>OY986970.1:27233678-27388598 GCA_963920575.1 Narthecium ossifragum | reverse complement strand
GAGCATGAGAGTCCTTTTTAATTGAACTCTTCTTTTTACGTGAACTAATCAATTAATTTAATTTGAAATCTAACATCAAATAATTCAATTTAGACTCTAAAAAAGATGCTAATTTAAGTCATATCCAACAACCAAAGCCATCGGAGCGGCCAAAAGTCGGTTCTTCGAGCTAAGGGGGCATTTGTTTCGTTGGAATGCATTTGGAATGCTTTTGGAATGGAATGTGATTCCAGTGGAATGGAATGGAATGGAATGTCACTTTTACTGTTTGTTTGGTGGTGGTGGAATGTAATGGAATGTAATTTTTGTTGTTTGTTTGGTGTTGGAATGGAAACAGAATTCAGTGATTTTTTCAGTTTTTGTGTTTGTTTTGCGATGGAATGGGAGATACGGTCACCCCTGAATGCTAGTGGTGAGAATACCATCATGTATTCTGATTTTAATATTTATTAAACTTTTTATGACATTAATAATATAATATGATTGTGATATTTGGATATCTATGTTGATGAAAATATAATCACTTCGGAATTTCTTGTTTTTTAATTTTTTCATTCGATAATGATAATCAATTTTATTGACAGAACATTTAAGTTATGAATATGTAAGATGATGTTAATCAAAATTATATCACCCATGTACAAAAAAAAAAAAAAAATTCTCCCTCAAATCGATCTTGCCTTCTACGGCCTCAGCGGCGCCATCTTCACGCAGCTCTACCTCGCCTTCTACGGCGACGGCATCAAGTTCCTCGCCCTCGTCGGTTATCTCATGGTCGTCATCATCCTTGAGAAGAAGCTGCCCTTTTCCAACCGGCGGAATTACTTTGTTTTTTAATTTTTGAGGTTTTTGTAAGTATACATAGAATTGCAAGTATACATGGATTTCTTTCAGAAAATTTCGGTTGAACCTCCCCTGTACGGAGGGCTATATGAGACAATTCAACAACTTCATTCATATAGAACAATTAAACCACAATATAAGGACAAAGCTTTTCTTACATCTATCATACTTCACAAGGCTGCAAGCCGAAGAAGCTAGGACTTGAGGTTCAATACAATATCCACTATAATTTCTATAAGGGTGCGGCTATCCGCACCACGGTTTCGACTCAACACACCACATCATTTTTCATACCCAAAAGACCCATTGGTGAAATGTCCAAAAAAACCTTCTGAAATACAATACACCACAAAACCTAATCTACCATAAGATTTATTTCTCAATACACCACAACACCACATCTTCTCCTACCTCTAACCATCATCTTCTCCTTCTCTTACTACCGAATTTTCACCTCCAATCCCTAACCATCTCCTCCCTCCAAGCCCTAGGTCTTCAAGTTACTCACTCCCCCTCCATCCTAGATAGTTTTTCCCTACCCTCATCATATTCTATCTTCTTTCTTATCCTCCAACACATTCACATATACTCCAAACCATCTCCTCCAACCTTAGGTTTTCAACTCACACAAGCCCTCCCCATATACATTGTCAATTCAAGGTGTGTTAGGTCGAAATGGATGGAGAAGACGAATGCTGGAGCGAAGGAGACGAGAAAAGGCGCTCAAAAAATGTACATTTCCTCTTCTCTTTGTTTTTTTTTGTCCTTCCCGGATCGCGTTTTGATCGGTAGTATCAGATCGACAAAAAACGTCAACGTATCGGTATGTAGAACCCGATACGTTGGCTTCATGTACCGGTAACATAGTACCGATTAGTATGCTATGTATACCGGTACGTATCCACCGAAACTATAGCTTTATATACCGGTAAAATGGTACCGAATAATACGTTAGTATACCGGTACCATGGTACCGATGTTAACACAGTGTTGGCTACATGACTAAGTAACTCTTTGCTTACATTCAGGAGCATGTTTCTACTGATGCGAGCAGTGTAGGAGCTATAATTACTCACGACTACACCCTGGAATTCACGATCAGTACGGTATGTTGTTTAATCGCTATATCTTGCCGGACGACAACTAGGTCTAAACTTCATTAACATAATTCTTATTGTTTGATTATAGATATTTCAAAGTCGACAAGCATTTGTCCAATGGGTACAGACAGTTGGGAGGCAGAATGGGCTGGTGATTGTGACAAAGAATTCAGAGGTCGGGGGGTGTGGTAGAAAGCCGAGGATTACCTTGGCATGTGAGCGTAGTGGAGAGTGTCGAAAAACTGTGAAGGAAGATGATAGCGGGAAGAAAAAAATTGCCAATCGAAAGAAAAAATCCGTCGACTCCGGGACGAAGAAGTGTGGATGTCCTTTCAAGCTTCAGGGTGTGAAGCTTGTATCTGATGATGATTGGATGCTAAGAGTTATTTGCGGAGTCCACAATCACTCCCATGCGGATCACCTCGAGGGTCACTCGTTCGCGGGAAGATTATCTGCTGAACAAAATGATATGGTGATTACGATGTCAGCAAACCTAGTGAAGCCACGACAAATCCTGAACACTATAAAGCAACAAGATCCTGAAAACGTATCCACCATGAAAACCATCTACAATGTACGCCAAAGGAATAGGGTGATTGAAAAGGCTGGGAGATCAGAGATGCAGCAACTATTGAAGCATCTAAATGAGTTTGGATACGTTGAGGATCATACGGTTCGAGAAGACACAGACGCTGTGAGGGACGTATTCTGGGCACACCCTGTGTCTATTGATTTAGTCCGTGCATTTCCCGAGGTGTTGATTATGGATTGCACCTACAAGACCAATAGATATCGACTTCCACTGCTAGAGATTGCTGGTGTCACGTCGACGAGTATGACATTCGCCGCAGTTTTTGCCTACATGGAGTGTGAGAAGGAGGACAGGTACACATGTGCTTTGAAAATATTAAGGACATTGTTGGAAGGATGCCCAATGCCACGCGTTGTGGTGACAGACCGAGAACTGGCTTTGATGAACGCTATCAGCTCGGTCTTTTCGGAGTCCAAAAGCATGCTATGTAGATGGCATATCCAAAAGAACGTAGAGCTCAGCTGCAAACACATTTTCGAAACTGCAGATAAAGCCGACTTGTTTATGACAATGTGGAAATTGATTGTAACTGCATCTACCGAGGAGGAGTACAAGAAACACTTGGAGACACTAGGGACATCTTTTTGCGGTTACCCAGCAGCTTCTAAATATGTTCGGGAATCGTGGCTGGATGGCTTCAAAGAACTGTTCGTCAGTGCTTGGACTGACGAATATATGCATTTTGGCAATCACACTACAAACAGGGTAGAGAGTGCACATGCCAAGTTAAAGAGGCATCTTGGGGCATCCAGTTGCAGTTTTGACACATCGTGGGCTACTATTCACTCCCTGCTTGAGCTGCAACACTGTGATATCAAAGCCTCCTTTGAGAAGAGCAAATACATTGTGCATCACAGTTTCAAGCCGGCCATCTTCAAAGAGCTGCGAGGCTTCATTTCAAAGAGTGCTCTTTTAATAGTTCAAAAAGAATCTGAGAGGGCCAATGAGATCGGTGCGGATAAGTTCGCATGTGGTTGTACAGTCCGACGCACACATGGCTTGCCATGTGCCCATGAGATCGCCAACTACAAGCTTGATTGCCGCCCCATACCCCTAGAATGCATACATCACCATTGGCGGAAGCTTGACTTGTCGGCTACACCAGCCAATGAAATCCCAAAACTTAAGTGCCAAAATGCTCTAGAACTCTTGGAAAACAAATTTCTAGCTCAGAATGAGGCAGGAAGAATGCATATGCTGAGGAAAATGTATGAGCTAGCAGAACCGCAGTCTAGTTATGTTCTTGAGCCAGAGGTGAAGTTGAGGACCCGCGGTCGACCAAGGGCTAAGGAGAAGAAGTTGATGCTCTCAACACAACGCGACCCATCCGCCTTTGAGTATGCACCTTCGTTCAAGGACAGTAACTCACTAGAGGAAACTCCTCTACATGTTAGTCCCATATCTTGCATGAAACCAGAGAAGCCTGATATAGTAAAAAAAAAGCGTCCAAAGGAGAGAGTGCTAAGGGCTCGGACAGCCGCTCCGCTGGGCTATCTTGGCGAGTTTCCAGAAGGGTTGACAAAATATATTAAGCATGTTAAGGATGTTGCATCAGATGGTAACTGCGGCTTTAGAGCGATAGCCGGGCTATTGGCCTATGGCGAGGACAACTGGTCCCAAGTGAGGAACGATTTTATCAATGAGTTGCGTGATCACTTCGAGGGCTACCTTAAGTTGTATGGGAATGAAAAGCGTGTTCACGAGCTTATGTACTCATTGTCTTTTCTCGAAGACAACCCTCTACCCGATCGGTGGATGACCATGCCGGACATGGGTTATCTTATTGCATCACGATACTCGGTTGTCCTACTTCACATCTCCAGAAGACAATGTGTGACCTTACTGCCACTTTGGACAGCAGCGCCCCCGAAACCGGCACGGAGGATCATCGCGATCGGGTTCGTAAACGGAAATCACTTTGTTCAACTCCACATGCAGCCTGGATATCCAATGCCACCAGTAGTCAGCAGCTGGGCTCGATATCGAGATGCTTGTGCCATTGGATGGGATTCCTATAACGATGAGATAGAAAAATTTGGGTTAATCGTGTCATCAGATGTTGCTACAACGGACACTATAGACCTTGAATGAAAATTTGGGTATTAATGTCTTATATGATTTTCAATATTAATATCTTATCTGGTTGTAAACATTGTGTTCCAAACATTGTATGAGTATCTTGTATGGTTGTAAACATTGTGTTGCAAAGGGTTGCTTCATACTCTATTTTTTTTATCAAGTACGCAACTATCGGTACCCAAGTACCGATAATAACCAAGACACATATCGGTACCATACTACCGGATGTATACCCGACACTATCGGTAATTAGATACCGTTACAAAGCCAATCAAGTAAAATAAACACTGTTTCGGTACTCACACTTCCGAACAGTGAAGCATTTTATCGGTACTAGACTACCGATAACACGCAGCTCACGCCTGCCTTTGATTCCATGTTTGATCGATAGTATAGTACCGATAAAAGGCTTCACTGTTCGGAAGCGTGAGTACCGAAACAGTGTTTGTTTTACTTGATTGGCTTTGTTTCGGTATCTCACTCTTTCGAACAGTGAAGCCTTTTATCGGTACTATACTGATAACGCGTGAAAAGTGCACAAATCGCCCCTTTAACTAGGTCCTGTTAGCCTCCGAGCAATGCTATTTTGATGGTTTATTGTGCATTTCAGGTATAAGAGCCTTCAACGAAGGTTAGGTCAAGTTTGGTGCTAAAACAAAGTGATTCGGGCAATCCTGCGTGAAGGAGATCGATCTGCATCCTGAAGGAGATCGATCTCATTATTCCAGCAAGAAGCGGTCCAGTCGAAGCAAAGGAGATCAATCTGCATCCTAAAGGAGATCGATCTTGGTCGGGCGTATTCCAGATCCAGAGTTCGCAGAACAAAGGAGATCGATCTTCTTCCCTATGCAGATCGATCTCATTTTATGCTGGGAGAAAAATAAAGGGCTGAGATCTAATCCGAGTTAGGGTTTTATTAAGGCCTATAAATAGGTGTTAGGAGAGGATTTTTGGCAGCCACCCATAGGCGAATTTTCCTCTCCTCCTGGGTGTTTCCTTGGTTCTTCTTCCTCCATAAACATTAGGGTTAGGTCTTGAAGATAGATCCATGGCGGGAGCGCGTCATCAACCTTCCCCGATGGATCGTTTCTTCAAGATGAGTAGCTAAATCTTTATTCTAGGAAATTCTATGATGTAATAGGGAGTTTATTTCGGTTTTTCTATGGATCTGAGCATGTACTTTATGATGGTTTAATGGATTAAATTCGAATTTTATATATCTATTGGTCATATTTCTTATGGTGAATGTATTGTTTGCTCTTTGTGCCCTAATTTCGGTCTGTCTTGTCTCGGTTTTTCCGTGGGTTTACAGCCGAATTTTGTGAAAACTCAAAACACAAAAGTCGTAGATCTTTGTCTTAGCTTTCCAACGAATCTTGAATCGTCTCATTTCGAGTTTGGATGTGAAAGTTACGCTGAGATTACGATCGCTGGTTCTGAGTATTGCATGTTAGAGGCTAGGATTAGGACTTGTTCAAGTTGCTTTCATGCTAGAACCATGTTAGATCTTTGGATTGGATTCTAAACCCTAGCTTATGATTGTAGGAGTGCTAGAACCACTACCTTAGTGCTAGAACCATTAAGACCTATGATTGTAACCTACAATGCATTCTTTATCTTTGTTGATTAGGCGATCTCAAAGTGCTAGAACCAATTTGATTATTTTCCTACCAATCATCCGCTGAATTGATCTTCATGCCGACGTAGGCTTCTAATGAATCTATGTTGAGTGATAGTGGACCTAGCCGATCTTCTATCAACCTTAGAAAACCATCTTGAACTTATTGAATTGCTCTTGTCCTAGGAATGCCTAGATAGCTCTCGATTACGGATTAGAACTTCCTAGCCTTTTCTCTATTGTTATTCTCCCAATTTAGTTTAAAAGACCAACTATCATCTATCTTCCTTAACTTTTGATTTAGAACTATGCACGGTAATTAGGCTTAATCCTGTTTTTCCCTGTGGACCGACCCGGACTCATCGCTATCTACCCCGTAAGTAGTTAGTTAGTGATTCGGATTATAAATTTCTAATTTTGGCGTACTTGTTAAGGTAACGACACTTTTCAAGGCGTGTCATATACTACCGATCAAACATGGAATCAAAGCCAGGCGTGAGCTCCGTGTTATCGGTAGTCTAGTACCGATAAAATGCTTCACTGTTCGGAAGTGTGAGTACCGAAACAGTGTTTATTTTACTTGATTGGCTTTGTAACGGTATCTACGCACCGATAGTGTCGGGTATACATCCAGTAGTATGGTACCGATATGTGTCTTGGTTATTATCGGTACTTGGGTACCGATAGTTGCGTACTTGATAAAAAAAAAAGAGTATTTGGGAGGGAGGTTTAATTCTACATTGTAAACACATCCATACATTGATAACACGTCTATATATTGGAAACACGTCCATACATTGGATCCAATTAAGTTCATACATTGAAAACACATTCATACTATCAATATATATGCTATTCTCTGGTTCGTTGTTTATATCTTCTCCCGTAGGCGCGCTCCGTGTCAGTCTCGCCGCGGGCTATTCTTTGAGCCCGCGCCCACCTACTCCTATGGTCGTCAATGGTCAGGGTATCCATGTGCGCCACGGTGTCGTCGATGATCGTGACAATCCTATCATACTGAATTTCAAGAATTCGAAACAAATTAGACATAATATTATACGCTAGTATTTCATTTCCATTTAGAATTGCTAAAAAGTTACCTTCGCCGGCAGATAATGATCTGCATGTTGAGCCTGGAAACTCCTCCGCTCTGGGTTTATGACCTTCACATGAGATATGGATCGATACCAGTCATAATACCCATCCACGCAGTCATACCCACGGAGAGCATACTCGCCCGTCTGGCATAGAGCAGTGCAGTGGCTTGGCCAATCAGCTCAGAACCGCGGCTTATAGTGGAAGGCCCTCTTGTACCCTCGGGCAGTCTCCTTGGCTCCCATGTGGAAATGGGTTGGCCTTAGCGGGGCGGCGGGAATGGTCTGTATGATCCCGAATTGCCGAAGCACCCGATCAGGATGGTACGGCTCGATGTGCTCCCCGCTGCTTATGGTGCCGAGGAAAAAGCTAATATCATCACGAGGGAAGGGGCCTCCTCTATGTCTGACGTATGGGTCCCACACAACCTGCAACCATACTCATAGTAAGGGAATCAATATTTGATCACTACTGAATATATTACAAAATTCAACACGGCGTCAGACAAAGATTACAACTCACCTGATGTCTACTCAGGGAATCAATCTGTGCGCGCCATTGTAGCAGAGCCATTTCCGGATCCTGACCTGGATCTTTGTGATCCAGCCACGCAAGAACAGTCGGCGCGTCAACCGTGTATTCTGGGTCGGGCTGTGGCTTTATAATTACCGGGAGGTGATCATATATCCATGCCTGTATTGATTTAAAAAATGTGGGTCAGTCACAATTATTAGTATTATTATCACAAAGCAGATGTTTTAAAAGTACGTACCTCCACCAGAGTCAAGTATCCGCCAATTGCCCTTGTCCCCCATCGACTGGCAGAGCCAAGCATGCGATAGAGGTAGACGAGGCCGGCGGCACCCCACGCATACTCACACACGGTATCCAAGTCCGTGAGGGCAGAAAGGCAGGACACGTGAACCTTCGACCCCGACTTGTCGCAAAAAAGGGTGCAACCCAGCAGATACATAATGTATGCCTTGACAGAGCACTCCAGGCCGACCTTGCGGAGAGTGCACTCTCTCCTCAGCCAGGTCATACTGACTGACAGCCCTCTCCCATCCAACTGGCTCGCGGCCTATGCTTCACTGACTCCCAAATGAACCTTCATAAGCTCTTTCAGCTGGGAGACTTTCAGCTTGCACTCTTCAAGCGGCCTACCGGCGACGGGGATGCCCAGTATACGGCTCACGTCACCCAAAGTGATCGTCATCTCTCCACAGGGCAGGTGGAACGTGTTCGTCTCCGGGTGCCACCTCTCGACGAACGCCGACACCAGGGCACTGCTGATAGCCTTGTAAGAACACACCGTCAGATTTGCTAGACCGGTGGCCTCCACGGCATTCTTAAAGTCTTGTCGTTCGATGCCGTCCCATTTCGAAGTGGACAGCCCATGCGCATAAATTTTTAGTGGCCCACGCTCCTACGTTGAGAAGGGAAAAAGTGAGCAAACTTTGATATAAACACGGCATGATATATAAAAAAACTCAGCCTTTTTTTACCGCTCCAGCCCATATCCGATATGCCACGTGTGTTTTGAACTCCGTCAAAACCGACCGGTCAACAGGCCCACCAGGGATGGGTGCCTCATCGTCAGACACCTCTTCCTCTTCACCAGGGCCAGCAACCATCAAGGCATCCTCTGGGATCTCCTCTGGAATCTCCTCAGGTACCACTCTCCTCCTCCTAGCTGAGGCCGTCGGCCGGTCAACGCGGGCCGATGAAGATGTCGAGGCTGCCGAAGAAGAAGAGGCTCCGGCGGGTGCTTTTCCCCTTGGACGAACCATTTAACTGTTTTGAAAAAGAAATGCAAAGATTCGTAGAGTGTTTCGGTATCCATATACCGGCAATTAAACGTTATTAACGGTACCTAAGCACCGGTAATAAAGCATACATATCGGTAGTACGTTACCGATAGTGTCCAACAAATATCGGTACCTTGATACCGAACAAGGTCTTTTCCATACAGCAACAAACGTATTGTTCGGTACCTATGTACCGATCTAGAATCCTATAATATCGGTGACTATGTACCGATATTATAGAGAATCATTCGGTTGTCTTGTACCGATTGATACGTATAAAACTGAAAGGTCGGAACCCATTGGAAAAATTTGAAAACCTTGGAAAAAAATGCATTCGGAGAACAATGCTGCAAAACCAATGCTATATATGCAAAGAAAATGCATTTCATGCAATAAGAAATGAAAAACTCACTTGTCCCCTCACCTCACTCGACGGAGGCGTGGGTAGCTCGCCGGCGAGGCTCTGCCGCGAGTGTAGGGAGGCTGGCAACATTCGGGAGAGGGCGTTGGGAAGGTGGAGGGAGATGGTCGGGAGAGTGAAGAGAGGGAGAAACTTCGGTAGAAGAGGGAGGGAGGAAGTCTCGGTAGAAGAGGGGAAGAAGGTAGGGGCTGGAGTGGGGTGAGGGGTAGTGTAGGTATTTTGGGTTTTGTTTAGGGTTTAGGGTTTAGTGTGGTGTGTGGTTTGAGGGTAGTTTAGGTAAGTATATTTATTTTGTGTGGTGTGTTGAGCGAAACCTGGGGTTTTCAAACTTGAGCTGGGGTGTGTAGAGTAAATGTGGTGTGTTGAGTCGAAACGGTGATGCGAATAGCCGCACCCTTTCTATAAATAAGGATAACACACAATTTGCATGCATGATAAAAGGAACAGCTTTGAGGTGAAGGAAGGTTCATATATATGGAGACTAAACCTTTCAGACACTAAAGGTAGTTAACATGAAGATTGCTTTGGTTCTTGGGCTATATTTTCACTTGTAATGAGAACGAAATCCACGTTTATTTTGTGCACTAAAGTACAGATACCATGATCTCCGACATAATTTTACACTTCCCCTGTAAGTACGCTAGCTAGCATTCTGTGATCTTAGAGATT
The DNA here is from genome assembly GCA_963920575.1 of Narthecium ossifragum. Lineage (NCBI taxonomy): Eukaryota > Viridiplantae > Streptophyta > Magnoliopsida > Dioscoreales > Nartheciaceae > Narthecium > Narthecium ossifragum. The sequence continues at coordinate 27,378,373 of OY986970.1, read as the reverse complement.
CAATCACACAACAATGCCTTTGATCCATGATTTAATTCGTCGAAGCAAACAATCATAGCAAAAGAAAGAGTCATTCCAAAGCAACCCAATTTATGAACAAAATGTTACGAATTAGACAGACAAACAACTCGACATTGACGTCAATCTGTAGAAAACAAAGACATAAACCAACCCAGATCACAACAATCCAAGCTCATCGTAGGCAACAAGCAAACAAACACATATCCAAGCTCAGCTTGGAAGCCACTCTCTCATGGCGAGGCATGTACTCCTGAAAATTTAGAACAAGATGCAATTAGCCATGTTATGCTAAAACCCAACATGCTTCGTCATAGCCATAATATGTTAATACTGTACTATTCTCGTTGTATGCTAGCAAAGTTTTCCAACTGACAATAAAGCATTCAGCAATGAAGCTTTTAAACAACAATATGTTTAAATCTACTAATTGGCAAAATTCATGAGGGGGCTGGATGAAAACTGTCATTCTAAAAACATAATCTGCCAAATGTTTAAAAAAGATACAAACCACCAATTGCTACCACCAATTGCTACCAATAAACAGCCACCAAAAAGATACAAACCACCAAGTGTTTAATAACATAAAATAAACCAACATTGTCATGCATTATCAGCAAGGAACTGATCCAATCATATTCTGCGAAATCTTTCAGTCTTGAACACAAACCCTCGACTTGCAGCGTCATTCGAGTTGAGATGGTCATAAGCCATGGCAAGTTCAATGTCGGTGTATCTACCACCATTCCCCGCCTCTATCACAGCAATCCACAATTTGTCAGATACCCCGCAGTGTAATTGTTAATGGCCTCACCTACAAATCTAACAGCGGCGACAATCTCGTTACGATCCGACTGTCTCTGCCTCTTGGTACCGGACCGGGCAGGCATACTCGAGGAGGTCTGCCCCGCCGCGCTCATTGGGGTTGTAGGTGTTGCAGGCGTCCTAGGCGAACCAAGGATTTCCTCGGGCAATCCTTCGTCGGGGTGTTGTGGGGGGTAGGAGGCATCATCCTCTAAGTTGACAACTTCTTCATTGATAGGAGGTACGAATTCATCACAGGCAGTAGTGGCGAATTCACTACAACAGATGCAGTAATATGAAAAGCTTAGAAGGGTTGCTCTTGAAAAGCTTAGAAGGGTTGCTTGGACAAGATATTCTAAGCTAAAAATGCCATACTTTCAGCTATCATCAATCTCAGCTGTGGTTGGCCACATTGACTAAAAGACAAAAATACTCATATGGAAGGTTGATAAGCTAGATTTCATGGTTTGAATAGAAGATTAACTAAACAAGTTTCAGAGGGGAATGAATGTCCATATAATTAGCAAAAATCAAGTGCTTTTCTGCTTGTAAGTGTAATGATTGACAGAAAACATGGTAGATATATGGCCTGTCCGAAATCCAGCTTTTGTTTCTCAGAAAAATCAAATGGATACAGCTTGTAGGCAGTTGTAGGCATTAGGTGCATCCACTAGCATAATTGGCAAGGAATTTTCCACAAACTACGTCAAATATGGATCCTAGCGACTGTACACATTGAACTCATATAGACTGTAAAATGTTATTCTCCTTTAACATTGATGTTACATTGATGTTAGAAGTAAGTACATGCTTATAGAATTTACAAATAACTGATCACAGTAACTAGATAGAAATTATTCACATTCACGGTAACTAAATAACTTATATAATTACTTTGTTATTCTCCTGTAAAATGTTCGCCATGTAAAATGTTATTCTCCTTAACATTGATGTTAGAAGCAAGTACATACTTGTAGTAGAGTTTATATTCAACAATAAAATTTGAGGTGAAAATTTCTAACAAGATCGAAGATTATGTGAAAGAGGAGATAAAGACACAGACTTTGGAGATACCCTTTGAGGGCACGGAGGAGGGCAGTGTGTTAGGTTTTTTGTTCCTCCCATGAGAAATTGAAGAAAGAATTGATCCAACCTTGGAGCGATACGGACGGTCGACCGCAAGCCATCGACGGTCGACCGCAAGCCATCGACGGTCGACCGTGACATCGGCCGTCGCTTGCTGTCAAGGAAAAGGCTTCGCAGGGTCGATACGAGGATCGACCGTCCGCTTCTGCACAGTTCCACGGTCGACCGCGAGAGGTTCCACGGTCGATCGCGAGAGGGCCACGGTCGACCGTCAGATCGACCGTGAGTATAGTCGGTTGAGATTTCGGATTTGATCTGACGGCTCAGATCTATTCTGGGATTAAACACTTTAGTGGCTATAAATAGGGTTAGTATGTAACCCTAATGTGGGGGGGTGATACATGAGAACGTGGATGTGAGGGCCCGTCCCTCGGACTTGACTCGACCACGTGGGTCGAGAGCCGGTTTTCTGTTGATTTGGTTCCGCATCGGGCACGATCGGGCGATCGTGTGGCGGTTTGGACCCCAGGGGCATTTTGGTAAATATGCCCATGGTGGTCGGTTTCACACCCGCGTTGCACCCACGGCCTTGGATTGATGTATGTGGTTGTTTAGGATGGTTAGGTGGACCCTGGGATCGGAAGATCCCATCTCGGGCTCGTGAGCGGGTCGAACGGGCTTTCGACCCGTTAGTTAGGCTGCTGGCCCGTTAGTGGGCCTGGCCCGTTAGTGGGCCTGGCCCGTTAAGGGCCTGATGACTAGGGGTGGTTGGAGCAGTTGGCTCCAACTTACCCGGTTTCTCTTTTCCCCCTCTCTTCTTCTCTCCCTTCCTTCCTTCTTTCCCTGGTTCTTCTCTTCTCCAGCCAAGTTTTCCCCTTCTTCTCCCTTCTCCTCCGGCTGGGTAGACTTTGGAAGGCTGGGCTTTGAGCAGAGGATCTTCGTGCCAAGGTTGGCTGGACGCGTGGAGAGCTTCTTTGCTGTTGAGGTAGGTGTTTCTACCTCGATCCTTGGATCGGGTTCTACTAGGCTAGGATGTTTATGGTTGTGTTGTGAATGCCATGTTAGAATGCTTGTAGTTCCTGGTGTGCAATGTAGGTCATTCCTTGTATTCTTGCTTTGCAAATTCTGGTATCGTAACGGTTCGTTTTCCGTATTGTCGAAGTTTCGTCGGTTTTGGTTTTCCGACCTAAAATGGGATTTAACCGTCCAAATATGGATTTCTTTGCATCATTAGATCCCTCACTTCAAAATACACTTGCTTGCAAAGTTTGATTGTATTCTAACATGTTTTGATCCTTCAAATCTTAGAAAATGGATTTCCGTAATACTGCGTTTTGAGCTCGACGGTCGATCGGTGCATCGACCGTCAGGCTCGACGGTCGATCGATGTATCGACCGTCCAGCTTTAGTATGTTTGCTTTGGGCCTGACGGTCGACCGTCGGATCGACCGTCGCATCGACCGTCGGGCTCTGTTGAGATTTTGGGTTCCCAGGGTCGATGGATCGATCGACCGTGGGACCTTAGCTTTTTCGCCATTTACCTGACGGTCGACCGTCGGATCGACCGTCGCATTGACCGTCAGGGTCTGGTTGGTTTTGGGCTGTTCAGGGTCGATGGTTGGATCGACCGTCGCCCTTGGTTTCCTTCATGTGGGCCTCACGGTCGATCCACGGATCGACCATGGTATCGTCCGTGGCCCCACGGTCGATGCACGGATCGACCGTGGCATCGTCCGTGGCCTTTTGAACAGTGTTTTCTGGTTTTTCTTAAATGGCCTTCAATCTTGATTGAATCTTAAACATATAGGGAAGCTTGTAAGTGGGTTTCATTATGTTTTCAAAGGACTTTCATCGGGTTTGATGTTTGATCCGAGTTTCCTCTTTTTTTTTTGCAAACTTATGGTTATGCTTGCATTTAATTCAAGTTTTGATAGAAAATACATGTTTGGTAGAAATTAAATGCTTAGTTGTTTGCTTAACCATTAGCTAGCTATGAGTGCTAGCTAATGAGGAACTGTGTAACCTTAGCCTCTTGCCGGCGAGTGCCGAGGGCTATTGTATATCTGTGGAACTTATAACTGCTGATGTGACATATAGAGACATCTAGGGTAGATGTTTGCTTAAGCTCATGCATTGTATGCATTAGAAGCATTTGAGGTTAGGCGGGCGATGTTTTAGGTCGCCGATCCGAGGCTCTCGGGTAGCTCGGATCTAGCCTTAGGACCGTGGATGGGTAGTCAGGATTAGGGTGTGATTGTTGATCTGAATCTTTGGTGATTGAGGATTGCGATAGTCGGCTCGAATCTTTGTTTGAGGTTTAGAGGTCGTGTTGTCTTCCAAGCCCAAGTGCTAAGGATGCAACCGAGGAGCTCCCGACGTGGTCCCCAGGCAGTGGTATCCCTGTTGGGTAAGGGTTAGAGCCTGCATGTTACTGTTTCCGTGGTCCTCCTGGTAACATGTTCAGGAGAGAGGTTTCATGACATGAACCCTTGGGACATCGTTGGGTTATGGGACCCGTGGCATCCTTTAGACTTAGGCTGGGGGACAACACTGTTGTGGTTTTCCTCCCTTCAGTGTGCCGTAGAGTAGAACCCTACTGGGCTTTTTGCTCATTCCTACCCGGGCTGCGTTTGCAGGTGCAGGCGGCAGTTCCTCCTCGGTGGAGCCAGCAGGTTCGGCTTTTGGCGGCGCGAGTACATCCAGAGGCGCCTGAGGTTTTGTTGGAGGTTATGATCAGTTGTACTCTTTTTGGATTTATATATATTTATGACTGTTGTACCCCTTTTTGGAGAACCTTTGGGATGTTGTATAAATCTGTATTTTGAAACTCAGACATTGTAAGACTTGATGTTATATTATGATCAAATCTGCTTAGCCTCTGGATTACTTTTGATTAAATTGTTTATCCTTTCCGCTTGTACTGCGCCGGTTGATGATGAATAGTGTTAGGACCCTCACGCCCCGTCCTGGATGGGTTTTCTGGGTCGGGGTGTGACAGTGGATTCTCATATGTGAGGCCTAGAGAGAGGTCTTAGGGCTTGAGAGAAAGCAAGGGGGCTTGATAGAAAGCAAGGGCATTCTAGAGTGAATGTATTTGGGAGGGTAGAGAGAGATCTATATTTGAGAGTTGAGAGATCAAGTCTTGTAAATCTTCTCATATATTGAAGTTTTCTCTATTCCCGTGGTTTTTCCTTCGCGGTGATTTGCCAGGAGGTTTTCCACGTTAAATCTGGTGTCTCTCCTCCTTGTTCTATTTTGGTGCTCTCCCATCTTGGTTTTGTGATCCCCGCCGAAAATTCCTAACAAGTGGTATCAAAGCGATGTTCGTTGGTCCAACAGTTTGTGATGGCGGGGAAGGCCTCAGATTCTCGTTTTGGGATTGAGCGATTCGATGGGAAAAGCAACTTCGGCTTATGGCAGCAGCGGGTGAAGGATATCCTGGTGCAGCAAGGTCTCTACAAGGCCTTGAAGGGAAAGAAGCCCGAGGCCATGAAGGACGACGACTGGGAGGAGATCCAGATGAAGGCGGTGAGCACCATCAGGCTCTGCCTAGCGGATGAGGTTATGTACAACGTCATCAACGAGGACAAGGCTGCAGGGTTGTGGTCAAGGTTAGAGAGTTTATTCATGACTAAATCTCTGACGAATAAACTGTTCCTGAAACAACAGCTGTACACCTTGAGGATGAAGGAAGGTTCAGATTTGATAGAGCATCTGAACACCTTCAATAGGATCATCACCCAACTGCTGAGCGTGGAGGTTACAGTGGATGATGAAGACAAGGCCCTCCTCCTTTTGGCTTCTCTTCCACCTTCCTACGAGCATCTGGTGACTACATTACTCTATGGGAAGGAGTCCCTAGAGACAGAAGAAGTCACGGCGGCCCTGCTCTCCAATGCCTTGAGAAAGAGGTCAACAGATGAGCTTGTCTCGGAGGCGTACTTGGTAGAGAGGAAAGGGAAGGATGGCAAGATCAGAGGAAAGACAGTTACTTGTTACTACTGCGGAAAGGAAGGCCACGTCAAGCGGCGATGCAGGAAGTACAAGGATGATCTTGCTAATGGGAAGGTCAAGGAGGATGATGAGAAAAATACGACCGTAGTGACACTCGACAGCGACGTATGTGTCATTACGGGGGAGCTTCCGTACTAGAGGTATGATGGGGGTTCCGATCGATCGAAGCGATCAGAAAGGCCGAATCATGTGATATGATGGCTCGTATGGTGGCACGACAGAGTGTATGAAGGCCGAGTCATGCGGTGTGAAGGCTCGAATGTTGGCACGACAGAGTGTATGGAGGTTCGAGTCTTGATGGCGATATCAAGAGTTCGATGGGGTCGATGGAGTCTTCAGAGTCACGAGGCGCAATGACTTGAAGAAGCGCAACACAAAAGGAGGTGCAAAGTCCGAGTTTCAACAGTGAAGATTGTTTCTCGATGTGGAGGCCAAGTCATGAGGTACAGTGACTTGAATGTGGCACGATGAGTTGCAAAGTCCGGGCTAATAAGAGCTCGATGGGGTTCTGATTTCTCATGAGTCGGAAGGGGGAGTTTGTTAGGTTTTTTGTTCCTCCCATGAGAAACTGAAGAAAGAATCGATCCAACCTTGGAGCGATACGGACGGTCGACCGCCAGAAGTCCACGGTCGACCGCGAGCCATCGACGGTCGACCGTGACATCGACCGTCGCTTGCTGTCAAGGAAAAGGCTTCACATGGTCGATACGAGGATCGACCGTCCGCTTCTGCACAGTTCCACGGTCGACCGCGAGAGGTTCCACGGTCGACCGCGAGAGGTTCCACGGTCGACCGCGAGAGGTTCCACGGTCGATCGCGAGAGGGCCACGGTCGACCGTCAGATCGACCGTGAGTATAGTCGGTTGAGATTTCGGATTTGATCTGACGGCTCAGATCTATTCTGGGATTAAACACTTTAGTGGCTATAAATAGGGTTAGTATGTAACCCTAATGTGGGGGGTGATACATGAGAACGTGGATTCTCATATGGGAGGCCTAGAGAGAGGTCTTAGGGCTGGAGAGAAAGTAATGGGGCTTGATAGAAAGCAAGGGCATTCTAGAGTGAATGTATTTGGGAGGGTAGAGAGAGATCTATATGTGAGAGTTGAGAGATCAAGTCTTGTAAATCTTCTCATATATTGAAGATTTCTCTCTTCCCGTGGTTTTTCCTTCGCGGTGATTTGCCGGGAGGTTTTTCACGTTAATTCTTGTGTCTCTTTTCTCCTTATTTCTTTTGGTGCTCTCCCATCGTGGTGTGATCCCCGCCGGATTTCCTAACACAGTGGTGGAGACCGGAGGAGGCCAGGGCGGGGATAGAAAGCGGAGGAGGGCGACGGTGGAGGCCGGACCCTAGATGGCTTGGATATCGTATTAAGCAGTTGGGGGAACTGTGCAATACCCTAGATGGCTTGGATATCATATTAGACTGTTGAATACGATATCAGGTTATTGGGTAGGTACTGTTTATCGGGTTTCGGGTTAAAGGTTATTGGTACAGTAGTCTTCAATGTTGGTTAAAGATGATGGTTTAAGTGGGACCACATGCTTTCTCTCCACCAATAACAAGGTGGGTTTTGTTCACCCACTTGTCAGATGGGTGAATCAATGTTGGTTAAAGATGATGGTTTAAGTGGAACCACATGTTTTCTCTCCACCAATAACAAGGTGGGTTTTGTTCACAAGCTGTGTGGAGCACAACACACGAAATTGTAAGACGATGAAAAATCTAGTAAATCTAAAATTCACAATATGATTAAAAGAGAGGGAAAATAAAAACCCTTATAGATAACTACTACGTTTGACATTTATAAACATCCGTTCAGTCAAATGTAAATGTGGGGGAAACGCACACACAAACACAAACACAAACAAAAAAAAAGAGTTTAGTACTTATTTATATTCAAATTTTGATTCATCTTTTCTTTATTTTTATGAGATAGTCCAAGACCAGCACTTTTACAACAACCTATCCAAAACCTCTATGCTAGCAAGCGTCACAAGCATGACTAATTAAACCGGTCAAAACCAACAAAGCAGTCGACTCTCACGTTACAAGTCCTAGGAATATGTAAAAGCAAAATGGATTCAAAATGTAACGCCGTCGACCAAACATTCAATTAACAGGCCGAAGTATTTCTAAAGATATATAAAGATCTAAATGGGAAAATAGGAACATTAAATTCGAGCAGGCTCATGTGGCGAACCATGCTACTGCCACGCCAAGCATACAAGATGCAGGTCAGTCGTCAGGATGAGTGCATCTTGTCATTTATCCCAAAAGAATAGACGAGCTGAACAGCCAGGAGAAATATGCTGCTTTGCGGTTGTTTGATCAGGACGTGTTTAATTTATAAGTCCTCTATTTCTAATTTTTTTTATTATATTTTAAGCAGACTCTATATATTGCCTGGTCTTTAATTATTCATTTGGTGACTTTTTCGTCACCCATACAGCGCGCATACTCGGCAGGCGCAAGCGCACCTAATACGATGGCCCGGCAAAATCTACTGTGACTTTAGTTTTTTTATTGGCTTGGCAACATGCATGTATATATACATGAGAGTGATCCACCCATATATAGCATTATTAAAGTAGAAGCAACCACTCAATCAACTTAAACAGACAAGTAGCCGTGTTCTGAATCAAAATCAAGTGGCCTTATCCTCTCTCCTCCCTATTCCTATAAACAATTTAATAAATATGATGGATGACCCTTCGTCGCTGTGTTATCCAAGTCAAGTAATTAAATTATATACATGTACCAAGTCTTTCCTTCCGTCTTTGTTTGTTGATGCTACTACCTCTACTTAGCTCATCAGGTTGCATTCATACTCACGCGACAAGTTTCATTCTGCGAAGTCTTCTCCTTAGCTTGGCATCAAACTCTCAATACATCGAATCACACAGTACTATGCCAAGCTGTATGACAACACATGGTATATTTAGCGGCGGCCACTGAGACGATTAGGAGACTTGGCCACTGAGAAATTTCTCAATAAGTCATGGATGTCAGCCTCAACATCATCATGCAAGCATGCCATGTTAGACTAATTCCATGGGAAAACAACTACTGGTACCATTTCAAACTGCATGATTTCTACATCAAGCATACCTTTTTCCAACTTTTTCCATCAAAGTTGGTACAGAAACAAACTATAGCTAAAAGTATGATAGCCACAAGGCCCACAACTGATACATGAATCAAAGCCCTTCACTCATACATGTTTATCAAAGATGGTACAGCAGCAAAATAATATTGAAATGAGAAAGAAAATTAAAATGAGCACTCATACATGTTTATCAGAACTCAGACTTGGAAAATCAAAAATAGCATCTACAATATCAAACATGAAACCAAGAATTCTCATCAGATCCAATGGAAAATCAACAAAAAAATCAATCGATCAATGGAAACCATTGCAATGAATCAAATCAATGAGAGAAATCGCACGATAGAGCACCATCGGATCTACAATGAAGAGAGAAAGTAAGGTGGCTAACCTCCCGCTGGTGAAGTGTTTCCCGTCGACGACGTTGCTCGCGTCCGGGACGAGCTCCTCCCTCCTCTTCGTGGCCGGCGGCTGGATAAGGAAGAAGGGCGACTACTTGAGCTTGAGGTTGTAAGGCTGAAGTCTCGTGGTTTCTTAACAACGCCGGTAGGAAGAAGGGCAACTGCTTGAGGTTGGAGGAGAGGATCTCGTGGTCTCTCTCACTCAGATCTGGAAGGAGGACGAGGAGACCATCGTGAGATAGATCAGCGGAAGGAGAGAAAGAACAGTGCGGGAGGAAAACAGAGGATCCATGGCGGCTAGCGGTGAGGAAGCTGGTGAGGAAGAGATGAAGAAGAGATGGCGGCGGAAGGAAAGAAAGATCGGGTTGGGGCTAGGGCGCTCCGCGTGGGATGGAAAGATCGGGATCGGGCTACTGGTGAGGAAGAGGGTGAGGAGAAGAAGCGATGGCGGCCATGGAGGAGGAGGAGACGCGGCCGAAGGAGAGGTTTTTTTTATCAGATCGGGCTACTGGTGAGGAAGAGGGTGAGGAGAAGAAGCGATGGCGGCCATGGAGGAGGACGAGACGCGGCGGAGAGGTTTTGTTTTTTTATGGCTACTGGTGATGAAGATGGTGAGGAGAAGAAGAGATGGCGGCGGACGGATGAGAGAATAGGGTTCTCCGCTCGGATGGAATAGGATGGAAAAGGATGGAAAGCCACTCTCAAAATCGGCTGGAAAAATTTGCTGGAATATGTTTCTGGCCAATATTTGGCCAGAAACATTTGGCTGGAATGGGCCTGATTGGAATGCTTTTGGAATGCTTTTGGAATGGAATTGCATCCATTCCAGTGAAACAAACAGCATGATGGCTGGAATGCCATTCCATTCTGGCCATTCCAGCCTCCATTCCAGCCAAACAAACAGCCCCTAACGGAGAGCCAAAAGCCTGCACTCTTCGGTCTTCGCTCTCATTCGGCCTGCATTCCTCTCTACGGCAACTACTTCGTCATAGGCTGTGAGCACGACGAGGCAGTGAACGCCACGAGGTCGATGTAGTGGGTACGTAATGCAGGGGTGAGCACGACGAGGGCCACAACCAGGTCGTGGCCAGCGATTGTCAGTCAAGCTAAGTTGGAAAGAGGGAGTTGTGGGGTGAAGGGGGTGCTATTATAACTCAGCTAATATAGCTAGGTATTAATGAGTGGGGGTATTTAAGACACTTTTGAAGCATGGTTTTATTTTTAGAAAAAAGATTTGTGTACATGGCTTTTCAATCATGTACACAACACATGGCTTACGTGATCATGCATTATTGGCTTACGTGATGGGGACCAGCGGATATGAGTGGATCTGAAACATTGAAAGTGACCATGTACGATGCACATGCCTACGTGGCATATATCCCAATCACTTCTCTTATTTTTAACCATGGTCAAGTCAGTTTACTCGACGGAGCAGGACGGTAGGATAAATTTGTAAACAAATAAAGAATTTCAGAGGGACCTGTGTGAATATGAAAAAATTAGGATGAAATACGTAAATTCGAACTTTTTTTTGAGGTAAAATAAGTAAATAACCTAATAAACGAGAACCACGATAGCTAGGATGCTGCACACCTGACGTCACGTGGCATTGGCATGCTGAGGTGATGGTATGGCATCGAGTGCAATTTTGTTCACACACCTAAAAAGTGGGTGAACAAAACCCACCTTGTTATTGGTGGAGAGAAAGCATGTGGTCCCACTTAAACCATCATCTTTAACCAACATTGAAGACTACTGTACCAATAACCTTTAACTCAAAACCCGATAAACAGTACCTACCCAATAGCCCGATATCGTATTCAACAGTCTAATATGATATCCACACCATCTAGGGTCCGGCCTCCACCGTCGCCCTCCTCCGCTTTCCATCCCCGCCCCGGCCTCCTCCGGTCTCCACCACTGCCCTCCTCCGTGCCCTCGACGCCGCCTTGGCCGCCTCCCGCGACGCCTTCCTCTCCAACACCATCCTCCGCTCCCTCCTTTACCTCTCACCCACCGCCTCCCTCCGCTTCCTCTCCGTCCTCGTCCTTCCCCTCCGTACCCCCCCAACCACTTCACCTTCCCCTTGCTCTCCCACGTCTTTTGCCGCCCTCTGTCCCCCCGCCAAGCCGTCGCGTCCCACTCGCAGGCACTCAAGCTCGGCTTCGACGCTGATCTCTACATCCGCATCTCCCTGATCCACGCTTACTTTTCTCTCGGAGATGCCGGTGCTGCCAGAAGAGTGTTCGATGAGGCCGGCGTCGCGTCGGATGTCGTCACCTTGAATTCAATGGTCGATGGGTATACGTGAAGAATGGGATGGTGTGGGAGGCACTACGGCTATTCAATTCAATGCCCCAGAGGGACGTCGTGAGCTGGAACACGATGGTCGCGGGGCACGCAGCCGCTGGAGACGTCTCGGCGACGAGGGAGTTGTTCGAGTCGATGCCAGAGAGGGATGTGGTGTCCTGGAACGCCATGATCGATGGTCACGCCAAAGCTGGCGAAGTCGGGCTAGCTCGGGAGCTCTTCGACTCCATGTTGGTTGCAAAGAATGTGGTGTCATGGTACATCATACTGACTTTATGAGGAAGAGACCGGAGATGAAGGCCAACGGACGTATAGAGTGGATCATTTACTTTTGGAAAGATTTGTAGCCCAATCGATGAGCAATTACTAGTTCCATGCTTGCTTCCAATAGAGATCAGTGTAGTTGGATGGCTAGTGGTATATTGTTTCACCTGTGATCTTGAAATGAACTATTACTGTTTTGATTTGTTGTGATGGCCAGCAATAAAATTTTGCACCAGAGCTTGCAAAAGGGACCTGTGTGATTCTTTGTTTGAAAGCTCAATGTGAAATGTTCAAGTATGAATGGCTACAATGTATGAATGTTCAAGTATGAATGTGAAATGTGTAGAGGAGATTGTTCCATTATGTGAATGTTCAAGATGTATAGAGTGATTCTTTGTTTGAAAGCTCACTGTATGAATGTGAAATGTTCAAGTATGATTTTAGTGTTCAGCAGTAGGAGATTGTTCCATGATGTGTATGAATGGCTCAAGTATGAATGTGAAATGTTCATTTGAAGCATTAAGTACAAACTCAATACACAATTGTTTGACTACAAACTGTCTCAACTCAATACACAAACTGTCTCAAGCATTAAGTACAAACTCAATACACAGATTGTTCCATTATGCTGTATACAAATAGATTGGGTAACAGCACTGAGTTTGTATATATGTGAGGAGAAAAAAAACCATTGAACCCTCAACTGTTGCTATCACACCCCGACCCAGAAAACCCATCCGGGCCGAGGCGTGAGGGGAAACCTACACTATTCATCTCCAAGTGGCGCGATACAAAGCGGAATTATAGAAAAACTTAAACAATTTACAACCCAGAGGTAAACAGATATTCAATTCATATAACATCAGTTGTACTATTATAAGATCTTCCAATAAAAGAATATTATACATTAATCTCAAAGCCCTTGAAATGTACATGATTTACAAAATCTGCCAAACGTACAACAATCGATCCTCCAGCAACCTCAAGCACCTCTGAATGTAGTCGCGCCACCAAAGCTGATCCGACGGCTCTACTGAAGAAGAACTGGCGCCTGCACCTGCAAACGCAGCCCGGGTAGGAGTGAGTGATAAGCTCAGTAGGGTTCTACTCTACGGCACACTGAAAGGAGGAAAACAACAACAGAGTTGTCTTCTAGCTCAAGTCTAACGGATGCCACGGGTCCCACAACCCTATCGACTCCCCAAGGGATCCCTACTCTTCTCAACCGACCACACTGCGAAACTCAACCAACATGCTGGGAGGAAAGAACCGGAACCAGTAGGGTCACCATTACCTAGCAGGAAACCACTGCCTGGGGACCATGTCAGGAACATCGACACCCATCCTTAGAACTTAGCTTCGGAAGACAACCCGACTTCTAAACCTCAACAATGATCAGAGTCAACTAGCGTGCATCCTCAATCACAAAAGATTCTGATCAACCATCACCTTAATCCTGACTACCCAGCCGCGGTCCTAATGGCTAGATCCGAGCTACCCGAGAGCATCAGATCGGCGATCAACCCATCGCCCGCCTAACCTCAGATGCCTCTAATGCAAACAAGATGCATGCAATGCTCAGGCACAGATAACAAGATATAAGCATGCAACAAGATGTCACTAATCATACAGGGCTAGGCATAGCTTACAGCTAGCCAACAGGTAAGCATAGCAAAGGCCTCGAATACAGAATATCTATGTTAACCAAACAAACATCTGAGCAGAGCATGAATGCAGATATACAATAGTTTTCAGTGCTCTTTTGCACCTGACAGATTAAGGTTCCACAGTTACCCCGCAGGTAACTGGCCACATTTATACAATAGCCCTCGGCACTCGCCGGCAACAGGCTAAGGTTTCACAATTCCTCATTAACTAGCACTCATAGCTAGCTAATGGTTAAGCAATCGAAGAAGCATTTAACTACGATCAAACATGTATTAAATACAATCAAACCCTAGATTTGCCCAAAAAGGGATTACTCAAATCAAACCTTAAACTCGATAGAAATCCTTTGAAAACCTCATCAAATCCATATACATGCTTCCCAACATGTTTAGATACTAATCACCAATCAAAACCGTCCAAGAAAAGCCAGAAAACCATATTCAAGGGCCCATATCACGGTAGATCCTCCGATCGACCGTGAGGCCACGAACGATGTCACGGTCGATCCAACGATCGACCGTGAGGACAAAACGAGGAAAACCACATGGGCGACGGTCGATCGGTCCATCGACCGTCGGGAGCCCAAAACGAGACAGAGCCTCACGGACGATGCGACGATCAATCCGACGGTCGACCGTGAGGCAGGATGAAAACAAAGGTACAGCCACGGTCGATCGATCCATCGACCGTGGGAAGCCAAAATCCCGACAGAGCCCGACGGTTTATGCGACGGTTTATGCGACGGTCGATCCGACGGTCGATGCGACGGTCGATCCGACGGTCGACCGTCAGGCCCAAAAAGAGCAAATCAATACTTGACGGTCGATGCACCGATCGACCGTCGAGCCTCAGGCACAGTTCATCAGAACAGTGTCGAAAATCCATTTTCTTAGATTTTAAGGATCAAAACTAGTTGGAAATCATTGAAACTTTGCAGGCATGTATAATTAACGATGGGGAAACCAATGGTGCAAAGAAATCACACTTTTGACGGATAAATCTCCTATCTAGGTCAAAATGGCGAAAACCGACGAAACGGCGATAATACGGAAAACCAGCCGTTAGAATACGGAAATCGCGAGGTAGGAATACTTCAAAGCATCCACACTACATGCACAAAGAGCTACATAGCATTCTAACAAGTATTCCTACAGCGAAAGTACAATAAACCTATCCTAGGAGAACCCGATCCAAGGATCGAGGTAGAAACACCTACTTGGGCAAGCAGTGAAGCTCCTCCACGCGTCCGTCAACTCCGATCGCCGGAATCCGCTCCTCGAAAGCCATCCTCCGATGCCCTAGCTCAGGCGGCCGCAGGAGAGAAGGAAGAAGAGAGAAAGAGAAGCCGGAGGAGAAGAAAAGGAAAGGAGAGAGAGAAAGGAAAGGGTTTAAATAGAAAGCTGGAATCCATCACAGCCGTCTGATTCGATCTCTCCCGATCGAGCTCCGATCTTCCGATCGGACGCACCCTAAAGGTTCTAATCAAACACATACATCAATCAAAGGCCATGTGTGCAACGCGGGTGTGAAACTGACCACCAGGGAGCATATTTACCAAAATGCCACTGGGGTCAAAAGCAGCGATGCGATCAACCGATCGCATACCAAGGCCAACCGGGCCAAACCACGAACCCAGACCCTCGACCTAACGCGGTCGGACCAGGTTGGAGGTACGGGTCCTCACAGTTGCTCTTCCCTCCTTTCTTCTTTTCTTTCCTTTCCTGTTCATGCATCTGAAAGTCAAAAGGAACTCTAGCCCAAAAGACCTGCAGATAAGGGCAAAAGAGAAAGTATAGGCTTTCTATTGAACAATAAAATTTGAGGTGAAAATTTCTAACAAGATCGAAGATTATGTGAAAGAGGAGATAAAGACAAAGACTTTGGAGATACCCTTCGAGGGCACGGAGGAGGGCAGTGGTGGAGACCGGAGGAGGCCGGGGCGGGGATGGAAAGCGGAGGAGGGCGACGGTGGAGGCCGAACCCTAGATGGCTTGGATATCGTATTAAGCAGTTGGGGGTACTGTGCAATACCCTAGATGGCTTGGATATCATATTAGACTGTTGAATACGATATCGGGTTATTAGATAGGTACTGTTTATCGGGTTTCGGGTTAAAGGTTATTGGTACAGTAGTCTTCAATGTTGGTTAAAGATGATGGTTTAAGTGGGACCACATGCTTTCTCTCCACCAATAACAAGGTGGGTTTTGTTCACCCACTTTTCATGTGGGTGAATCAATGTTGGTTAAAGATGATGATTTAAGTGGGACCACATGTTTTCTCTCCACCAATAGCATGGTGGGTTTTGTTCACCCACTTTTCAGGTGGGTGAACAAAATTGCACTCGTATGGCATCATATACGTTACATGTGTCAATGCGTCATGTGCGATGTGCGATGTGCGATGTGCGATGTGCCTGCAGGCTGCAGCAAACGTGTACACCTGCATTGCCGGAGGGCATCGATCCACTCAGCTTCCTAATTCTACTACTCTGCTTCTGAATATATATATAGAGTAGAGGAGAGGAGAGGAGAGGAGAGGAGAGGATAGGAGAGCTCAATCGATCAATCAAATCGTTGGAACAACAACTAGCTTACTATGGACGTGCAGAAAGTTCTACACATGAATGGAGGGGAAGGAAATACCAGCTACGCCAACAATTCCACTCCCGAAGTAAGTATCTCTCTCTCTTCCCGGCCTATTTACTCCCCCTCTCTCTCTCTTTCTTGCAGTCATCTTGTATGTATGTACATATATAGTGGCTAATTAATTATTCCCGGCAACATACTTAGTTACATACGTCCGTTATATATAGCTAATTAATTAACCTCTAGATCAATTAATTCCGATCCTATATATGGATAATTTTAATCTAGAGGGCAGTTCTATACACGATGAAGCCAATGATAAAGGAAGCAGTAGAACAAGTATGTGGCAGCTGCAGGTGGCCGTCAGGCGTCGTCCCAAAGAGCATAAGAATTGGAGACTTGGGCTGTGCTTCTGGCCCCAATGCCTTCGCAGCAATCTCTATGATCATCGATGCAATCCACCAGCTGAGATGCATGCATATGCAGAAGATGATCACGGAATTGGAATTGGGATCAGGCGGGCCAGATCAGTTGGAACTTTTCTTGAATGATCTTCCCGGGAACGACTTCAATGCCAACTTTAAGAACCTTCCACACTTCTATGATAGACTAGTATTATGTGACCATCATGAGTTTGGGGGGCCATTTCTCGTATTCGGAGCACCAGGATCCTTCTATGGGAGGCTCTTCGCTAGTGGAAGCATGCACATGGTGTTCTCTTCTCTCGCTCTCCATTGGCTTTCTCAGGTGTAATCTTAATTTCTCCATCTCTATTATTAATTTTGCATATTATATACATGCATAATCTTCATGTCCTGATTGCCATATATATATAGTCCGTTATTTCTGCCAGATAGATTAAAAGGTTCGTGATGCTACACCTACACATCCTTTGGTATATATATATATATATATATATATATATATATATATATAGCATGATCTTAATTAATTCCCTCAAAGGGTTCCGAATTTTATCTCTCGATCTCCTTTTAATTAATCTTCAAAATATCAGATGTATATATCCCTAGCTGGGGTCTTTTGATATATCTTCCGGATATAACTAGCTAGCTTATAGATCCTCTTGAAGCTAGCTAGCTAGCTAACAGGTGTATACGTGTATCTTAATTAATTTCCTAAGACACTTACGTTTGCTTCTGATGATTAGCTCCCGTGCGAAATAATTGAGATCAACTCGGTGACAAAAGCATCCTACTAGCTAACATGCCAAAATTTGCATTTTAATTTCCTAAAGGCTGTGTATGGTTATCCAAATTGCTTGTTTAATTTAAGTGTTCAGAATGTTTTAATCGTTCAGCATGATGGTTCTAATTAAATGATTTAGAATTCATCCTGATATTTATCATTTTGCCATCCAACTTCCTACGTACATTTGGCCTCCAAAACGCTGGAATATTAAAATCTTGTAAACAGCGACCTTCTCTCCTGTGGTATAAGAATTGCCTAGTTTGGAGACCGAACGAAAAAGTTATGGATTAAATACTTGGTCGTCGGTATTTATAGCCAAAGATGATGGACGATTTATTTATTTCAACTTATTTATGAAATTGCAATTAGATAGAACATGTATATTGATCATCCAAAACTAAGGAATGACGCTTTCTGAAAAAATTAATCAAACGTCCTCGTGACGTGGTGTATTTTTACGGCTAACAATATGTGGTATGGGACGAGTAGGGATTGGGATTCATATTTGTCTTTCATGTATTTTGGCAACTGGTTAACGCATGCATGCAGACTCCTCAGGGACTCGAGAATATGAACAAGGGCAATATATGTCTAAGTAAAACAAGTCCTCTTCCAGTCTACGAAGCATATGTCGGACAATTTCAGAGAGACTTCACATCTTTTCTCAAGTTTCGATCATCAGAGTTAGCACCCGGTGGGAGAATGTTGATCACCTTGGTATCCAGGAGAACCAAAGATCCATTCGCCGAAGAATGTTGTGATGCTTGGAATTATTTAGCTCAGGCTCTGAACAACATGGTCTCAATGGTATTTATCATGATCGATCTCTTTCTTCTATATATATATATATATATATATATATATATGTAGATAGATTTAGATTGCCTCATATGTGTGTGTGTGTGTGTGAGTGTGTGTTCTAATAAGAAGTCGAGTCATGAAAGTGTGTTAATTGTGTTTCACTAATTATATATTACAGGGCCTCGTCAACGAGGAGAAGATGGACTCCTTCAATCTACCATTTTATGCGCCTTCAGCGGAAGAAATGAAAGACGTCATAGAAGTAGAAGGTTCATTTCACATCAAACAACTAAAAGAGAAGCAATTCATCTCTAGCTCTTCTATAAATGATTATGATTATGAGATTGATGAATTGGGTACTGATTGCTACAATAATACCACCACTGCGAAGGCTCTGGCCAATCATATAAGAGCCATAGCAGAATCGATCGTTTCTGCTCATTTCGGAGAAGCAGCGAGTGACAAAGTATTCGAGCTGTTGGAGGAGCATGTGTCTGGAAACCTAGCAGAAGGTCCTTATGCTATTAATTATCTGGCCATTTCTCTGATGAGAAATGATGAGTAATTATCAGGAGCATATATGTAATTCTGTGAATAAAGGAGGCAGAGATGGATACACTATTACACTATCATGCATGTTGTTACCATATAGATACCTTTCTGCTCCTCTGCTAGCTTCATGGATTTTGTGCAATCTATATATGAATTATGAAATTATATGTTATTAAAAGGAATATATAAGTTTATTTGTTTATTTATGCCGAACCATAGCTTTTTGGGGGCACTAACATGGGTTTTAGTTTCGGAAAATGAACACACAAAACAAAATCAAAAGAGAAAGAACAAACAGGCATATCTCATAGCTTCTCTGTATTATTTACGGATAAATTGTTTTTTTTTTTCACTATCATATGTATCTCCTATCGGATGAATAGGAATGTCCGACTCAAGTTAAGTCCGAATATATTATATAATTAAAATAAAATCACGTGAGAGGTGGATATATATGTAAACCTTTTCCATCGGTAGTGAGTAAGATTGTTTGGAGACTTGGAGTCTTTAAAGACCAGCAAGACAATCTTCTTAATTTCCTCAGAAATGATAGGATGTCATGTTCCGTCGCCCATTATTGTATCCTACGAGCTAGGATGGTTTGATTGACGGGTCTTGTCTGGCAAGCTAAATTGCTAGTTGACCCTATCGTCGTCCTCTATGTTCACAACACACGAGTACAGATCTAGAAACTATATAAGGACCAAACTTTCTGTGTGTGATCTAGAGGCCATGCACGTGTTTCAAGTTGCATCAAACAAATGGGATCTATCCGGTCATTAATCCAATGTTTTCGATCGACTAGATAATCGAATCTTTAACTCATGTGGCTCTCCGTTGTCGATCTGCACATGTGACCTGTCGAAGAAGCTCCTCCAAACGGTACGCTGTCTAGCAAAGAGAAAGAAGTGGCTGCTGCTACTCATACATCAGGCATTCTGTCAAAAACAAAAAACAAAAAACAAAAAGAAAAAAGAGAGAAAAGGACATAGATGCACGTTTGTTCATATGTGAAAGCTAAGTTTGATTTTAAATGGATCTCTTTTAATTCTTAGTTTCATGCTCTCTTGTTATATTTAAATTACTATCTATTGGGTGCAATTTGCAGTGATAGGACTCGTGACCTTCCATGTAAAGATCACAACGTAGTAGCAAGTTATCAGGGGTGGCCCTCCTCTCATGTATTGCGTCGGTGTGTATTCTTTCATAGCTCTCTTTAGAAATATGTATGCAGAGTATTTTCTCCTGACTCATAAGCTGGAATAATCGGCTAAACTCATCAAAGAATAAAAATAAGTTGCTCTACTTTTGCCGCACATATATGTATACTGGCCACTTCTTATTAGAATATGATTTAAATTTATAAATTCATTTCTTTCTCATAAATATATCTGCGCTTGTGACTTTCAAATGTTCACAAATACGATGAAGTGGAATTCGTGTCGGTCATCAGTCATCACTAGAGTGTTGACTTTTGGCTCGGTTTTGAACATATGATCGATCATTTATGATAATATCGATCATCCTTTGCATGATTGCATCTACTCCGGACAGAGAACCTATTTTGAAATGATCGATCAGTCTATGTGTGATGATCGATCATTATCACATGCATTATTCCTGACAGAGAGATATAATTGAGATGATGATTGATCATCTCTATATGTGATGATCGATCATCGTCATTGGAGCCAGAAGTGACAGAGAGCACGTTGTCCTATGATCGATCATTCCTCTATAGATGATCGATCATCTTCGGGATGTAGCAATTCTCTGGACGCTCGGACAAAAATGATCGATCATTCCTCTCACATATGATCGATCATTTATTTGCAGATGGGAAATCCAAGGGTTCAGATCTATTCCGAACTTGGATCTTTTGGAGGGTATAAATAGATGTTTTGTAACCCTAAGGGGTAAGGAAATTAATAGGGTTTTGGAGAGAGCTTGAGAGCCTTTGGAGAGAGGCTTTTTGCCCTACTTTGTACTCCTTCATCTTGATTAGTGGATTGATCTCGCCGTGCCGCCCGTGGATGTAGGCTATTGCCGAACCACGTAAATCCTTGTGTTCTTGGTGTGTTTTCTATTTCTCTCCCTCTATTCTTTGGTGTGTTTGTTTTCTTCCTTATGTGTTGGTGAATTATTGCATTGGGGGTGCCTTTCGGCGCAACAAGTGGTATCAGAGCCCAGGTTCAGACCTTGGCATTGGAATTGATTCACCATCCAACATCGAGGAGATGTCTCAGGATTCGTCTTCGAAGTCGACACCTTCAGGGTCGTCGAAACCTACAATTTCGAATACCAAGTTCGAGGTAGAGAAATTTGATGGGACTAACTTTGGTATGTGGCAGTGTGAGGTTTTGGATGTCTTGCTCCAGCAAGAACTAGACATAACATTGGAAGAGAAGCCCGAGAAGATATCAGATGAAAATTGGAAGAAAATAAATCGTCTGGCTTGTGGTAATATCATGCTTTGTTTGTCAAGGGATCAGAAATATTTTGTGATGAGGGAGACTTCAGCAAAGGAATTGTGGAAGAAACTGGAGGACAAGTTTATGATAAAAAGCATTGAGAATAGGCTTTATCTGAAGAAGAAGCTTTTCCGGTTCCAGTACAAATTAGGTACTTCCATGTCCGAGCATCTGAATGATTATAATAAGATACTTGCTGATCTACAAAACCTAGAAGTTGAAATATTAGATGAAGACAAAGCTCTTTTGTTGTTGAATTCGTTACCTGATTCTTATGAGCACTTGACTACTACTCTATTGTATGGGAAAAGTGAGGTCAAGTATGAAGATGTTGCTAATGCATTGATAAACAATGAGTATCGGAAGTTGGACAAGCAGGTTCATAGAGATTCAGGATCAGAAGCTTTGATGGTGCGAGGTAGATCAGAGAAGAAGAAATTTGATAAGCATGGCAAGTTCCGATCGAAGTCGAGAGGTGTATCGACTGAAAGAAAAATTCATGCGAAGGATGAGTGTTCCTACTGTCATAATAAAGAGCATTGGAAGAAGGATTGTCCAGTTTTGATGAATAACAAGGACAAGAACAATTCAAAAGCAAATATAGCACACTCAGATGATGAAGATTCAGATATAGCTTTGACTGGTTCAGCATTAGTTTGTGACACTGACGAGTGGATTTTGGATTCGGGTTGCACCTATCATATGTGTCCGAATAGGAATTGGTTTTCCAGCTTTGAGGAGCTGGATGGTGGAGTAGTCTATATGGGCAATGATAACGCCTGTGTGGCGAAAGGGATAGGTAAAATCCGTTTGGAGATGCATGATGGAACAATCAGAGTTAACAGAAGTTCGGCATGTCCCGGATTTGAAGAAGAATCTCATATCATTGGGTGTTTTAGAATCTAAAAACTTCACAATTACAATGAAAGGTGGAGTTCTTAAGGTTAGTTCGGGAGCTCTTGTTGTAATGAAAGGAATTAGAAGGAAAAATCTGTATTTTCTACAGGAAAGCACTATAGCAGGTGGAGCAGCAGTTGTTTCACAAAATTCTGATATAGAAGATACCTCAAGACTATGGCATATGTGATTGGGACATGCAGGAGAAAAAGCCTTGAATGGATTGATGAAGCAAGGTCTCTTGAAAGAAGCAAAGGTATGCAAACTCTGTTTCTGTGAGCACTGTGTTTTGGGCAAGCAAACCAGAGTAAAGTTTGGTACTGCAGTTCATCAAACTCAAGGTATTTTGGATTATATACACACAGATGTTTGGGGTCCTACCAAGACAACATCTTTAGGAGGTATGCATTGGTTTGTTTCTTTTGTTGATGATTATTTTAGAAGTGTTTGGGTCTATGACATACCTTGAAAAGTGTCGTTACCTTAACAAGAACGCCAAAATTACAAATTTATAATCCGAATCACTAACTAACTACTTTATGGGTAGATAGCAATGAGTCCGAGTCGGTTCACAGGGAAAAGAAGTGTTAAGTCTAATTACCTCGTATAGTTCTAAATGAAAAGATTGAGAAAGGAAAGGATTTTTTGTTTTTAAACTACTCTTAACTAATATTAAACTAAACCGAATGATAATAGCATAAACGGCCAAGAGATTTCTAATCAGTAATAAAGAACAAACTAGATCTTCTTAGGATAAAAGCAATTCAAAAAGTATTAATGGTTTTAACTAGTCGATAGGTGAATGGCTAGAACCCCTACCGCTCAACAAAGATTGAGTTTTCAAAGATTCCGACTGTAAAACCACGGAAAAACCGAGACAAGACATGCCGAATTTAGGGCACAAAGAACATCCAATTCATTCACTATAATAAATATTACCAATAGATATGACAATAAAAGATTATTCCATTAAAAACCATTAAAAGAATACATGCTCAGATCCATGAAAGTCCCTAGAAAGATTATCTAATACATCATAGAAATACCTAGGCTAGAGATTAGTTACTCATCTTAGGAAGGAGATCCGTCGATGAAGGTTGTCGCCGCGCTTCACCCATGGATCTTCCACCAAAGATCTAACCTAATTTGTGGAAAAGAAACTAAGAGAAACCCTAAGAGATGAAGAAAATTCGGCCATAGAAGGCTGTCAAAACGCCCCTAAAGAAGGCTATTTATAGCCTAGGGTAAACCCTAACTCGGATTAGTCAGTTTCCTTTTATTTTTCCCGCAGCGCCAAAGGGATCGATCCCCTTTGGGAAGCGGATTGATCTCCTTCTTTCGAAGCTTCTTTCCTGCGCCTTTGTACTAAAAATAGCATATCTTCATCTAGGAAACTCCAAATCACGAACCGTAAAAAGTTCTGGAATCTAGACTTCAAGAGCTTTCCAACCATATATACCACATCATGTGGTTCTTCCTAAGAAGGTACAGTTTAATCTTCAAAGATGGCCCACCTTTGCTCCTTTGACTTCGTAGGTTCTTTATTTGTTCGTTTTAGCACCAAACATGATCTAATCTTCATTGAATGTCCTTAAACCTGAAATGGGGAAAAGAAAATCAAAATAGCATTGCTCGGAGACTAACAAGACCTAGTTAAAAGGGGTAATTCTGCACTTTTGAGAAAGAAAGTCATTGGTTGAAATGATCGATCAGTCTATGTGTGATGATCGATCATTATCACATGCATTATTCCTGATAGAGAGGTATAATTGAGATGATCGATCATCCCTATATGTGATGATCGATTATCGTCATTGGAGCCAGAAGTGACAGAGTGCACGTTGTCCTATGATCGATCATTCCTCTATAGATGATCGATCATCTTCGGGATGTAGCAATTCTCTGGACGCTCGGACAAAAATGATCGATCATTCCTCTCACATATGATCGATCATTTATTTGCAGATGGGAAATCCGAGGGTTCAGATCTTTTCCGAACTTGGATCTTTTGGAGGGTAAGGAAATTAATAGGGTTTTGGAGAGAGCTTGAGAGCCTTTGGAGAGAGGCTTTTTGCCCTACTTTGTACTCCTTCATCTTGATTAGTGGATTGATCTCGCTGTGCCGCTCGTGGATGTAGGCTATTGCCGAACCACGTAAATCATTGTGTTCTTGGTGTGTTTTCTATTTCTCTCCCTCTATTCTTTGGTGTGTTTGTTTTCTTCCTTGTGTGTTGGTGAATTATTGCATTGGGGGTGCCTTGACACGCCTTGAAAAGTGTCATAGTCTTAACAAGTACGCCAAAATTAGAAATTTATAATCCGAATCACTAACTAACTACTTTATGGGTAGATAGTAATGAGTCCGAGTCGAATCCACAGGGAACTAATGGTTTAAGTCGTATACTAGGTATAATTCCTAGCCAAGGAGTTGGGAAAAAGATAATCTTTTGGGTTTTTATTTAGAACTAAACAAATACGAAAAGAGTACTAATAGATAAGATAATGCCAAGGAACGCTAATCAATAATAAAGAACTTATTAGGTATTCCTAAGATAAGAGCCGATAAATCAACTTAGATGATTTCATATAGTCAATAGGTGAATGGCTAGAAGTCCTACCGCTCAACGAAGACGTCGGGGTTAATATCAAGAATGGATATTGGCAAATAATCAAGATGGTTATGGCACCTTGAGATCACCTAATAGAATGTATCAAGGATTAGAGTTAACCTAGTGGTTCTGGCACTAGCATTGTGGTTCTAGCACATACGAAATCCCTAATCTCGAATAATGATGAATAACGGATTAAGAAGCGGTCATAATGGTTCTAGTATTATGTGTAATGGTCCTAGCATTACAAGGTTCTTAATCTTGAGAAGGAAATCCTCACATTCATGGTCCTAGCACGGATGTTTGATGAGAATCTCTAATCTCAAGCCTTAACATGCACAAGACCTAAATGTAGGGTATTTAGGAACAAATCATTCATCTAACATATAATAATAATCACACCAATAGATAAGAACATAAAAACAATCCATTCAATCATCAAACGTATGATTTACAACTCATAATCTATAGAAAACCCTAGAAATATTCCTTATTATATCATAGAAATCCCTAGGTTAGGGTTTAGTTACTCATCTTAGGAAGGAGATCCGTCGATGAAGGTTGTCGCCGCGCTCCACCCATGGATCTTCCACCAAAGATCTAACCTAATTTGTGGAAAAGAAACTAAAAGAAACCAAAAGAAACCCTAAGAGATCAACAAAATTCGGCCATGGAAGGCTGCCAAAACGCCCCCAAAGAAGGCTACTTATAGCCTAAGACAAATCCTAAGTCGGATTAGTCAATTTCCTTTTATTTTTCCCGCAGCGCCCAAGGAGATCGATCTCCTTTGGGATGAGATCGATCTGGTTTTCCGTAACTGCTTCTTCTTCACCTCTGTACTAAAAATAGCATATCTTCCTCTAGGAAACTCCAAATCACGAACCGTAAAAAGTTCTGAAATCTAGACTTCAAGAGCTTTCCAACCATGTATAGCACATCATCTGGTTCTTCCTGAGCATGTACAGTTTTGATGTTAAAGATGGTCCATCTTTGCTCCTTTGCTCTTAGCTCCTAGCATGTTCTTTATTTGTTCGTTTTAGCACCAAACTTGATCTAATCTTTGCTGAGGGTCCTTAAGCCTGAAATGGGGAAAAGACAATCAAAATAGCATTGCTCGGAGACTAAAAAGACCTAGTTAAAAGGGTGATTTGTGCACTTTTCACGTCTTATCATGCCTTCCGGCGCAACATAGAGCATATTAATTTGACACGTGATGGACCACCGGATATCAATCAAGCCAAACCAAAGTAGGGCAATGGCTAAAAGGTGGTGGTCCAACCAAGCCAGGCCCATCTAGCAGGCCGGTCCAGTCCATTAATACTTATTTAGAGGTGTCTCAACGTGGAACTTTGGAAGCAGCACTACGACGAGGGTTCGAGTCAGCCGAGCCCATATGGCTCAATCGCCGCCGCCCCTGTGGGCCTAGTCCGGTACGTGCCGATCCACCCCTTATTCTCATCCCCAACTATTATATCTCTATTCACCCAAGAGTGGAATTTTTTGCGATATGATACCCCTCACGTTCACATTTAGCGTTCTAATACCCTTGTGGTGTTTTTTTGCAGCTTCATAGAATTTTTTGCGATATGATACCCCTCATGTTCACATTTAGCGTTTTAATACCCTTGTCGTGTTTTTTTGCAGCTTCATACCCTCAGCCAAAAAAAAGACATGAATACTCCTCACTTTTGCCATGCATCATACATGTCATCATACGAGTCATTTCTATGCATGGTTATGTGGGTTTCTACGTGCGTTTGCATTCTCCTGCAAATGGACTGCTCTCTCACCATTATCGCCCATCGCATGGGTTTTTTCCGCCGCCATCTCTTCCTCCCTATCTCCTCTTACTCCCTATCTCCTCAAGCCAACACCGACGGGATACCTTCGTATAACTTTTGAAGGCCGAACGGGTCCGCGGCGACGGCGGAAGGCAAAGTCTTCGCAGCCCTCGGGGAGGCCGCAGGCGGGTGAGGAGAATGGGACAAGGAGCGGCATAGTGTCGTTGAAGTGCAGTCCAAGGGTCTGGAGGTTGGGCTTAGAGATCTCTTCCTCCCGGAGAAGAGGAGAGGTTACCACCTCCATCCATGAGTGTCCGACTGTGGCAGCTTGCCTCTCCCCCAGATTTGCACCACCTCCACCCATGTGCAATAACGAGTATTATTTACAACGAGTACTCAACTTTTTCTGGCTTAACCGCACATAGAAACACACACAGGAACCCACTTAACTACGTGTAGAAACTCAATTAACTACGAGTAGAAACACTCAGCTAACCGCACATAGAAATACACACAGGAACCTACTTAAACTACGCGTATAAACTCAATTAACTACGCGTAGAAACACTCAGCTAACTGCACATAGAAACACACACATGAACCCATTTAACTACGCGTATAAACTCACTTAACTACGCGTAGAAACTCAATTAACTACGCGTAGAAACACTCAGCTAACCGCACATAGAAATACACACAGGAACCCACTTAACTACGCGTAGAAACACTCAGCTAACCGCACATAGAAACACACACATGAACCCACTTAACTACGTGTAGAAACTCAATTAACTACGCATAGGCACTCAGCTAACCGCACGTAGAAACAAGCGGTCACAGTCAGACGCATTTGTTAGTCTTTTATGCGCGTTTGTTAACTACGCGCGGGAATTTTTGCGCGTAGTTAACAACACATTTAATGCGAGCGCACGGGAGGTCTTCTCACGCGCTGACACCACCGTACACTGGTTGCTTGCCACGTCCTAGAGAATTAATGCCATCATTGACTTTGACGGCAACACATGGATTGGCATGGCATGTATGTATGATCTGATCATGGTGAAACCTAAGGGCAGGCTGGTCATTTCACGGGCTGAAGGGTATGATGTTGCAAAAAAACAGCCATGGGATATTAGATCACAAAAAGCAAACATTAAAGGTATCAAATGGCAAAAAATAACTGGTAAGACTCTGGCATTCGTACGGAGAAGCATGCATGGAGAAGCTGGCATGGATGTAAAAGCTTATATGAAAGGATCGATTTTTATATTTATATTTCAGTCAAGTAATAAGAATAGAAATTGTTATATACGTTTTCTTTTTACAATAAAAGACTTATGACTTACATATGACAGCGTGCTTATTTTCACGGAAAAAAAGGTCTCTTATTCTGGTTTAGTATATTACATAAGATCCAAGAATTTTTTGCCATTTGATACCCTATTGTTTCATTTTAGCAATATGATACCCCTCTCCTAATTCTTTGCAATCTGATACCCCTTGGCCAACAAAATTCCCCTTATACCCTCACAATCACACATCCGAACATACATGCATGTCATGTCACATGACGTGGCATGGTACGAATAATAAAATAATCCATCTGTTGATTTGAAACCCAAGGAACGCATTAAATCCCCTCCACGTGGCAAGCAAGGATTCGCCACAGCGTACGGCGGTGTCAGCCGGTGAGAAGACTGGTCGTCCTTCAAGCATTAGATGCGTCGTTAACTACGCGCAGAATTCGTGCGCGTACTTAACAAACACACATACAATAATAGCATCATACGCATAAATGCATTTTCCATGCGTGGTTGTCATTATACGCGCGTAGAAACTCACATAGGCAGTCACTTAATCACATATAGAAACACATATAAAAACTCACATAACTACGCATAGAAACTCACTTAACTACGCATAGGAACTCACTTAACAACACATAGAAACTCACATAGGCAGTCACTTAACCACACATAGAAACACATAAAAACTCACATAACTACGCATAGGAACTCACTTAACTACGCATAGAAACTCACTTAACAACACATAGAAAGTCGCATAGGCAGTCACTTAACCACACATATAAACACACATAGGAACTCACATAACTACGCATAGTGTCACGCCCCGACCCAGAAAACCCATCCGGGCCGGAGCGTGAGGGTCTAAAATCAAATGACGAGAGCCTCCCCTGTAAACATCACTTTTAAACCTGGTGCATGATTATAATATTAACAATTAATTTAAACTATCATATCATCAAATCATAATACAAATTAACTACTACAATACTCAATTAACTTTAAAAAGATACAATAATGATTCAAGTTCTCTAAGTACAGCAATCTCTGATCAATTTACATCAAATTGGAATACAAATACATTTCTCCTTCATATTATAATTTATACATTTAAAGCTATACATCAATTGAATAGAATAAACTGATGATATCCTCGATCTCACGCACCACCAAGGGAAGTGCCACCTCCAACACCGCAACTACCTGAAAAAGAAGGAACTGCATCGACCTGCATCGCCGATGCATCCCAGGTAGGAGTGAGCAACAAAACTAATTAGGTAACTACTCTACGACACACAGAAGGGAGGAAAACAACAATAGTGTTGTCTCCCCGCTCAAGCCTAAGGAATGCCACGGGGTCCCACAACTCCTGTCGACTACCCCAAGGATCCTACTCTTCTCAACCGACCACGCTGGGATAAATCAACCAAACACGCTGGGAGGAAAAACAGAGAACCAGAACCAGTAAGATCACCCTTACCCAGCAGGAAGCCACTGCCTGGGGACCAAGTCAGGGGCACCGACAACCATCCTTAGCACTTGGCCTTGGGAGAACAACACGACCTTTAAACCTCAAACAACATAATATTTCAGTCCGACTACCTAATAATCCTCGAATGATATCAAATATGATCATTGATGACAATCACGTCCTAATCCTCGACTACCCAAACCCCGGCCCTAGGGCTAGATCCGGGCTATCCAAGAACCCCGGATCGATGATCGACACCATCGTCTACCACCTAGCCTGATGCTTCTAATGCAAACAGATACATGCAATGCTCAAGCAAAGCACGGGATACAGGAATAGCAGCATGCAACAATATGCCAAGACAATATACACGGGCTAGGCGAAGCATCAAGCTTGCCGGAGGGTAAACATAGCAAGGGTTCAAGCAATAAGGATCTATCTAGCAAAGCTATAATAACAAGTATCCAACAAATCAAAATCCGGTATTACAACGACGTCCACAGCCGTCAACCACAATTTCTACAACAGGGGCACAAATCCGGCCACGCAATACACAACAGGCCACAATTACAAATTAACATCAACTAGGGCACACCTTCGGCCATTTAATTAGCTAAACATCCCAAGGGGCGCGACTCCCTCGGTTCAACCACAAGCTAAGTATACAAGTATACAATACGATGTAAATAAGCATGACATGCAATTAATTGCTAATTAAACAAGGATGGTTTATATCTAACTAAGCATGCCGAAAATCAAACAATTAATCATCTAAAAACCACCAATTAGAATATGCTAGCCATCGAGATCTCTAGGAATACCAATCACATGAATCCCGAGGAATCAAACACGATAAAACATCGAAAATCCACTAACAAGCTAATTTCTGGATTTCTACATTTAACCCTAGTTAGAGGCGATGAAATCTTATCAATTCGACGTCCAAACGACGTCGAATTGGAAATCAAATTTGGGCAAATGTATATTAGCATACTAGAAACACGCAGCCCAAGAATCGGATTAATCTAATGGCTAATCTTCCCGGAATTCACTAATCAATTCACTAATTTCGGTCTCGTCGCAGATCCGAAGAAAAATCACCATAAATCGTAGAAAAATCTGAAAATTATGAAATAAGCGGCAATTGAAAGTAGATTCGAAGATCTACAACTTTTATCTTGATGATCAAAAGAGATTATGCACGTACGAGCCAAGATCTGAGCTAGAACAACTCAGCTCGCAGAAAAACAGGGCTTTGATGAAATCCGGGAAAAACATGCATAAAACCCAAATAAATCTCAATCAAATCTCCATAGACTTCAATCAGTAATTTAGCATGCTTAGAGGAACTAATTAGAGCAAAGAAAACCACCAATAAACAAATCAAACCCTAGATCTAGCTTATCCTAAAGATCTAGGTAGAAACCCTACCTTAAACGCAATCCAAGCTTCAATACTCTGCAAATCCACTGTACTACGTCGAAGCCGCCGTCTCCAGCTCGTCGGAGAGCCGCCGGAGTCCTCCCATAGCCGCAGCCGTCGCCGGAGAAGGAAGAGGGCTGCTCGCGGAAGAGAGAGAGAGGAGGAAGGAGAAGGAGGAGGGGACCTCGCCGCCGCCTCCAGGCCGCCGGGGAAGGGACGGGGTCGCCGCGGGAGAGAGGGAGGGTAGCCGCGGGAGAGAGAAGGAAAGGAAGGAGGAGGGGGGTCGGGCACGGGAAAGCAGGGGGAAGGAAGAGAAGGAAAAGAAAAAGAAAGGAAAAGAAAGAGAGAGGGAAAGAGAGAGAAAGTAAGTAGGAGAGAGAAAAGAGGGTTAAGCCCCTTAAGTGGCTTAGCCGGTTCAGACGAACCAACTGATCGGACTGCATCCGAATTGGCTTCAACTCACGATCTCTACTGGATCTACTCAATCACGTACATCAATCAAGGTCGTGTGTGCACTACGCGGGTGTGAAACTGACCGCCAAGGCGCAATTTACCAAATTGCCCTTAGGGTCCAAAAACCGCGATGCGATCAACTGATCGCAACCCAAGGCCAACCGGGCCAAAACCAACCAAGCCAAGCCCTCGACCCAACGCGGTCGGACCGGGTTGGAGGAACGGGTCCTCACACATAGGAACTCACTTAACTACGCATAGAACTCGTATATGCAATCACTTAACCACACATAGAAACTCACATAACTACGCATAGGAACTCACATAACTACGCATAGGAACTCACTAAACTACGCATATAAACTCACTTAAAAACACATAAAAACTCGCATAGGCAGTCACTTGACCACACATAGAAACTCTACGCGCATATAGTGATAACCACGCGTGAAAAATGATATATGCATAAGATGTTAGTCTTTTATGCGTGTTTGTTAACTACGCGCGGAAATTTTTGCGCGTAGTTAACGACGCATTTAATGCGAGCGCACATCATGTCTTCTCACGCGCTGACACCACCGTACACTAGTTGCTTGCCACGACCAATGGTTGTTTGCCACGTCCCGGAGAATTAATGCCATCATTGACTTTGGCGGCAACACATGGATTGGCATGGCATGTATGTATGATCAGATGGTGAAACCTAAGGGCAGGCCGGTCATTTCACGGGCTGAGGGGTATGATGTTGCAAAAAAACAGCCATGGGGTATTAGATCACAAAAAGCAAACATTGAGGGTATCAGATGACAAAAAATTCTAAGATCCAATGCATCCTATCATACGGATAGGGATGCTCGATCTAAATTAAGCCCGAACATATCAGATGATCAAGATGAAGCCACGTGAAAGTAAAGAGTAGTGGGGGTGGTGGTTATCGGGTGGCTAAGGGGGTGTTTGGTTGCTAGGAGTGGAGGGTGGAGTGGGTGGACTGGCAGCACTTCCTTCACTTTAGGTTGTTTGGTTGGGTCATCAACTCAATGGAGTGGAGAGACTGGACTCCTGAAAAGGGTTCCAGTCAGCCATTTGACTCTGGCCAAAAAAGGGCCAGAGTCGGCTGAGTGGAGTGGGCCGAGTGGAGAAGGTAAAAAAATATGCAAATACCCCCCACCACCCCTCGACGGTGGTGTTCCGGCGGAGGGTGTCAACGGAAGTGTGAGAGAGAGGATCCAGAGAAAAAGAGGGAGCCGGACGCCACTGCCTCCACGCCGCCCGCCTCCCTATTGCCACTCGCAGTCCACGCCACCCAACGCCTTCCATCCATGATCTCATCGCCGGACATCATCGCCACCGTCTCGATCTCGCCGTCTAAAACCCAATCCCTCATATCATTGGATCCGCACCCCCGTTTTGATCTCGTCGATAGGCACGCACTCCTCGAATCCCACACCCTCCAGCGGGGTGGTGGCGCCGACGAGGTGGTGGCAAAGGGTGAGGAGAGCATGGGTCCGGAGCTTGAGGTCAATGGTGGCGGGGGCGAGGAGCATCTGGGCGCGCTCGAGGTGGGATCGGGCATGCTTGAGGTTGTGGGAGTGGATTAAAAGGAGGGAGGAGAGGTGGAGGTGGATGCGGATCTTGTTCATGGGGGGGAGAGGGATCCCTGCAGGAGGGACTCGAGGCGCTTGATGGAGCCGATAATGTCCCCATAGGGCTCTGCCTCAGTGGCCAGGCAATAGAGGCCTTTCACCACCTCAGTCTCCACTCCAGCACCAACCAAATAGCAAAAACTGACAAGTCACTTCACAGGACTTCACTTTGCAAAAGTTTGCACTCCAGAAAGTGACTCCACTCCACTCAATTCTGAGCAACCAAACAGGCCCTAAGAAAGAGAGAGGAGTAGTGTGGGGTGTAGTTAGCCGTGTCATGTGGCACGAGAGGTTCACCTAGTCTCTTATATAGTTATATATAATATGATGTCTATTGTCCTACGTGGAGCCTACTCAGATGGGGAATAGTGTGGGTAAGGATGGCAATTTGCCCCGCCCCGACGGGGACCCGCCTCACCCCGCCCCTAATGGGGCGGGTTCGGGGGACCCTAAACGGGTTCGGAATCGGGTTTGGGGGACATGTGTAAAACCCCGATGGGGGTCGGGGCGGGGTCGGGGAAGGACACCCCCGTCCCGATTGGACATCTTTTATTTGTATTATTTGAGACAATTTAAGTTTGAATTATTATTTAGGACAATATTTTTGAGTTGTTATTGATACAATTATCATTTCATAGTGACAAGTTTTGTTTGAGTTGCTTTTTAAGATGATAACTCTTTAGTGTGTTATTAGATATAATGTGAAATGTGTCAAAAAAAATTGGGGTGGGGTGGGAGCGAGGTTCAGGTATGCGGGTCGGGGTCGGGGTCGGGGTCGGGGTCGGGGTGCACTAACCATCGGGGCGGGACGGGGTCGGGGTGCTAGGTTAGGTTGCAGGATCAGGGTCGGGGGGAAGGGTGACCCCGCCCCACCCCGCCCCGTTGCCATCCCAAGTGTGGGGCGGGGGTTAGTGGTGGAGAGATGGGGTTAGATGACAGGGGTCTACTAACTCCATGTATATATATATATATATATATATATATATATATATATATATATGCACACTAGGTGGGCCTTTACCCTCACCACTCCTCTCTCTCTCACTCTCCTAACCATCCGATAACCACCCCCATTACTCCATTCCACGTGGTTTTATCTCGATCATATCTGATCATAACTTGGATCGGGTATTCTCATCCACCTGATAAAATGCACTAAATCTTATATAATAGACATATATATATATAATGACAGAGAGTTAGGATCTCACTTTCTTGTTTTTTCTGTCCTTAACTTTAGGTTTCGTTACAGACGGTACGTGCCTAAAAATGGACATGGGCTCCGTACAGGCATGCGCAGTGCATAATCCAAAACGCCATACGCACAACAATTATTTTAGTATTAACTATTTGAGTGAGGATACAAGCAGAATATCTTTTACTTCATGTATGACATTAGATTATGTTGTGGATCAAATCACCACTTTGGTAATTGAGAGGTGTAAAAATTTGAATCTTCGAACAAAGGCTATTTAGAAAAACATATTATAGATCATGAAAGTAAACTATGCTCTACTGTCCTCGATTCTAAGGCTACTTACTTCTATATGGACCCTGTAAGTCAAGAAAAACGATGGAGACTTCATTTACTTAAAGTTAAAATACCTTTTAGTACCATGTAATTTCATTATAATATTTATTAAGTCCATATACTTCTAATTTAGCCAATTTAGTCATTTAACTTATCTTTCAATTTTAATGTGGGCCTCGCCCTCACCTTCCGTTAGAAACCCAATGGCGCCGTTTGCTTCCAGCTAGGTTACCCAACCTCTTTGTGGTTCGTCGGCGGCAGCGCATCACCTGGGACTTCCGTCAATCATGTGACGGGGACTGGGGTTCCAGCTTCCTCCACATGAAGGGCATGGAGAATGTGACACGGCTGCTCATCGAGCGAAACCCATGGGACGACCGCGACGTGGGCGTCCCCTACCCCACCGACTTCCACCCCCATTCCGCCGCCGAACTCCTCCAATGGAAGCGCTTCATCCTGAGTTGATCCCGTCCGACCCTTTTAAGCTTCGCCAGAGCGGCGCGGCCGTGGTTCAAGGATGACTTCAGAGCTCCACTCCTCAAGGAATGCAAGCGCTTCGCCAACGCGTGCGGGACGGTGGACTGCAGCGGGGGGCGGTGCGGGAATGAGAGCACGGAGACACTGGGGCTCTTCTTGGGGTCCAAGTTCTGCTTGCAACCAAGAGGGGATAGCTTCACGAGGAGGTTCGTCATGCTCGAGTGGCGTCTACTGCAAGCGAGCATCGTCATCCCATCGATGCACATGTAGCTCCTCCCCGGTGACAAGTTCGTCATGCTCGACCGCGCTGACACTAGCCCGTCCAACCTCTCACTCCCCTCCTACCTCTGCGCCACCAACCCCTCCGGCGACTGCACCGCCTACTCCCTCCTCTACGACCTCCCCACCTCGTCCGTAACCCCAATGCCCCTCCTCTCCGACCCCTGGTGCTCCTCCGCCACCCTCCTCCCCAACGGCTCCCTCATCCAGTCCGGCGGCTTCAAGGACGGTGACCGTACCATCTGCTCTATCTCTTCCATCTCCACCCAATGGAATGAGCTCCCGGGATACCTCTCTTCCCGCCGGTGGTACGCCTTCGACCAGCTCCTCCCCGATGGCCGCATCATCATTCTTCGCGGACGCCGCCAGTTCTCCTACGAGTTCTTTCCCCGGGACCGATTCCACCCTGCTGCCAGCACCGTCTTCCCATTCTTGGTCACCACCCATGAGCTCCAGGCCGAGAACAACCTCTACCCTTTCCTCCACCTCCTCCCTGACGGGTCCCTCTTCGTCTTCACCAACTCCTAGACCGTACTCGTCGACGTCTCAGCCGCCAAGACCACTCGCCAGCCGCCAGCAACTCCATCGGCTTCCCGACATGCAAGACGTCGCTCAACGGGACTTGCCTCCCCCCCTCCGCACGTGCGGGCAGATCACTCCCTTGGACCCAAACCCCACATGGGAGGTCGAGGAGATGCCGAGCCCGCGCGTGATGGGCGACATGGTCCTCCTTCCCACTTGCGACGTCATCCTCCTCAACGACGCCGTCGCCAGCACCGCGGGGTGGGAGCTCGCCACCGACCCAGCTATCACCCCGGTCCTCTACCGCCCTGGGAGCGAAGCCGGAACACGGTTTACCTTCTTGAGCCCAGCGACGACCGCACACGTGGCAACGTTGACCAACGGCGCCATTGGGTTTTCTAACGGCAATCGAGGGCGAGCCCTGGATTGGCAAAAATTGGAAACTATAGGGGCGAAATTGGCTAAATTAGAAGTGTAGGGACTTAATAAACATTATAATGAAACTACAGGGTACTAAAAGGTATTTAAGCCTTTACTTAATTTTGAAGAGTATATAAAACTATACGAAACATATGTCTATTATATAAGATCCAGTGCATCCTATCAGACTGATAGAGATGCCCGATCTAAGTTAAGACTAGATATATCAGGCGATCAAGATAAAGCCACGTGGAGGGTGGTGGTTATCGGGTGATTAGGAGAGAGATGATGATTAATGAGAGGTGGTGATTACCTGTGTCAAGTGGCACGGGAGGCACCCACCCAATCAACTTTATAAGGAGCAAAAACAGTTATACATGCCGCCCTTTTATAATATCAATTTAATAAGGTTGTATGGTAATATAATCAATTCTTTTCTAATCTAATTAGTTATCTTATAATAATCTTTCAACATCCCCGTATCAATTATCTAATCTAATCAGTTATCTTAAATCGTTATATGAATTCAGTTATGCCCCATCGATAGTGGAGGACGCGTGTCATCGGTTACAGATAGAGATCAAGGGGGGTTCGCGTTTGTCGGTTACGAAGGGATATCGAGGGAAGGAGATGGCAGAGAGTGCCCAAGAGATCAACCGATATCACGTTCGTCAACGTTGCCGGTGTGGTACATGGAGCTCACGCCACCGACTGTCGCTGTAACGAGAGTTGAGGGGTGGATTATAAGGCCGATCGATTACGAAGTTTGAGCTGGTTAGTGGCACCGGCGAGAAATCGTATGTGGGATCGGCAATATAGAGAAGGTTGGCATCTTCGAGGTGGGTGGCTATGAGGGCAGGGGCCGATCCAGGATTTAAAATCCACCCGGGCTAACACTATCCTAATGGTTTGCTTGATAGAAACTATACCAATTACAAGCTCACATTTTAATATAATATCTCTTAAGCCAATTAATTATTTTCTTCTAAGCATGTTTTAGGCGGATAAAATATGTATAAATCCATCAGACCATCATATAAAATACATATCTCTGCTAGTGCTTCCCAAGTTCCCATATGGGATCAATTCCAATATTACAATCAATCTTCAAGACTTCAAAATATTACATGTGATAAAACTAGGTTTTTTCCCGTATGTGATCAATTCCATCATTAAAATGCACAAAATCAATCCACCAGTCTCAAAAAATATGTAAAAATCACTAAAACACAAATAGAGAAATACAGAGAATGATTTTGCCTCTCTTTCGACGAAGAAGAGATCAAACCTGTATGAGGGGGAGTTTGTAGCATATATCACATGCAAATGTCGGTTCTCCTCCTGGCCTTTTCACATTCTCTCTTCTTTTCTTTTTTTTTTCCTTTAAAATTTCTTTCATCTTTTGTTTCTTTCTTTTGATTTTGTTTCGATCCCATTGTATCAATAAGTGCTTTGAATGCATGGCGAGAATGTCATTATTGGTGGCAAGAACAAGTACCGACATTATTTTTGTTAATAATGTGATATTTTAAAGGGTTATTTGCATATACCCCCCTGAAAAAGGTTTATTTTACATATACCCCCTTAAAAATACAAAATTTGCATCAAAAACCTTGAAAATCTCGATTATTTGCATATAGCCCCTCGGGTTAATTGGGAATGGAATATTCGGTGCGCAAGCTAACGGAGGCTAACGGTGGAAGCTGAAATTACTAAAATACCCTTACCCCTACCCCCTATATATGCTTCCTTCTCCCTCCTCCGACCCGACGATTGTTGGGGCAAGGGTTTTTAGAGCTACTGCATGGGCTTGGATGGCAACTAGCATCATCCATGCTCTGAGAAAATAAGACTAGGGTAAAAGATGGAGTGGAGTTCAACCTTTCGAAATGTAAAAAAAAACAATGAGATTAATACCTTATATCTGGAACAGCCCAGAAACTTTCTACCTTTGTTGTTGGTGCGATTGGATTGCCAAATGGAGCAGGACTCATGGCAACGACAAGTCATATAGGGTGTATTGTGTGAACCTAAGGTGGAGGAAGAAGATGGAGACTTCTTCATGGTTAAATTGACGAGGAAATCGATCTATAGAGGATGGAAATTGGCAGAAATCAAGAGAAATAGAGAGGAATTGGGAGAAGTTTGCTGCCGATGAGCAGATAGCTAGGTCGCCGGAGGATGAGGAGATATGTCATCAGAGGATTTGAAGCCCTTGCCCCAACAATTGTCGGGTCGGAGGAGGGAGAATGAAGCATATATAGGGGTAGGGGTAAGGGTATTTTAGTAATTTCAGCTTCCACCGTTAGCCTCTGTTAGCTTGCGCACCAAATATTCCATTCCCAATTAACCCGAGGGGCTATATGCAAATAATCAAGATTTTCAAGGTTTCTGATGCAAATTTTGTTTTTTTAGGGGGTATATGTAAAATAAACCTTTTTCGGGGGTATATGCAAATAACCCTATTTTAAAAACAAAATCGGGAAGAGAGTCTTCAGTGGAGCGTCATTATTGATAATAAAATTTTTCTTCATATAAAATTGAATATTTTGTTGGTTTTTTTTCTTTCAAACTAGAGTATAATCCACAAGAGACTTGATGATATAAAATCGGATATTTTGTTGATATAATCCACGAGAGGTTTCGATCATGTTTTGAAGATGAGAAATTAGAGTTGTTTGTAAACAGAAAAAGAGGTCTGAGTAGAGCATGTTGAGAATTTTTTTTATAAATAGATCATTTTCAGACCGTGCCAGTGGCGGGGTCAACACTAGTTGCCTCATAAGTCAAGAAAAACAATGAAGACTTCATTTATTTAATTTTAAGGACTATATAAAACTATGTGAAAACA
Source organism: Narthecium ossifragum (assembly GCA_963920575.1). NCBI lineage: Eukaryota > Viridiplantae > Streptophyta > Magnoliopsida > Dioscoreales > Nartheciaceae > Narthecium > Narthecium ossifragum. Next base: position 27,339,412 of record OY986970.1, on the reverse strand, counting down.
CATATTGAACTTATTCCATGTCATAAACACGCATGCCTCTCTTGTGAGGGAATTTAGGAAAAACCCTATACAGATTAATTCAAAAATTACAGACCGACTTTATTTTGGTCCCAAAAATCAATAGATGCTGGCCTAGTTTATTCATGTGATCTGGAAGAACAAAACGTTTCAAAATGAAAAGAAAAAAAATCGTCTCGTTAAAATTTTAACACGCTCATCGCACGTGCTCAGCCACCACCGAGCACCGATGCACCTCTTTTAATGGGTCCCCCCTCTCTACTACTCTTCATCGTCTACCGAGAAAACCTAATAACAAACAAAACCCTCGACCTCGACCTCGACCTCGACTTCTTCCGATCCAAATCCGCTTCTCTTTCCCTTCTCTCACACAATAAAGACACAAAGGAAAGTAAAGAAAGAAAGAACACATCTTTCTCTCGCTCGTTGGCTTCTGATGGAGCCGTTCGAAGAGGAGGGCAGCAACGGGGCGATGCCCGACGGCCTCGTACTCCTTTCTAAACCCGAGGGGGTTGTTTCTTCTCCTCCTTCTCGAGACCCGAGAGCCCTCGCGTAAGTGCCCCCCCTCTCCCCCCCCTCCGCCCCTCTATTTGTATAAGTTTGAAAGTGTTCTTTCTACGATTGGGAATGAGGAGGAGATGCTATTCGCTAATTGTGATATCTGGGATAAGGGCTTTATATCGAATGGCCCCCCTTTCTGTCAAGAACCTCCGCTTGCAAAGGAAAAAAACAGTGAAAGATGATATCTTTTTATGATTTTTAGCAACAGTCGGGTAGTTCTTGATTTACTTGCTTCGTAGAATTCTTTAAAATCAAAGTGCACATAAGGTGGTGCGCAGTTATGGGAAGAACAGCAGCCCCATGGTTGATCTATCCAGTTCTTGCTATTGTTGTAGGGTACTGCGCATCATTTGGTGAATGTGATTATACTTTTCTTGGATCATTTTAGTGATCTGTGATTTCTGTTTGTACTGGGCAGGTTGTTGAAGGAGCTTGGTGGGAATGCGACAGAACAAACGCTTGTCCTGATGCCAAACTTGCTGTCATTTCTAAAACATGATGACTCTGTTATTGTTAGGCATTCTATTGCTAGTGGGACGAGTTTATTTTCTGCTGTCTTAAGAGAGATGGCACTCCAGGTGCTTTTTTGTAGACAAATATTGCATTTATATTTATTATATGTTTGGTTGTTCATGTAATATAATTTTGCTTTCGTCATTGTACCATGATCAAAGAGTTCCTTGTGGTTCTTTTGTTGTGTTTTTTTTTTCTGTTGCATCAAGTAGGAATTATGGATTGTGCCTTGTTGCTTCTCCTTGCTATGATGGGAGTTTTCTTATTCAATCTGAAGGAAGATTGGACAAATGAGTGGACGAGAATGTACTTGCTGAACACTCAAGAACCTCGAACCTCAGAGGCCTTTGTTGTCTCAGTCAATATATTGTCATCAATTTGCATTCTGAAACCGCTTTTCTTGTTTTAATTTCATATAATACTATGGAGCCAGGTCTGAAGCATAGAGCTAAATCCAATTTCTGTAGTTAAGTCCTAAAATAATTCTGTTTTCATTATGTTCTGGTAATGGAAAAAGTGCTGAAGCTCCTTATGTATCACCATGTTTTAATCTCGGAAAACCCTACACTTGCAGTATGAGTTGTGCTGATATGATGAGCTGATATATTCAGAGCTTTGAAAATGAAAGATCTATGTGAACATGTTTGCAATGTCATCAGAAGGAGTGAAAATCGAACATCTGGGTTGCAGAATTAAACTTGATCCAAGGAATTGGGAGCAATCACGAGTGCAAGTCTATTATTCCACCATCCTTTATTGCAAATAGATGCTGATAAAATAGCAGTGAATGACAAGAGTTGTGTGGCTAACCCTGCATCCGAATTTCATAGTTTCTCGTGGTTGCTACAGAACCGATCTTTAACCAAAAATGTCACCCTTTCAAAGTACTTACTTGCATGCCAGGAATATATGATAATTGGCAGTTGGCTCTTGTGGAACACAGTATGTCAAATTGGCTTTGACCTTTGAACCAAGCTGCAGGCCTTTAGGACAATATGAACTTGTTTTTTCCAATGTCATAAGGTAATATGCTCCCAGAATGAGGTTAAATTGCTACAAATGTTGATCAATTACTGGGAAAGATGGTGCAGATTCGTGGGTACTGTGAGGGTTCATGAAGGCCCCAAAATAATTGTTTCTTAAAAGCTGAAGTAGTTTGTGTGCCTACCTATCTCATAAGTAGTTTATGTCCTTGAAGCCTATTGGTACATTCTTGGTCTTATAAGGTTATTGAACTCCATAATCTCTTTAAGACATGCAATTCTGGTATCAAAATTAGTACTTAGAAATATAATTGTTGCTAACTTCATAACTCATAAGGTCTACACCCAAGACAACAAATCATAAAATAAGAACTTTTGGACTTTTAAACACCAGTCAAATAGATAAGTATATTGTGAAGTTCTGTTGTATACCCAACTTGTTGTCAAGTATCATATGGTGTCAAATCGTATCCGTGGGCAAATTTTGATAGCATCAAGCAATATCTGGCCTATATTTATCATCAAAATGCAAGTTATGGTTTTTTTAATGTACTGTATGTATTGGTATGTTAAGCTGTCGCATCCAAGCCTAGTGTCTGTCTGCACATTGTCTGAACCTTTTTCTCTATAAGTGCGCACCAAATCAAGTGCTCTATGTTGTATAAGGATTTGAATATCAGAATGCAGGAAAATTTCATCTCATTTAAAGTTTGGACTAAAATAAAACCTATATTTTTCATTTTACCTGCTCTATCATTATATGTTTTGGTCATGTGAATGCAATGAGGTAAAGTGGTTCTATTGTTGCCTGCATATGCCTCATGCTTGGATCTGTTTCTAAGCTGCATCATTTTCTACTGATATTGTGGAATAATTGTTGTGATGTCTGAACATGTAGTTTCGTGAATCTGGTGAGGTTGAGGGATGGTTGGAGCAAATGTGGCAATGGATGGTTAAGTTCAAGGATGCAGTTGTTGGCATTGCAATTGAGGTAGGTTCTTACCTTCTTGAGTCAACACAAGTATGCTTAAACATAACATGCTTGAAGAACACAATTTAGGGATATAAGTAGCATTGCAGATCAAGAACACTGTGATGATGTAACATTGGAACAGCTTTGGTTTGTTTAGGAGGTTTTTATGAAGATTGGATGCCATAGAAAATGTCTCATTTAATGGTCTTCTGTGTTTTGTTTATTTTTACTCTGTTTCATAGAGCATGGGAAATGCAAACTTCTTTCTTGACTGGTGACTGAGCTATTCATATTTAGTAGTTGTGCATGGACTGAATATTCTGTGAAGTCAGCTAGGGTGCATGTGGGGCATATGGACCATTTATTTTCAGGATGCTTCAAATATAACTGCATAATATGATATGCATTAGGCTAGAATGGCTGCTAAATCATTCTAAAGCATGATTGTATCTCCTACTCTTGAAAAATTAGTTACAGCCATGGATCTATGTATAGCATCTGGAAAGTTGATCTGTTATGTACTTTATGGAGCATTGGATTATGGGCCTTCTAAATTTTTGTCTAAGATATGACTAACTTACATTTCTCCATTTCATTCCCCTTTTTCTACTAACTGATTCATGGATTTTCACATCTGTAGAGGTCATTGCGTATATAAGGTTTGAGACCTAAGAAATAAACTTAATGAGGAAAGCTTCATACTTCCGTTAAGGAGTATTCAACTGGTACCACATTTCAGAAAATTGACCTGTGATACCAAGGATTAGCTGGTGTTGGGTTTAATTTTTAGTGTCTTGGTTTAGAGCAGTACTGTTGATCATAAAAGGGCTTAATCATGCTTAGCTCTTTGTTTTGTGTATCGGTATTATGTTACATAATACGGACGTGCTCCTTTGCTTACATACACTTACATGTATGCATTTAAGTATGTAGATGTGCATGTATCTATGCCAGTTTAATGTGTACTTATCTCACATTCGTATACGGCTGGTTAGTGAAAGAAACTTTTTAGTTATGTGCAGCTGTTGGTCCTTTTTCTGAGTTATTCGTGGTAATTCATTCTATAGGGTGAACGTTGAGTCCTTTTCTAACTTTGTACTGAAGGAAGTATAGTTTAGTTGTTCTAACTGCTAAGTTCTAACGATTATAATTTGAGGTGGATGAATGAGAGAATACGCATTTAGAATATTTGGTCCATAAGACTCTTATAGTACACTCAACAAGGTAGTAATAAAACTATAGGATCTCGCTAGAAAAAAAGTTCGATTTGAATTTTGATGAGTTTTTAAAGATTGATTGGTATCCTGTCTATTAATGGATGGCACCTTGTACAGGTATATGATTTTTTTTCTTCTGAATTCCTGTTGCAGCCTGGTTCTGCTTCTGCAAAAGTGCTCGCTGTGAAATTTCTGGAAAATTGTGTTCTGCTTTTCACATCTGATGCGGATGATAGTGAAATTGCATTCCAGGAAGGTAATTGTTATGCTCTGTAACCGAGTTATTTTTTTTACCACACTAGTAGTGTGCATTTGATTTCATGGCTCTCTTACAAGGTTTTGTTCTTGACATATGTACTCAATAAACTCTTCTTTGTTTGCCTGGTTATCATATCTAACAGGTAAGCAAGAGAGTTTCAATGTGTCATGGTTAGCTGAAGGCCATCCGATTCTTAATCCAGCCGTGTTAACATATGAAATGAATAAACTCCTTGGGATTTTGCTGGATTTCTTGCAATCAGCCAATATCCTTTGTGGTTCATGCACGATTGCAGTCATAAATTGGTAAAAATGCACCTTAATTTCTTTCATCTCTCAGTCCCTTAACTGTTTGAACGTTAATTTAAGAATAATGCTCACAGGGTGGAAATTATCTTTCAAATTTTTACAGGTAGATATAGAACTTGGAACATTGAGATCATAATATTACTGTGAAAAGAACTGCAAAATCTAGAAATGACTTCCATTAACTTGCCCCGGGGAGCACCGATTCCATGTCATTTTCTACTTGGCATGATAGGTGCTGGGTGACACAGACCCCATGGTGGAGGCACAGAGCTTTTTAGGTCCTAGCACTTATATCCTGCACAAGATCCTTCCTGATACATACCAGTTATTGACTGCCACGTTACATGTTAGTCTGCGCGGACTAGCACGGTACTCCGTGAGTGTATCTAAGCACACTAATATAGTCAATTGTGCAAGTGTCACAAATAGTCATTTGGGCAAGCATAAAGTGGCAAAATTATTGACGTGTTGCGAATACCTTTTTATACTTGTTTGACTTGTGTATTATGCATTTTGTGTTGATTGATGGGATTAGGACATGGATTATGACTAATATAATGTCTCACTTCTACTATAGTGGTTTATTTAATTTTTAAGTGACCTTTTTTTCGTGTCCATAAACATTCCATTTGCTGAAAATAAGCTCTCACAGGAGATGTATTGCCTATTTCAGATCTGCCTATGCACCTACAAGTGGTCATGGCATGTTTCAGTGATTGTTGTGCTGATTAGCACATACCGGCGCGATTCATATTGTGCTAGTAAATTACCGTTATCACCACAAGGTTAATACATTTATCAGCCCAATGGATCTTCATGCTGCCGGCATGAAGTCCATGCCCTGTGTTGGCATGTGTCATACATCCAGCATGTATCGTGCTGGCTAGACACAGGAATGACAAATGCTACTGGCTTGGTAATCCTTGATATACAACAATTATAACCAGATGACTTTAGATCATGCCAATCTTAGTTATTGAGTTGGCTTAGCTCAAATCATATCCAATAGGTAAGAAGTTTACTTGAAATTTTCAGAAACCGCAAAAAATGTTTTACTTTTAGCTCGAACTGAATCTGAATACGAGAGTGAAACTTTGAAAGTTGAAGTGCTTGAACCTTGCTCTGAACAAAGTTGAATTGGTTATTTGGTACTTGTATGATAAAGAAAGATTGTGCAACTGAATAGATTTAGACTGAAAATCACCCTACATACATCACCCTGGAATATGTTGTCTGTAGTTCTGTGGTAATTTACGTGCCAGTCTATGCCGACAGGTACGATAATCACTGGATAGATTGTACTTGTATACTAACCCTAGTATCGCACGGTACAAATTTACTTAATTACCCCTGTATCATGCACTAGCGCATTCCTGGTGCTCCAGCTATAACTTTCACACTGCGTAGATTACGAGCCACCTCCAACACTAGTAATCAAGGCCCAAAAGCCAGGTGCTGGGTTTCTTTGGTTGTTATTGGTATTTCTATAGGATTTTGAGAAAGGGAATATTACAAGGGGAGCTATCTAAGGTTATGATTGAAGTGGGGGAGGAGGGGTGCTGTTTGGGTCCTGTAGGTGATGATGTGTTTAATATATTCTTTCGTTTGGAGAAAAACATTGACATTAGAGAGGAATAATAGAAATGTGATTGAGAACCTGGTAAATGTTGCAATTGAAACCATGCTTAAATGAAAGATACTGTTTGTAAATTTTGCTATTGGATGATCTCCTAAAGTCTAATGCTCTGTACTTTACCTTCCACCATATGTAGTCTAAGAATATAACTAAGCCAGCTTATTATTATTCTCAATAGATGAATGAGTAAGAAATCACATTGAAATCCTGAAAGAGGAAGAGACTGGGGAGAAAATGCCCAATGAAAAAAAAAATTTCTGCGAGAAAAGTTTCCAGTTACTTTTCTTGTATGGTGCCTGCTTCATGTGTTGCTGGGCTTTTGAAAACTTTTCTCGTTATTCTTATTGACATCCATTGCATGCTTCCTGTTTATAGTCTCACTTTTTTGCATTTATTTATCGAGTTGTGGCAACCATGATTTGATTTTTATGCCGATTTAATTATCTACTTTATGGGAGATTATACTGTTGCAATTGCTAATCAAACCTGCCTCATCTTCGGTGCATAAATGTAACTGTCAGATTGCTCTTCCTGTAAAATGACATTGCTTGTACCTGTCAGTCTTGCAGCCATTGCAAAGAAGAGGCCAGTCCATTATAGTTCCATCCTATTGGCATTGCTTAATATTGATCCAAACATAGAAGGCCTGAAGGGCGGTCATCTTGCAAGCATACGATATTCTTTAAGGACAGCTCTTGTAGGATTTTTAAGGTCTAACCATCCGTTAATCACTGAGGTAAACTTCTTTGCTAACATCATAGAAATTTTCTGATATGGCTACCTTATTGTTATGCATTAGTTCGTCCATATTATATCTATTAGACTATTATGCTGGCAGATGGTCATATATCTCATATTAAAACATTCAGGAGGAAAAACTGTGGTCATGCCTGTTGCGTATCAAAGTTAACTGTGCTATTATTTAGTATCATCTAAGATAATCATTTATAGAATTCATCTACAACAGGAATTTTCAGAACCCCATAGCTTGAATTTAGAAACTTAATTTACCTTTTTGAGATGGTTCAATCAATGTACGCCAATTAAATTCTGTTATTATAATTCTTTTAGTCTTTTCTTTGGCTAAGGATGATAATGTAGATCGAGAAATAGCGTCTCATACCGCCTCTTTGCTCTTTGATTCAGTCCAGAGACAATGTACTGAAATCTTTGCGTGTGCTGAGTCCTGGGGAGGCTACTGATCAGATTATTCGACAAGCGGAGAAAATATCCAGAAATATGGAGCGCATGTCCCGTGATGTTCGACTCAGTAAGGTTGTTAATTTGGAATCTTTCATTGTAGCTAATGCCTACTAATAAAAAAACAAGCATTCTGAAAGCTCAAGTGTTCCTTCCTTTTTCGATTTGTGCCATCAGGATGATGCACTATCTATTCAAGTATCTACAGGTTTTGATGCGGCTAAGAAGAGGTCTATATTTCAAGCTAATGATGGTGCGGCAATTTGTGATGACACCAAAAGAACAGGGTTTTTATCAACAGAGAATGCCCCAAATGCATCTACCGCTGTACAGGATGATGATGATCCGATCAGTGATTTTTCTGCTAAAGCATCTGTAGTGGATACTGATTTGTCTCCAGTTGAAAAGATGATTGCCATGATTGCAGCTCTGCTGGCAGAAGGTGAAAGAGCTGGTCACTCACTCGAGATTCTCATCTCAAATATTCATCCTGACCTGTTGGCTGATATAGTGATCGCAAATATGAAACATCTACCAAATGATTTAGCACCCCTATCTGGTAAGCAGGGATACTCACAAGTTGATGCTCAGACATGTACCACAAATGTCTCTTTGCCAGCAGGATCTGCTGCTTCTGCAACAGTTTTAGTTCCTTCTTCAGCTTTATCTTCTCAATTTCAATCGAGTGCATCAAGGGTTACTGGCCTTACCGTTTCGTCGACTGATACCCATCTACCTAATCTTGCGGATCTTAAACGTGATCCTAGAAGGGTGAGATGTTAAAAGTAGTTTGTGATTTTTTTTTCGATCTTGCATTTGCAACTCTCCCTCGCTCTTCTTTTTAAGCTGTAAACATGTATCTACGGATTGAGTTTGTGGGCAGGTCATTTCCCATCCCATTTATACTAAATTTCTTTGTTTTAGGACCCTCGCCGTCTCGATCCTCGTCGGACAATAATGCCTGTTGGAGTACACTCTGGACTTTCAAATTCCGAGAACAACGAAATGCATTCTAGTTTATATAGTCCACCGGTCAAACCTATACCAGTTTCGGAGGTGGTTGGAGTTGAAAATACTTCAGGACCATTGGCATCTAAAAGTGATGTGCATCAAGCTGCAAGTTTAGCAGAGATGATGATTGATGCTACTTCTAAAGAATGTGAAGCGATTGTTGATGATAGGACAGAAACAAAGCCCTCTTCAGACGTCCAAGAACCTTCCAAGTTGGAACAATCTCCTGTAGATTTTATTGATGAAGACTTAGCAGCATCTACATCATCAGATGCTACAGCAAATGAAGATTCCGATGGAAGCATGATGGACACTGATCAAAACCTATCAGTCCCTAGTACTTTGATCTCAGAAGAGAGGTCTTCTGAGTTGCAATTGCTTCCGCTTTATACTGAGTTAACAGGTGAGCAGAGAAAGTCAATGCAGAAACTGGTAGTTACTCGAATTATTGAAGATTACAAGCAAGTTCGAACTATAGGTGGTGTCGAGGCTCTCCTTCCATTGCTTGCACGTCTGGTAGCACAGGTAGTCTATGATTATTTCTCCTGGTGCTGATGTTTCTACAAGTAACTTGATGCTTTGTTTCCACTGAGGGAATCAACTATTTGTCAGTATATTATAACCGAATACAGAGCTGAGATGATAACTCTTGCATACAACTGTCTTGTGACTGCTTAAATTCTTGGTACTTTGGCTTACTCTAAGGACGTGCCTCTTTTTATGGAAAGTCTAATTATTCGGAGATAATATCTCTAACTTAGTCGTCTCTCTTATGTTTGTAAGATCATAGTTCTGAAGCTGACATCTGAAACTTTTGCAGGGCCATTTAGTTTTCTGATTATATTCGTGGCATGCCACCATAATACACACTTGTTACTTAGACAACTTCTGCTACTTTGTCTTGAATCGTACTATTTGTCCGTGTTGGATGATTTGAATTCATGTGCATCATTTCTTTTGAACTTTTGTTCTGCACTTCCATAAAAGGTGTCATTTTCTACTTCTGCTAATTGTTACTTATTGAAATACAAAGCAAAAATCTTTATTTTGGAGTTTTTTTTAAACTTATGCTGCAATATATAGATTATCAAGTAAACTGACTTATCATAATTGGGGATTATTTGTTTTCTCTTCCTCGTTATTCTTTTTTCAGACCGATGCTGATGATGACATTGTCCTGACTTTGCAAAAACATATTATGTTGGATTACCACCATCTAAAGGTACTTATTTAATTTAGGTCGGGTATGCCAAACTCATCATTGCTTTGTTTCCACAATCAATGTCTTGCGTGAACTTTTTTGGGCCGAGTTTCCATTACCTAGTTTTCAGAGTAATTGTTTTAATAATTATAGCCATTATTGCATCTGTAATCATCAGTTAACTATCTGCATCACTATTTTTGGGTTTGCACATGCTAATCACATCATACTCTTGAAGTGGGAAAACATGTTGTAATGGAAGATGTATACATGCTAATCACATCTTGAAGTGGCAAAACATGTTGTAATGGAAGATGTATAGTTAATTGGTTAATTTTTATTACAGGCATTGTTTCGTATGAACGACATAATGAAGTAAACAGCGAGTGTTTCATTTGATCAGAAATTGTTTTAGTTATCAATGCTGTTCTATGTGCATTTATTTTTTGCAATTAGTAAGTTCAAATTGATATTAGTGTCATGATGCAAAAGTGAACCTTACTAGCTAAACTAAATGTGAAAGTCTTTAGTTTGACCTTACCTTTTTCTGGGACAAACAAGTTTAACTATTGTTGGTTACACTATAAGCAATATTATCAGATGTTCATTCTAACATTTGGCTTGTTGTGCAGTGGCAATAGAGAAAATTAGTGTAGGAATTGTGAATTTTTGACTCTAAAGGAGAAACTCTAACCTTAGAGAGATGATATAGGGGTACAAGAGATGATGTAGAGGTACAATCAAGAGATTATGGGGAAACAATGAATATTTTAAGATTATGGGCATCTTCCATCTTTTGTGGTTATGAGATGGGCAATTTTAGGATTCTTTTGGTTGAAAAATTTTATCTTTTTTTTTTTTTTTTGAGATAGTCATAGAATATTTTGCAACTTCATTATTGCAATAATTTCGATGAAGGACATATTCCATGATTACTTCTTAGATCATTTCTTTAGCCACTTTGTTAGAAACTTAGAATAATAACATCTTGGTTCGAGGAGAACTTCTGAGAAACCTCATTCTTCCAGCCTATATCAATTTGGTCCATGCTTTGGTCTGGCATATCTATCAAGAGATATTTGTTGTTTGCCTTACCTCTTGCCTCAATATTAAGCACTTCAAAAGTGCCTACGAGGTTTGGAGTCCTCTTAAGCATGGAACAGACACACTGCCCAGGGAATGCTACTTCAGGTTTCCGAGACCTTTAGGGGTTTTGGCCCGTCGTTGAATCCCTGATGCTACAGTTGTTTGTTGCAGGCATTCTCATGCTATTTGACTTGAAAAATTCGCCACTGGTAGTGCTCGACATGCATTGAGGCATTAGTGTGGTTTGGGGGTTTGGAGCCTGGGTGATTGCATCAACTAATAATAAGAGAAGGGTTTTCTGAAAATACCTCGCCGTTAGCTATATTGGAGATAAATCATCGATTGTGTTTTTTTTGCATCCCTTATCTGTTTCTGTTACAAGTACCCCCTCAAGTTAATTCCATGACTATCAGAGTGAATCTTTTTTGAATATTTAGTTAGTTTGAATAAAATAGAAATTAGCCTTATTGCAAACAACCTCCTGCCTTATGATTATATTTTGCACGGTCGCTCAGCATTATGTATATTTGCATAATGTTCCCTCTCTGTTACTCGATTACAATTAACTTTGCTGGCAAGTTGCAACCACTTTGAAATTGGGATATTTTTATCCAATCTTGTTGGAAATAGCAGTTTTATTCCATCTTGGTATTGGGACAAAAGCTCTTAGAATGCTGATAGGTTTGTTAAATGGGTCGGATCCGGTATTAATCTGAGCTGCTAAGGCCAACCACATATTTCATTGTGATAGATTGATTCGATCCGATTTTGACTTGACTCGTGTTGTACAATTAACTTGTCACTTTAAGTTAAAATGTTTCATCCGATTCTAATCTTACTTTTTTTCCTTTCAAAATTGAGCCTTTTACCATAGTTTAGGGTGGTTCGAACCCACGAACTGACATAGGAGGTTACAAACCTTAATCACTACACCACCACATTGATGGTGATTCTGATCTTACTTGATATGTTAAAATCGTCTAACTTTGACCTGATATAAATTTAATGGCTGTATCAAAGTCAGCTATGTTGTTTATTTATAGGTTAGGTTAAAGTAGCTTATAATACATAGTGTTAGTTTAATTTGCCAAGTGGATGTTAGCGATAACTACTGGCATGGGTATTCGTAATGCAAAGCATGGATTGCCGGGCCGGTGGACACAGCTCATGTTGGCGGCACGTATCTTGCTAGTAAATTACCGGCACGATACAAGTACTCACCGCTAGTACATTTCCCTTCTGAAGAGGTCTGAGTGTCGGCATGATTTATGCCATCAGCATGTGCTGTGCTGGCAAAGGACCGGCACTACATGTGCCACTGGTATGGTAATCCATTATTGTAAACAATCAGGGGATGTGTGGGATGCAAACATCGCTAACGCAGGGGGAAAGGATTCTAGTACTGTTTTTGCATGATACATGCCTATACTCAGCACGGTCCTGTGCTGGCGACACGGAGGTCTTTAAGCTTTAGCAAATGTAGTGGCATGGTATGTACCGTGTCATGATATGTATTGTGCACCTGATACGGCTGGCACATGGCACATGAATAATTGGCAGGAGGCAGCTGCAATATGAGCATAAGGTTTATAGGTTTTCCTAGAGAGGCTAATACGGGAGGTTATTGCCTCAGGGTCATTCCAATTGTTCCATAATGATTTTAAGATTGAAGTCTCTTATTGTTATTGTCGTACTCTGGATAGCCCAGATGCTAGATTAGATGAAATAAACTGTATCCCACTTGAATGCAATTTACAGAGAAAGCTATTTGACCGGTGGTTGGTGGGTTGATTCATATTGCAAAATTCTTGATTCAAGCATGGTACCACACACAGGGACTTCCATGAATCCTATGTATTGTGATACAAGGTTTATGCGTCATGTAAATTGGAATGACCCGCAACTTGTGCCCCTTTCTTTTCAAAAAATATCCATTAGATGTTTGATGGCTTAATGGCATTTGAAAAGTTATTATGCATTTAAAATACAATCCACAATTATGATCGGGTAACTGTTAAATGCAAATACAATTTTAAAGTGTTGTTTTTGTCATGTCATAATAGTTCGTTTCATGCGAGTACAACACTGCCGCTGACCTGTTCGCAAGCCAACTGTAGTGCTTAGTAGTTTGAAAATTAGATGTAGCGTTTGGTAATTTTTAAGTTGCCGTTGATTTTTTATTTAATGGTAGAGGTTAGATTTATCTATCTTTCGGCCACCAAAATTTGAAACTTCTGTAAATCTTTTGAATTGATGTTAGCTAATTTTATTTGTTTAGCTTGCTGGTAGAATGAATACTGTGACCCTTTAACTAAGATTGCCGGCATTCTGAGGCAATGCACTTATATTTGTATCTTTGAAAATGCTCGGAGCAAGACATTTCTTTTCCTTCAACCAGGAGCATTATACAGCCTCTTGTTCCTTTTCCTCTTTAAGTTACTTAGAAGTTTGATATCAATGACAGTTTGCCGCATTAATGAAGGCATTGTTGTTTGCGGCATTACTATGGATCTGGAGTTTCATTGGTAGAAGGTGGAGTATTAAAGAAAATGCCTTGCATAGTGCCAAACTTTTCGATGGAGTTTGTTACATTTGTTAGACACAAAACTTGTAGGCTTTTGCATGTGTTCTGCATTTCAGGCTCTTGATATGGCATAGGCAACTATCACCATTGTAAATAGCCGAAGCATGTTTGGGCTTTGGAGGAGTTAATATGCAGATATTAACAGGGACAAATTCAAATTTTTATTGGTTATTCATAACTGTCTTTCTTTTGATTTAGGGCACTGAATATATGACCATTTACTTTGTATTAGGTAAGGCAGTGATATACACAATTACAGATCATTTTGCCATTGGTTCTGTCCCTGTACTTGGGAACTGAAGGTCTTATACGTGAATTGGTGTTAATTATGTCGTGATAGTTTCTAGAGGCTTAGTGAATACAATCCCTTTATATTTTTATATGATGGAGTTCATGTTTCACGTTATCAAGTAAAGTATCTGATAAATGGATCTGCTTGCTTGCTGTTTTGAAGTTGTTTTTTTTTATTCTGAAATTTTGATATACATTAGATTGCAGTTACATATCTATGTACATTTTTTTGACCTTGATGCAAGTACTTTTGCTTTTCAGGGGCATGAGCTTGCAATGCATTTACTATACCAATTGCATGGTGTTATGAACTCTGAATCTGATGAGCATTATTCCTCTGCATCAGATATTTATGAGAAGTTCCTTCTCGCTGTTGTAAGTGGGTTTAACTCCAAAAGTTAGTTGCATTTTTTTGAGGTATATCATTTATTTGTTTGCTTGAAATGACAGGCAAAGTCGTTACTTGATTCTCTACCAGCTTCAGATAAGTCATTCAGTAAACTTCTTGGTGAAGCTCCTTTATTGCCAGAATCTGCGTTGAGATTGCTAGAGGATCTTTGCCGCTCACAATCCAATGTTCACGATGGGAGAAACATGAGTGACGGTGACCGGGTTACTCAGGGCCTTGGTACTGTTTGGAGCCTAATTTTGGGACGTCCTAATTATAGACAAGCTTGCTTGGACATTGCATTGAAGGTGACTTGTTCTGTTTATAAAAGTTTAGGTGCTATTTTTGTGGTGCTTTTCGTGAGATGAATATGGCAATTTTGTTCCATCACACATGTTATAATTTTTCAAGTGTGCATTTGGCCACAATTTCCAGGTGCTTATTCATTCCATAGCTAGTTACCAAATAAGATCACCCTCAACATCCAAGTGTCAGCATAGCTATCTGGATATCCAAGAGCTTTGACTATTGATTCCTTGTTTGCTTTGATCGAAGTATCTTAGGTACTAGTTATTCCTTAAAAAAACATGGCTAAAACTGTATCTATACACTGGTCCCTGAGAGGAGGCTATCAATTCCTTGATTCTGCTTTCTCAATCATAAAGCTTCCTGAACTTATCCTCCTTCTTGACCGTGATTCTCAATTTCTGTGGATTGGGGACCATCTTTTGTTATATAGATATATAGACCAATGATTAGCTGGGCTTCATTCGCACATGTCACGTATTCTATTAGGATACTGAAAGTCTGCAACCATAGGCTTTGGTAGTGTCTAGATTACTGAAACTGCTGCATCAGCGATATTGCTGCAGATTTACTTCATAGATCATGGTCATTATCTCCACCCTTTGCCATGTCTTCACAGATCTATTTGATCCAGCTTCTCCATCTGCAAGTGCTATCTTGGACTTTTTGATCGCTTTAATCCCATAATTGTTCCTTTGATTTTAGTTATGTTTTTTAACCCACGACCCTCTGCACATACTGCACTCAATCTGCTATGGTGCCATAGGAAGGGGTTGAGATGTGACTGGTTCTTGATCCAGTATGACTTTATACTGTTTCTGCCACCGCACTGGGAACAGAAATTGTTTATCTGAAAAGTCAGTTGAAGAAAGCTGTGTGAATTAGAAAGCTATTTTTGTCCTCAATTAGTCAATTGTGAAAAAATTCTAACTCGTCTGCACTTTTGCTTCGGTGTTCCTTGCTTTCGCACTTTGTTATCATTTGGATTTTGAATTAGGTTTATTAATTTTGTTAGAATAGGATTGGTTGGGGTTTAGGAGTTTAGATTGCCGGTTAGGGTTGGGTCCTTAATCTTATTTTATTAATTGTTAGAACTATGTATTGTGACCTCTATTTAAGAGATCAAATGCAGATAGCAAAGTATGGCAGAATTATTCCCAAGCAATATGTTTGAAGGAGGCCGGACTTCTCTGAAGTCCAATTATCTACTCCATTGTCCATGTGCATCCACCTTCTATGAGATCCACTATTAAATCTTGTAACATTTGGTATCAAAGCAGGGTATGGTAGACGCTTGACTCGATTGTATAGAGCAGCAACTGATAGTTACCAATGCTACATTTGGACGTGTAGCGAAATCGCAGGAGGCTAGTGCTAAGTTGTGCATCCTTTTATTGCACATTGAATGTCTTTTGGGTGATCTTCTTTGTCCCAAAGTGGTAAATTGCATGAGCTGCCAAGCAATTTCTTGAGCTGCAGTTAACAAGAGAAGGAAATAACCTTTTTCTTGAGTCCCAGCCAACAAAAGAAGAATATAAGCTCTCCATAGACTCCCAATCAGCGAACCAACCACCGAAAGAAGGAAATGAGCTCTTCATTGTTGCATATTATCGAAAGAAGCTCAAATATCATATCAGATCTTTAAAGAGAGCAAGGAATTAATTTTGTGGGAGTCAACTTTGCATCATAGAGGCGAAGATCTTTGTGAGTGATTTACTCCCAACTAAGGATTTCCTCATGCTAGAGGATATCATCATGGTACATCCAGTATCAACACACCTTCTGTCGACCGGCAAAGACTTTACCCACACAGACCATGCTGGCGATCGTCACTTAGTGTGTCAACGCTGTGGTAATCCATGCTCTCAAGTCTCAACCATAAGTGGAATACTCTTTTGTGCAAAAGTATTCTTTTCTGTGGAAAAGTTAGATATGTTTTGACGAACATTGCCAGTTTTCCCCAAGCTGCATTGCTCTCAAGGATGAGGGCATTTTTCAACGGGTGGGGGTGTTACGATTTGGAATTTGAACTAGGTTTATCTATTTGGTAGTATAGGGTTAGTTGGGATTTAGGAGTGTAGATTGTTGGTTAGGGACTGGGTCTCATTGTGGTTTAGTCTTTATCTTATTAGTTGTTTGAATTATGTATTGTGGTCTCTATTTAAGAGATCAAATGCAGATAATAATGTATGTTGACAATTATATCCCAAGCAATAAATTTGAATGCCCGGATACCTCTAAAGTTGAATTCTCCACTCCATTATCCACTTGCATCCGCCTGTTATGAGATCCACCTTTAACCATCGGAACACACTTAACTCTCCACTCTTCATTGTTCACTTCAGCTCACAATATTACTATCCTTTTTAAAAAACCTTCCTTTAACTAGTTTTGCAAGTGTCCTTCTGAGCATTTAGTCAGATTGATTTTATGTCGTGGGCAAAATCATTTCATCTATTTCAACAAATCGAAAATATTCGTCTAAAGGCATCATTATTTATCTTCCTTGAATAGAAAGATATATTGTTGAACAAATTATGGTTCTTGTATCAGTTCCAAGGATTATTTACTTGTTTCAGGCTAGTTAAAGATTTTTGTAGCTATATTTGACATAACTATGACAGGATTTGGGCTCTGCACCAAATATTTAAATACGACATTCCACTTCACTGACTGTCCGCTATTTTGCATTAACTCTCTCAGTGAACTATTTTTTCTTTGCCCCTGTTTAAAGTCAAATTTCTTGTTACTTTGTTGAATTTCTTCCATGTGTGTTGGTGTGCTTCTTTAGATTTTTTTCATTTTGCTTTGTTCTAGCTATTTATTGGTTCTTATGTGGCTTCAGAGTTTAAAGAAATGGACCATCTACTCGATCATCATTCCCACAGTTTTGGGCCAGGAGGTCCATCATATAGCTTCAAATTTTGTTGCAGTTACAGATTAGAATTCCTAAATCATTATGGGATTTCTCATTATACTCTACTTTTCAGTTGTCTGGTTCAAGTTGCACAAGTCGATCAAAGCTCTGATTTTAGCTCATTATTCATTGTATTAAATCGTAGTTCATGACCCTTTAGTTCTTTGTCAATCCTTGAGAGAACTATGAATGTACCTAGGTATTTGGTGCTATCTAGTGGAGTCCTGTCGATGAGCTATTACATCTTCACTAAGCAGATAATTTGGAGGTGCAATGTTTTGTTGCAATGTGTTCTGTGTTCTGGTCATGAGTTCTAGGATTTCGATTACTAGGGCTCCTCGCATGTTTTTTCAAGTACGAAGGTTACAGTGCTGCCAACGCGTGATATGCTGTCTCTGGTGGATACGACAAATGCCGGCAGCACGGCTGCATGCCGAGTGATATTGTTAGACAGCACAGAAATTACAAAGTTAACTTGGGTCTTCACGCCCTAGATTGCCTGATTCTGTTGATATCTGGATTGTTGATTTTGAAGAATGCATTTATGATGCTTCTCCACTGCCCAAATGGATGTGAATTGTGGGATTATGACTTTATGATGATGTACGATCACTTGCTCAAACTTGTTTACGCTTTTCCTTTGACTTGATGACTTGAATGGACTTTTCAGCTTTGCAGTTTGATTAGGAAAGCCAATCTCAAGTCATAATTTTCAAATATGCTACTCTTGTTCCCTTAGCATAAAAAGCCTTATAGTGGCACTATTATCTGTTTCTTCGTTTAATTATTTGCTCCCTCTATTCTTTTGAAAGGTTTTTGACTAAAACTTTATATCTTTCGACTCTAGTGTGCTGTTGATTCGCAAGATGAAGTTAGAGCAAAAGCGATACGACTGGTATGCGTTCTTATGAGGGTTCTAAATTTTCTTTCTATTTTTATTCTAGACAGTTTTGTGCCATATATGTGTCTGTACTATGCTGCTTGGACTTCACAGTGGTCGTAATAGACTACCCTTGTCGCCATGTAAATCACGATGCTTGGTTACAAGCATTGCCATGCCATAGCTGGGAGTTTTACTGGTCTGACAGGAGCAGACGATCCTCCGGGACACTATTCCTAAGGCGTAATAATATTTTAAAAGTCTGTGTCGGACCATTAAAACTCCAACCTGGTCTGTGCCGGTCTATGTCGGCCCGTACAATCCAGAACCAAAGCACACCGACCATAGTCAGTACCGGTAGCCGACCAGTCATTTGTATTTTGCATGCCCTAGTCTTCTGTTATTCAAACCAACTTTTTTTCAGGTGGCAAATAAACTCTATCCACTCAGCTATGCGTCTGACAATGTCGAACAGTTTGCAGTAAGTATGCTCTTGTCCGTTGTTGATCAAGGAGTTTCAGCAGCAGAGCTCAAAGCAGCAGGCTCCAGTGAACAAAGTAGAGATGTAATGTGCCATTTCTTTTGTCTGTTAATCAGTTTATATGATAGCTATTCGTGAAGAATCTTTTTAGGAAAATATTACAAAGATTAGGCATTGATGGAGTATCTTTTATCTAGCAAGTCAGTGATCTTTTTAGGACACGAGGATAGCAAATGATTTTCTTACTTTAACAACTTTATTTGACCTTTGAATTGTAACCTCAGCAATGTCTCATCACGTTCACTTATCGACAAGCAACTCATTGTGTAATGATCATCTCATCTCTTAGTTTTTTTGTGCTTGTGCAACAAGGAAATATGACCACTATGAGCATATATTTACAAGTACTTATGAAAGTCAAGACATACAGTACACATCTCCCGCGTTCTCATTACACAGCTATATAATTTGGGATAAGTAAGAATAGAGAAAGTAAGCCGAGACCTCTTAAGCTAGTTGAATGGTACATACTCATACTGCATCCGCTATTGGTCAATTGTCTTTTGTTTTTCTTTAGGTTTTGACATGCATACTGTACTGAATGTAGTTATTTTGAATGAAATAATAAGCAGTTGATGACCCATTTGGATATTTCGAAATGACTTCACCTTGCTATGGAATAAAGTCTATGAGCACATCTTCTTTTGCTTGGTTTACAGTTTAGATATAATTATACTTTTCTACTGTTGATGTCAGTCTTGTTTGCCAAACTCTTTTTGTTGATGTCCGTCTTGCTTGCCAAACTGGTTGTTCTCTATGATTGTTAAGAGTCCCACATACAAATATACCTTTATAAAAAGAGACACCAGATGTTTTTGACAATGCGAAGCAAACATGATTATGTAAATATGCCATCTATAAGATCAGGTTCTCTGTGATTGTTCCTTCTTTTGGTTTTTCTTCAAAGTTAGATAATATACTCTCTCAAATCAAATAAATGATTTATTGATTTACAGAGTCTCCATCTGCTCTTTGTATAATAAACCTCAGTTAACTGGTTGCAATGTGGACAAATTTTCAGACAAGTAATCAGGAAACATCCATTAGTGGTTCCCTGGATTCTGAGGTTGGAGCTTCTGAAACTGAATACATCCAGAGTGGCCATCCCTCTTTGCAGACTGCCGTGTCTTTACCTCAAGCTCAACAGCAAACATCACTGTTCTTTGCTCTTTGCACGAAGGTTTTCATTTACTCATTAAAAGTCTCAGTTAGAGCACAGTATCTTGCTTATGAGCTGAAATATTTACTTCTGTTTTCTGCAGAAAACAGGCCTCCTTCGCCTCGTATTTGATATATATGGCCGGTCTCCTAAGGCTGTCAAGCAGGTTTTTCATTTGCCAATCTCTGTTGCCAATTCATCTATCTGTCAACTGAACTTTCAATGAGAAGCATCTAGGATCTATTTTGTTTATATTCCCAGAGATTACCTAGATTACCTGTTGATTCATGCAGTCCATACATCGGCATGTTCCTACTCTTCTGAGGACTTTGGGGTCATCATGTTCTGAGCTACTGAACATAATTTCTGATTCACCTGAAGGAAGCGAAAATCTCGTGATGCTGGTATCTATGATTCTCTCAAATGTTTGCATTGTTTTGCTATTTGATTGCAACTTTGCGGCCGACAATTATATCTAGCCAAACCTGTGCTACTGGCATATATAGCACCACAAGCATGGTAGACCAACTTGGCACCAATGTGATATACAGCCAGTGCCAACAAGTGAGGCACCAAGGATTGCAATTAGTTGTGCTGTGCATTGATTGATGTACTTACCGGGCGGTATTTACCGACCTGGTAAGCTATCGGGGCAGTAATGTCCATGCCCCCCGTATCGGGTTCGTGGGAGACCCGCTTGGAGCCGGGTCGAATCATTATAGTTTCGAACGGCACGGAACGACATTTACCGGTTTCGGCCGGTACGTATCAGGAAAAGATATTAAAAAAAGCTAGGAGTTGGGAAATGAAGGGAAAGAAAAAGGAAAACAGGGAAAGAAAGGAAAAAGGAAAAACTGGGAAAGAAGGGAAGAAAAAGAGAAAAAAGGGGAAAACAGGTAAGGTAGGAGTCGGGAAAGGAAGGGAAGGAAAAAGGAAAAACAGGGAAAGAAGCGGAAGAAAAAGAGAAGAAGGGGAAAAACAGGGAAAGAAAGGGAAGGAAAAGAGGAAAAAAAGGAAAAAAAGGGAAGGTAGGAGTTGGGAAAGGAAGGGAAAGAAAGGTAAAGGAAAGACAGGGAAAGAAAAAGTTATTTTTCTGTTATTTTAATTTTTAAACATCTTCTGTTAATTTACACAAGCTTTACACGTTAATTTCAAAAGGGACCGGCATGAGGGTGTACAGTCCGGTATCAGCCGTACTGGCAGTACGTTCTGTGCCGGCAGGTTGTCGGCTCGGCGTGTGCCACTGGGATGCCAATCCTTGGTGCTGTGGGCTACTGTCAGTTGCTTTCAGTTTGAGGTGCTAGATCAAATGGTGCCATGCTTTATAGTGCTATTCTCGGTTCAGATTGTGTTGGCATTGAACTATCATTGTCTATTTTACTTGATGTTTGATCTTTTGGCTTCTTTTACACAGGTATTGCAAATTATGACAGAGGAGATGACACCTTCACCTGAACTTATCATTGCTGTTAAACATTTATATGAGACAAAGCTGAAGGTTCTAATTCCTGACCTTAATATCTTTCCCGAACATTATTCTAGGATTGATTTTTGTTCATATTCTGGTAGTTTGGTGTTGTTTGTCTAATAGTGTTTCTTATTCTCTTCCAGGATGCTGCTATCCTTATTCCATTGCTCTCGTCACTTTCTAAAGAGGAGGTCTAATTCTAATTTACATGAGTCGCTTTACGGAAGTTTTTGGTTTGCTTTTATCTTTTTTATTCTCTCTCTATTTTCTTCCTCCAGAAACTCACTACAAATTCTTGGGTGGAACCAATTGGTGGATATACTATTGGTGTCAATGCATGCTTCTTCTTTTAGTTTAAAATGAAGAAAATATCTTGAATTGATGAAATTCACCTATTATCAAAAAAGAAAAGAAGATTATATTGATTATGTTCAGACTTCAGAGTAATTATCAAGGTAGCATATAAAACTTGTATTTTCAATGATTTGAACAATCACATTTTGATTTAGAAAGCATATTGGCACTGTGATCAGTGTGATGTTCATTTTGAATTGGAAGTGTTGACGTCCGTTGTTGCTTTTCATGAATTGTATCTAGTGGCATATTTGAGAACAAAACCCATTGTGAAACCTGTTTATATAAATCACAAACTAGATAATGTCTTTAAGAAGCAGGAAAGAAGTTTTTTACAGCATGATACCAAACTAGCAGAATGCATGTTTTTCCTATCATTTCTTGAAGGCCTCTTGATGTTCTCTCCTCTGGCTTCCTGTCATCATTATCTTGTTAGAGCTCAAGTGAGGTTAGTTGGTCGAATATATCACTTTGATTTAAAAGTCTCAGTTGATGTCCTTTGTGATATGATTTTCCATCTTGCTTAATAGTAGATCTAGATAAGGTGTTCTTTATGCTTAAAGTCAAGCCTATTTGTGTCAAAAGCCAACTTTTCCAGTAAAAGATCCTGATAGAGGTATTGGGTCAAATATGTTCCTTGTATATTTCAAGTTATTTACCCAATTGTACAGAGTTGTAGCTTTGGGCATATTGGAACGTTCATCAGTGCCTCAAAAAGTTCAAGAATGAAAGTCTATAAATATGGCACTGAAATATTTTCATCTGCTACGATAACTAATCAGAATGTCGAATTTCATTTCAAAAATATTTGTGTTCAGGTTACACATGAATGGGTGTGGACGACTAATCGCATGTGGTATCTTTATGCTCATGCCATACGAAACTACTCTTACATTACATTTAATATGAGATTGCCTGTTTCTCAGTGGCCGTGGGGTTTAATCTCAATGTGTATTGTTGCATTTTCAGCTTTGTAGCCTTGTCTCCATTGGGACACGACTCAGTAACACTCATATAACTCTTGAAGATGTAATCATGTATCTGCATTTCTTTGCTGAATATCTACTTTCAAAACTGCCATGTCATATTCCTGTTGTTTGCAACTCTTTATTCCTGAGCTTTGTATCGAGCTATCGACCAATGTTCACCATAACATATAATTGTTATCTGCCAAAGTCAAAAGTTTCTAAGATTTGGTTTTGGTGTTGGGCTTTGGTCTTGTTCGTTTTTATGTTCTTCAGTACTAACCCCAACAAAAGCGTATGGTGGTTTGGTTACATCTTGTTCAATGATTATTCTTGTGTATCTGATATGCAAGTTATGGATTTTAGGTTTTGCCTATTTTCCCAAGACTAGTCGACCTTCCACTAGAAAAGTTCCAATTAGCACTAGCTCGGATTTTGCAGGTATGTGAAATTACATTCTCGTGAAATTTAATTAAGTTGCTACCTTATAGTTTGCTTTGGTAGCCTAGCTTTAGCCTTTCATTCTGAACCGGATTGCAACATCAAAGCATCATTGGTCTGAACTGAGACTCTGTAGTTTGTAGTACCACCTCATCATCCGATCTGATGCTATCATTGGATGACTCTTGCTTCCTGAAAGTTGATAGTTGTGTTACTTAGTATCAACAAATTGCTCTACGAGAGTGGCTTGTTCAGTTCTGACGTTATACATCATGTTTGCTGTGATATGCTGAAACTGGATATAATTGCTCAGGGTCAATATTGTAGTTTTAGCTCACATACGTGGTTAAAATCAGTTCACTAGCTTTTTTTCCTGGAATTCTTAAAATGGACATTTTCTTCCTTTTCATACTATGTTACCTTTCAAAGTATATAACATAATGTGCTAGTCATCAACCTTATAAGAGCCCTGGATCACATTAGACGGTGGAGATCTCTCCAAAGGATTGTATATCTAATGGTGGAGAGTTTTCAATCCAAGGGTGGAAATCAAGCATGCAAGAAACCGTAAGGAAAACCATGCCAGGGGGCACGAGAATATATCTAGTCCCCCTATTAGACGATTTTGTTGGCCAATTTTGCTTTTTAATAAGTGTTAATCGTTCTTATCATTAAGTATATTTGGCCATTTATACTAGTTGGTCTGTCAGGTTATGCACGTCCGGCCAATAAATGATTTCAGGTCATGCATGTCAGGCCAATAAATGCATGTCAGGTCATGCATGTCAGGCCGATTCTGTTGGTGTCGGCCATGCACATATACATCAAGAAACAATGTTTGTTGATCGCCATTTTCTTTTTTTTGTTGATCATTGTTGATCATTGTTGATCATCTTTTTCTTTTCTTTTTTTGTTCAAAGTTTCAACACAGGGTCCCACTGCGCGTGCAAAAAAATGTTGACGTGGAAATCTTGCCGCTGACCGGCAGAGTCAAAATAGTCAAAAATAGCCAAATTCAGGGACGTGTTTAGGTTCAACTCCTTCAAACACTCAATTTGAACAGAGGTGTTGAAGCTGCAGAAAAATAGATGTGAAGTAAAGATTGTGGAAAATGGAAGATGGGAAATGGTGACAAAATGAATGATGAGAAGTCATGGGAAATGAGAATAATGGGTGATGAACTATGCTAGAAGTACTCCTATGAGTGATAGATCTACTCCTATGAGTGATAGAACTATGCTATAACTACTAATGGAACTATGGTAACACTATTCATATGAATGAAAGACTTTATTGTAGGAATTTAAAAGTACATTAAAATTAAATCAAGCTACATTGATAATAAATATAAAAGGCTACATTGGAAATAAAGATAAAAAGCTGATTCGCTCTTGGTTTCGGGAGAAAGTATTCTTCTTCATCTTCCTATCTTTTATAGTTTCTGACGTAACCACTTTGGAACCGTTTGGACTGCTCTGGAACTATCTTGGAACTGCTCTGAA
This sequence comes from Narthecium ossifragum, assembly GCA_963920575.1. Classification (NCBI taxonomy): domain Eukaryota; kingdom Viridiplantae; phylum Streptophyta; class Magnoliopsida; order Dioscoreales; family Nartheciaceae; genus Narthecium; species Narthecium ossifragum. Next base: position 27,314,650 of record OY986970.1, on the reverse strand, counting down.
CTACTCTAGAACTGTCTTCGAACTGCTCTGAAACTGTCAGAATTGAATCTAAAACCGTCAGAACTACATAAATGGTCGACATTTTCAGTTATTTACGAAACTATCATCAAATAGAGCGTCTTGTTTTCAACTGCAATTTGGCCGATGATAACCTTCTAATTTGGAAAACCTTTGAACATAAAAGTTGTAGTCATTCAAATTCCCTTTCCATCGGTGCAAAAATAAACTCATTTGGATATCGTATGAGAAAGTTATGACCAAAATAGTCGGACCACGTCGACGACTGTTATTAAAATAATCGGCCAAAATATGGTCGATTGGACATGGCCGATTGGAATTTGGTCGATGAAATCAGCCATTTTTTGGACGATGAGATTTGGAAATTCGGTCATTATTTACTATTTTGCCGCTGGACACTTTGGCTGCCAGTTTGACACACTAAATGATGGAATCTGAAAATCTCGTCAACATGAAAGTTGTATCTTTTCGTCCTCTTTCCAATGGTTCAAGATTCGGCCAATTTGGATATTTGTCAATTGCTCAAATGACTTTAAGACATTGTTATATTTATTGCTAAAATTCATAAAGGACAAATTTAGTTGTTTTGTCCATCTTATGTGAATCAGTTTTTGTTAGCTAGTTTCGAGCATGATAAATCTCTCTTACGTAGAAGAATGATTTTATGAGTTACTTTTAAGCGTGATTGTTATGATTAACAATGCGATTTGAATGCATGACATGCCCTAACTTAATAGAAGGTTTAGATGTCAGTTCGACATTTATATGTGCTAGTTCTCGTTGACCGTAATCTTCAGGTTACTGCCCTTCTATGTTTTTGAATTTTATCCGTGAAATTACTTGGTCAAAGAATTTTGACATGCCAAGTCTCTTTAGATTTTCTCGTTGGCTGCAATTGTGAAAGTTGCTTGTGTTTGTTGTTTGGCTACCATATATCCAGATTTGGCGTAGCCCAGCACCCAGATTTCACAAAACATGTTCCTAGATATTAGCAAGTCATGTAAGGATTTTGTTCTATTCTTTTAAGGGGTTGCAGGGTTGCATGATCTATTCGATCACCCCATACCGTCAATTCCAGGAGGATACGATTAACAATCATGTGAAATTGCATTTATGAATATGAACTTAAGTTAGAATCCAACATAAATCTAAGTTATTGTTGTTCATAGTCATGATGAGTCAAAAGCGGCCATCTCATTTCGGAAACTTTCATGGAGAGTCTGGAGGAATTTTGCTGGATAAATGGACGTGGATTGCATTCCCCTGAAGATCGTATAGAGATGAATGGGATGGAGGAATATAGAATGAATGAAACGTACACTAACTCAAAACCTTGTTTTTAGTTCTGCTCTATATCTCCCTTGCTCTTACGTTTACATAGTGGAGAGAACAAGATAGCTAGTTCACCAATCACTTTAGAGTCTTAGACCTGGAAAAAAAGTGACATAAAACCATATTGAATCTGCTTGAATTCACTTTGTTGCAACCCATCTGGATCCACCCATTTGCAATTGATGCTGTGGTGGAATGCTTGATGAGTACACTGAAAGTAAAACCCCTCTTCAGATTCATTTAGAACAGAAAATTTTGATATAATATAAATTGAATCTACTGGAATTCACCTTGTTGTACCTGGATCCACTCATATGCATTAATACTGTTGAGTAATGTCATTGAGTGGGTACAATGCAAAGAGAATCCCTTTTCAAATCCCATAGTAGGAGGGTAGTGGATGTGGAAAAGAAAGAACGAAAGAAAGGAAAAGCTGTTTTCAAAAACTGTTTCTAATCTTGGCTACAGGCGCACCTGATCTCTTTTTTGCTTTAATCCCAATTTGCATGCATTGAGTGCTACATTACATCATGGTTACGGCAATTTAAGCAATTACAGCACCCAATTTGCCTTAGATCCAAAAATTGAAAATTAGTGTTCAATCATGAATCTCGAACTTGTCACACATTCTGTATTGGCTGTCGTTAACATCATGATTAAGGTTAGAAGTAACATAGTCATATCTAATCTTAGGGATGATGCTTGATTCCTTCACATCGTCAAATAATTACATCCGATTTTGGCTGCAATCCATAAAAACTATTCTTTCCTGGAACTCGCACCAAATTTTTCTAGACTTTGTCAAGGCAGCTTCAAATCTCGATTTGAACTGGAGTGCGATGAAGGCACCTGTTAAACTCCTGATTTGAACAGAAGCATGATCTGACATGAGATTAGGATCATATGATCTTAATTTCTTAACTATACCATGACACACCTCATGAAAACTCATACTGGTAGCTTGTAGAGGGCATTGATTTTGGATCTGTATGGCGGAGCATTTACTGCTTCAAGACCTTCTCTATCAATGTTTCTATGGTTAGTAACTATAATTAATTGAAATCAAGGATTTCCCTGCCAGTGGCATGTGTTGTGCTGGTCTCTGTCCGTCACAGTACATGCTGGTTGACACAAAGGCATGACACGTTCCAACACTGGGCACGGACTCCATGTCAGTAGCATGGAGCTCTTATAAGTTTATACATGCAGCATGGGTTTGTGCTGATTCGAGCATCATGCTGGTAATTTACTGGAACAATATGTATCCGTTTGTGGTGGTATGTGCTAATTGGCATGGGAATCATGCAATTGAAACAGAAAAGTATGTGTGTTATTTTACTCATTAACACAACTGTTTTCTCTACCCATATATGGTTGAGAGTTTTGCTCACTTACTATGGGAATTTTCTAGATTCCACAACGTGCTCTGGCAAAGATGAGAATGTGACTAGGAAAGTTTCGTGTTATTCAGATAGTAGTTGGACCGTTGCATGGATTTAAAAAATTACTGATATCCTGAACCATTGTTGCTTATGTGAGGTACTCTTTTTTTTCCCCCAACCATAATTTAGATATCTACTGAGTCAGTATATACTGAAAATGCTATGATTCAAGTTAAAAACAGGAATCAAGTCATGCATTTGATTTTCATGTGTCAAAATAAAGTGGTCTACAGATAAGGTCATGTGTGAGTTGGATGCACTTATTTCTGTGCATTGTATTCATTTATTAGTTGATTGAGTAGTTGATCCAAGTGCTTGGTAGTATAGTGCCTTGGTAGGAGCTTCTTTTATCTTTTGGAAGGAGCAAGAACTGGAGATAACTCAGTTGTTGTTTCACCGTGAAGTGCCATGTCATTTTAGGACTCACTAGCCCTTATGAGTGTTATTATAGTACTACTCTTTCTTGTAATGCTTGTAAAAGCAGATTGCAATTGATTGCAGTTCTTGAGCACTTCCATCTGTTCTTTAAGGGCTCTGATATTCTCAGATTCCTGTTTATTCTTACCTCTCATACTTGATGGAGATAACCATTGAGCTTTGATCTAAAGCTTGTTTGGGATTAAGTTGTTAAACATTCCCTATGCATTTATTTGCAGGGTTCAGCTCATACAGGTCCGGCATTGACACCTGTAGAAGTGTTGGTTGCAATTCATGGCATAACTCCTGAGAAAGATGGGATAGTGCTTAAAAAGGCATGTCATATCCTATCAGATATCTAAGCTTTTGTTTTCCGTGTTTTTTTTGCATATTCTGTCCAAATAACTTCATCTTTGTATTCTCAGATAATGGACGCTTGTACAGCCTGTTTTGAGCAGCGAACAGTTTTTACCCAGCATGTCTTAGCCAAATCCTTGAATCATCTGGTATTGGAAGATATTAGATCACTTAGCCTTGACTCTTTTTTTTAAATAAGAATGCTTCCTTTATGTAATGGACTATGCTGTCTTTTCAGGTTGAACTAGTGCCCCTTCCTCTTCTTTTGATGAGAACAATTATTCAGGCAATCGATGCGTTCCCTACCCTGGTAAAACTCCATTCATATTGGTTTTACTACATTGTAACTGATTAGGAGTAACTTTGTTGAATGCATTTTGATAGCGACTTTAATCCTATCATTCCCTAGAATTGACGTTGGAGAGTTTTAGATAATCTTTAGCATCATTTGTGTTAATTGTGCAGTAGTGATTTATATCCATTAAGATAGATGCAAAAAGCAGTTTACTTTAACAGTTTGTGTACTATCCAAGTTGCAGATGTTTGCTTTAGTTTTGTGGTAATGGACCTGTAATATTGTTTCATTTTCCCCTTAACCTCAAGTTTGGTATAGCTCGACTTGACTTCAAATGATTTAGTACTTATCAAGTGGGGTTTCTGTGGACTCCCTTGGTTTTGTCCATTCAAATTTTCTATTAGCAATGCTCGTTTCTGCTTGAAGATGTGTAAGACTCCTTCCGTTTTGACTTCGACTGTTACTAGTTACCACTTCGTCAACCTGATCCTGAGTTATGAGTTTTAACCAACAGAGACTGCCTGCATTTCCCTTAATTAGCTTATTGATTAACGGACTTCACTACATCTTATAGTGCAGACATTGTTCAGTTAGAGATGTTTTGTTCTTCTATATTTTCTTCTTGTACTTCTAAGTTATTTTTGGCGTGAATTTTTTTGTGTTTCTTATACTGTTAAAATTGGTACCTTTTGAAATGGAGATCGTGCAGTTATGCATAATGTGTCATGTACCTTGTTTTCTTCTGCAAATTCTTGTAATATATTGCCCATGTTGCAGGTTGATTTTGTGATGGGAATTCTCTCCAAGCTCGTGAATAAGCAGGTTTAAACTTGTATCTTTTCCTTGTTCCTAGTTTGATATGCATCATGAAATTGTTAATCGTGTTTTTCCTTGTTGTGCTTAGGTAATTATGTTTCCTGTAACACACTAATAAATCAACTCTACCAATATGTAACTTTTAATTTTCCAGGCGTCGTTTTGATGCCTCAAAGAAAATTGCCAGCATATGACTGACACAATAAACAATGTACTAATGTTCAAATCCAGTTCCTATCTGATGTGCATAAGAATTCCTGACTGAATATCAAGCTCATACAGATTTTGGAAAAGTCATTTTTAGGATGAGTATGCTAACAAATTTAACTAAATGAGAAAATTTAGTCTCGGCCAAATGTTTTGTCAGTGGAAGCTCGAAGCTGGTGGTTTACCATTCGTTATTAGGAAATGTTGAAGCGCCTTAGGTGTATACACTAGCACTGTCAGACCAATTTTGCTCACACTCAATGTAGTTCTGGATTAATGACAATGTTTTGATGATTCCTGCCTGTTTGTACTGGAGATAGATTTTGGCAAGTCTTTCGTACTCTACAGTGATCCTTAAGGACAATCACAGTACTTTTGGACCATTTGTTATTTTGAACTAACCAACATGAGCACCACTTCTTCTTCTAAACTCAGTAAAAAGCAACTTCGATTTTAATTCTAGTTTAGAGATTTTGGCCCCAAATTTTATAGTTTTAGCAATTTTGCAGTCTTAGCTTTTATGGTTCCTAGAAATTGATAGGAAATGGAAAAGATAAGACTCATACCAGATATACGATAAGGCGTTGTTAAAAGTTTAGCATAGCCATAGGATTTCATGCTGGCCTACAGTGTCGATAATCGTCGCGTTTGTGCTGCTGACGCCACGGAGCGGTGGAGTCCTTGACAAAAAGGGGTATTCAAAGCGGAAGATAGAGAGATGTGGAAGAGAGAGAGGGGCGTTGGTTGGTCGGTATTGGGGGCAATTCAGCTTGAAGCTCGAAGATTGCACGGTGTCAACTCAAAGCCAAGCTCGAGAAGGGCTCGATCGAAATGATAGTGAGTTGGTCACCCATAGTATTTTTATGCTAACGAGCTGGCAACTAATTGTATTTTAATGAGCTGGTAACCCGTGATAACGAGCATTATACCACTTTTTGGTATCAAATAGTATTTTATGGTACTCCAATTAAGAACTTCTTGAGAGAAGGTTTCTATTGTGATAGTTCCTATGGGTATGTAGTCTAAAATCTGCAATATATGGGAAGACATAACTTGTAAGGCTAGGCAATAGGAGATGATGATCGTAGGTATGCAATAGAGTTACAGATGAATGAAGGATCTTTCAATGAAGGAAATCCATCTAAGATTTGATAGGTGTTCTGCACTCTTCTCTAGAGTGAGAATCTTGAAGTTCACACCTGGGATTATGGTGATAGTTAATCAAGAAACCATTTCTCCTTTTATGTATAAGAGAGCTCTTTGGTTTTGCAAGATGCTTGGAGTAAGGATTTGGCATTTTATGGCTTGGCAGTTGACCACTAGGGCTCTTTCGTGAATTTTACTATTTTACGGAGGTATATTGTTGGGCAATCTAGGATCAAAAGATTGAGATTTGAACCAGTGCGCTATCGATAGGATACATGTTGTTAGGGGTTTGGTGGCTTCTAAATTGGTTGTCTGCCTGAACATATGTTTATGCATCCCATTCACTAGAAGACCACTGAAGTTATTCCTTGCCGGCACTTGGCAGCATACCAGATGATGCTCACCTGTGAGTTGCTGTCGACAGTTGGTCTAGAAATACATAATGTATGCAATTCCTGATATATCCTTACCCATAACAATGCCTATTTGTTTGCTGCTTAGGTTTTGCAGCTACTTAGATCACTTTCTGATCCAAGCCGCTGATTCCGCTGATTGGGCCCTCAGGCCAACGCGGCATCTCTGGCCTGACTGCTTGGAGACTGTTGTGTTGTTTTCTTTTTCTGTTTGCTGCCCATGATCGAGTGTTTAGAAATATCTATATTTAGAGTTTTAGATATAGAATTTGGTGGCCTTCGAAGTTTAAACTTGAGAGCTGACAAATACAAAGCGCAAGCAAAGAAAAATTTGCAATAAATTTGAATGCACAAGCACAGTGATTGTGCTATAAAGGGTTTAATGGGTTAATATACTATTTCCGAGATATATTGGAGCTCCATTTTCCTACACAATGTGCAGCTAAGTAGTTTGAGCTTTTATCTCATACGAATATGTATTTTCACATTCAGATATGGAAGATGCCCAAATTATGGGTTGGATTCTTGAAATGTGTATCACAGACACAGCCACACTCATTCCATGTCCTCCTACAGGTGCTTGTTGGTTGTTCACAGATTGCTTCTTATGTTTGATTGTTCTGTTTGACATATTAGGCATGTGCTCAACCTGTCTTTTGCAGTTACCTCCACCTCAGCTTGAGAGTGCATTAAATAAGTACCCTAACTTGCGAAGTTCTCTGGCTGCATATGCTAATCAGCCCAACATAAGGGTTTCATTGCAAAGGTACTTTCTCTTATTGCCCTTAAGCTGCTACTCAATAGATATTACATGGGTGGTTGGAACTGGATTTATTATAGTGATTCACCATCAAAGATATAGTTGGTGTTTGGCCTTTTGGGGTATATTAAGAGTTGTTTGAGAAATCAAAATAAAAAATAATTGGTTTTAAGAATCAAATATAATAAGCTATTCCTAAGAAATAGTAACATTTAAAAACTGCATCGGACCATTAAAACTCTGTGCCGGCATGTATCGGTCTGTGCTGGCCGAGACCAATGCATGAATCTATGTGCCAGTGCCAACCATAAAGTTGACACCGATAGATAGCCCACGGGCATGACATTCGCCGGCCGTGCCGGTTAAGGAAGAACCTTGATACATAGTATACATAACCTGCTAGAATAATATTCCAATAGCGTGATAAGTGCTTTAGGCTGTGATACATTGTCCCTACAATAAATTGTGGAACATTGTGTATAATTTGTATTTGCAAAGGATGTTTGAAGATACTGATGAGAAGCTTAGGAACGGCAGGTTTTGTGGATTGGGTAAAGGACGAAGAGGGATTAATGAACTTGTATCGGGTATCAAGTGTTAGAGATCTTTGTAAACATGTAATGCTGCAAATTAGTACTCACGGAGTGATTTTGTCCTCAAGGTCCAAATAAGCAATGACTAACAATATATGAAGCTGGCCAATGCTAACATTTGTAGAGTGTGGTCCGTGGATTCTTGATATCCTAACTGTCAAATATTTATCACTATTTGGTGTAACCAAAAGTATTAAACCAAATTGTTTCTTTTTTATTTTGGGCAGAAAGGTCTGAAGTTTGAATTGATAACTGAAATTGGTTGAACTTCGCAAGGTTCTTGTGGAAATAAGATTTTGATATTCAATGAGCTTTTGATAAGTCTTCATGAAATTAAAGTTAAATGCATGGAGAAAAAAGTTATAAGCAGGTAAAGTGATATATTGGCAATAAGATACAAAGTAAGCATGTTATATGCAATGCTTACAATCTGATGTGTGGTATTTGGAATATATAGGATTACTACTAATGTAAAATCCTAATGATCGAAGTTGAAATAAATCAAGAAACATTCTTTGACAACAAGTTACCGTGTACTAGTTATCCTTCTGCTCTTCAAATATGAGGAGGAAGTCAAGCTTTTTCTTGTCATCCTCGTGGATGATGTATGATGTTTAGTATGTCAGTTTTTACTGGGAAAGTTACTTGGAGAATTTTGTAAGAAAGACTCCAGGACATTTTACTTTAGAAGGTTTTCTACAACTTAAAATGGAAATTAGTGTCTATTATTTAAATTGTTGTAAAGTCCTAACACTTGTGAATTACTCCATACAATTTCATTTAATTTTTGAAAATTTTGATCTAAAATAACTGAAATCAAATCCGAAATTGCCGCATATTTTGTTCTACAAGGGGTCCAAAGTAAAACAAAGCTGAGTTTTTTTAGCCCATAATGAGGTTGAAACATTGTAAATAATTTATTAGGCAATTTGAAATACTCTGGCTAAAAGTTGTATTTTGTTCTAGTTTTGCATTTATATATGTAGACACTCGGCTGATTGCAACTCTTAGTTATACTTTTGCATTATAGTGTTATATATTAATCATGACTACAATGAGATTTTCTCCTACCTTTGTTGCTTAGCGGATGATCTTTGAGCATAAAATGGGTAAATTACAGTTTTGGGTCATGTGGTTTGCGCCAAGTTTCGTTTGAGGCCCTGTAGTTTCAAAACTTTCAAATAAAGCCCTGACGTTTGGATTTCATTTTAAACAAGACCCTGAGCGCCGCGCCATTATGTGGGTTGATGGCAAATGACCCATTTCCCTCCCAACTTTTAACCGTCGTGGTCATTGGAGGTCAGGGCTTACATGTCCCTCCTCGTCCCCCTTTGATCGCCCCTTCTTGAAGCACATAAACACTACACCGAGACTTATGATCATGATAATACTAAAATGAGGCATAGTTTTAACCCTCAATGACTACGACTGTTAAAAGTCAGGAGGGAAATAGATCACATAATGTCACATGATCCATTTGTCGTTAACCCACATGACCGCATCGGTGCCCATGACCTTGTTTGAAACGAAATCCAAACGTCATGACCTTCTTTGAAAGTTTGAAACTATAGGGTCTCAAACGAAACTTAACACAAACCACATGGCCCAAAACTGTAATTTACCCGGCATAAAATTGTTGGTATATAAATTCATGATCTCTGATATTTTGGGTAATATAAACTTGAGCATGGACATGCGCTATTGCCAAACTGCTGCTTTGGCACTCTTAGGATCGTGCAAGAAATAAATGTTAAGAGCCTTGAAGTTTTTTGTTATCTATCAAATAGCTAATACTTCTATTTCATATTGCCAACTACAAACACAGACCAATTTTGAAGGCGTTGGGTCTCGTTAATGAGGCACAGTTGGCTTCTCGGCCAGTAATTCCAGGATCTTTTCATCCATCAGACACGAGCTCCTCTGTCCATGGCACAACGCTAAGTTGATTTTCAAAGCCTCCCTTGACCTAATTCGAAAGAAAATTGGTCGAGCCCCTAACCTGCCGTCTGGTGCAAAACTGGTTCAAAATCTTCTGGAAGACGGAAAGTCATGAATGTGGTCGTCAATGAATGGAAGATGAGTTTTTGTGTCGAGAGACTGGAAGCAGTTTGGGTCTCAACCAAATGGCCTTCATTCTAGGCATTGCTGAATGCTGACGATATCCGCACAGTGCATTATGTAAAGGAATAAGCATGACTGATGGAGCCACAAATGAGATACGAACAGGCATCAAGAAGGGTTCTTGGATTGGCAGTGGAAGCTGAGGATGTACACTAGCTGTATCAATTAGCAAATATAATATCAGTTACTGCCCATAGGTTATATTTTTGATCTATAGGTAGAACACAGAGCTACTAATCTGAATTTTTTTTTTGTCTCAGTGGCCTTTTTTAAAAAAATGTCATTATGAGTTCTCTTCCTCCACTAATTAGTTTGGGGATCTTATTGTACAGGAACTGTTTTTTTTTTGGGGGGTCACTTTTACTTGTTGGATCCTATCGCATGTAGCAGGTCTGCCGGGTGGCTGTATTTTTTATGTGATGCCTTGGCTTTCAGGGTGTCGAAAATTAATTCAGAAGTTAGCATCATGGAAGCCTTTTTGCTTATTGAACTCCTTGTCTTACTCTTGGAACTCTCATTGAGGCCCAGCGATTAGATTGTTGCCTGTGGAGTGGGTTCTGAAATAGCTAGTCTGGCTCTGAAGTACCTTGCTAGTGGTTTATGTATGAAACACGTGAGCTTTTAAGAACTTCTCTTGTATGTTGCAGGTGAGGTTTTTAAGCATCCTGTAAATCTTCCTCTATGGTGAGGTTTTAAAGCATTATTTAAATGCTCATGCTATGTTGGCAGCAGGCCTTCAAATTTTGAGATGCTGGAGGTACAGATTTTTTGATATTCATAATAGTTGCCTGATCTTCCATTTAATGTCTGAATGTGATTGTGACTTTGCGAGCACTGGAACATGATCCCATAAGAACTCTTAACCGTGTTTGGGCCAGAGTAGAAATAAGACGGGTGACCTTTTGCAACCCCTCTCAAGTTAGCGTAAAAGGTGTCACTAATCAAAGAAAAATTCTGAAAATTCATGTTTCCAAAACTAGTTGGTTGTCTTCCTTTGGATAAATCAGCGTGTTGTTCTTCAATTGATCGAAGTGTTGATTTGTTGGCATTAAATCGCCAACGTTTTATACATATTGTATCTGACGCATGTTCGTTCCAAACATGTGTTGAGATTAAATATGCAACATTATATACTATATGAGCAGAATAGTATTCGAAAGAATAAGGGCGTATAATAGAAATGACTGAATCTAGTTAACTATCATCCATGACTGACAGACAATGGCAGCCTCATATTATATAGTTCTAAAGAAGCAGCACCATCACCGCAGGCAGGCAGGGATGGCGTGCGCCGATATTGCAGGGCCTATCATGTCGTGATTCAATCGAGTATTTTATTCAGGAGCGCACCGCGCGTGAGGGCTTATGGCGTGAATGATTATACACACACTTGCACGGCAGGAGCCAGTAGGGCGCCGCGCGCGCTCTCTCTCTCTCTCTCCCTGTGGCTGAACAACCGACCCTACTTCCACCCAATCCTCCTGCGCCATGCCATTCCTTCTCGTTACTTCAAACTCTGAAACAGATGGAAAACCCCATGGGATTCCCATAAATTAACTAATGCTATAGTCGTTGTTGTACCGTTTAATATAATATATTATGCGATCTCACATCCCCACTTTCCCGATTCACATGTATATATATATATATGTATTAAGGAGAATTCATCAGAATTGTTCTCGTTCCAAGTAGCCCTCCTTTGGATTCCACTTTCAAGACGAGGAAGCCGAGCCTCGTGGCGGCAGCCGGCAGGACACATGGACCAGCAATTGTCCATTCAAAGCTAGAAAGCAGCAGGCCGAGGTCGCCCGATGATCAAACACCGAGAATAATTAAATAGATTATCATATATAGAGCGCGCTCTCTCTCTCTCTCTCTCCTTCCCGTGCCTCTCTATCTATGTATATGTTCATCGGTTGTGTTGTCAAGGCGATGGATAGATAGCAACAGCACAACGCAACAAAGAAGAGAAGCGCTTCGCTTGCTTTGGCATTTGGCGGCAACGACAAGCAAAAGAAACCTCCCTGAATCCCGATCCAGATCCATTCGTCGTCATTAATTTATATAGAAGAAGAAGAAGAAGAAGAAGAAGAAGAAAAGCTTCGACAGCATGACGAAGAAGAGGCAGGTGCTTCCGTCGACGATGACCCCATGGTCTTCTTCGCCCTTGACATTCCGCCACCACTTCTGGCTCGGGCTGCAGCTGGTGATCTCCCTATGCGTCCTCTTCTGCATCCTTTCGCTCCTTAGGATCCAATCCCAATCCGCCTACATAGACCACGAGGAGGAGGACGATGAGCCACCCTTCCTTGGGACGCAGAAGATCGCCTTCCTCTTCCTCGCCCGCTCCAGCCTCCCCCTCGATTTCCTCTGGCACGCCTTCTTCCAGGCACGCCTCTATTACCATCATCTCCTAGTCTTCCTCTCCTTCTTTTGAACTTGGTTTGATATTTTGAGAGAGAGAGAGAGAGAGAGAGCGGGTTGTATGACGGGTGTTCTGCAGAATGCCGAGGTGGGGAAGTTCTCCATATACGTCCACTCGGAGCCTGGCCTCGTTTTAGACGAGTCCACCACCATATCCCCCTTCTTCTACGGCCGGCAGCTTGGGAAGAGCGTCAAGGTCTTCTGTCTTCTCTCCGTTTCATTTGGTCGACCGGTCTGGGGAGAGATCTTTCCATTTCCCTCGTCTGTTTTCTTTCGTCTCTTTTAAAGGATGGATGCATTGCAGGTGAATTGGGGAGAACCTAGCATGATTGAAGCTGAGAGATTGCTGCTTAGGACGGCGTTGGAGGATCCCGCCAACCAACGCTTTGTATTGCTCTCTGACAGGTAATCATTCTGTCCCCTTGTGATCTTGCTTAAGTGGTCTCTCTGATTCCCCCGGAAAAATCTCAAGTTTGGAGTGAAGCGTGGCTTTGCTACTTCTGTTGGTTTTGTCCCTGAACCAGCCATAATTTGGAAGTTACTGTCAGACGGCAAGAGAAGAAATTCAAATTAACTCTGTGTCAAGTGTCTGTGGAATACATTATTAATGACCAACTGGATTTGCATTTGCGAAACTTTGTCTGGTACCGGTGCAATGCAAAGTAATTTGTCCACTTGAGGACTTAATATGGCTTATAGACTGCCACATTATGTGCTTCAAGTCCATGAAATTATTCTGCTGTTGTGACCTGAAATGCAATTTATTGGCACTCGAAAGGTATTCATGTCATGGCCAAGTAAGAAGGGTCAACCAACCCTCCATGCATGGCTAAAAGAATGATGCACCTTCTTACTTTCTAGACTGGCATCTCATTCCGGCATGCTATTATAGTTGCAATAAGTGACTAGATGCATGAGTTGGTGAAACATCCAACCCCCAAGGACCGAAGGGAGGCTATTGGTGCACCCATTATGAAGGTATAGTTGGTGTTAGGAGACTTCTTGGTTTTTCTTTTAGTTGCAAATTCCTCAACTATGGGTTTAAGATGCTTTCCGGATTCAATATGTTTCAATCATGAATTGCCGTGCTAGTCTTTGGTCAGCATGTATCAGTGCCGATATTCGGTACATACCACATCCTGAGAGCACATAGCCTCTTCAAGAGGGGTACACACTCACCAGCAACCCCGCGCCTAGTATATATAGCGTATTGGTAAATTACTGGCAAGATGCTTTGGGCATGGACCTTGACAACCGGCATGGCCATCCATGGTCAATTGAAGCACAAGAGAGCTACTAGATCATGACATTATCACCATTTTGAATGTGAAGCTAGTTAAAAAAACTCGTTGATCCCATGGTCAAGGGCTTAGAGATTGTGCTATGAAGATGTCAAGAGAAATGTGGATAAAGCCAGCATCTTATGTGAGTCATCACCACGGTCATTGCCCAAATTTTAGTAGTTCAAAGAGTAAAACAAGTTAATTAGGTGACTTAATGCCCATAGTTCATCTTTGTATATTCAGAAAGGAAAACATAGCTTTTGCATACTAGTGTTGAGAACCATTGCCCTGATTTTGTGCATGTTTTGGTCTGAGGTATTTGGGAAGAAGCATTGTATGTTGGTTTTGGGAATGATGCCTCCTGTAGGGTATGTTAATGAGGTGGCATTCATGTGAAGTGCGGCCCTGAAGGAGCTATTAGCATGATAGGAAGGAATTTCTGCTTAACAAGTCTGTCACTGGATTTCTAATGGGGTGGTATTAGGGGGTCATCTTGAATCTCCTATATGCCTCCTTTGGGAAGGTGGCATTTTTTGAGGTGCTCACAGAAACCAAGGTTATACCATGAGAGTTTGAACAGTACTTCAATAGATCATTGGCCTAACCAAGGTCTTGGTGAAGCTCAGTACTTCTAATAGATTACCGTGCAATATTTCTTGAACAAGTTTAATCATAATTGTCTTTTCAAGTTGTTTCGGTCTAAATCCAAATTAATCTGACACAATATAGGAATATTGGCCTTGGAAGGCTTGAGCTTATATAGAACCTTCACGGTTCAGATCTTCCGAGTCTCAATATGGCCAAGCTAGAGTTACGATTCTCATAAGAATAGTTGGTTTGGTTCAAGTAGACACCGAGCCTGGTCTTCTTCAAATGGACACTTCTTGACTTTCCTTTCTCATGTGAGCATCATCCAATGGTTATACTTTTCTCTGTCAGTCTTTCATGTAAATGCTAGGGTAAGAAGTGAACATAGTACTCATAGTAAGAGCTAAAAGTCTTTGGGGGTTTTATGTCCCTTAGAGAATTAGATAGTTTAATACGCCCTCACGTCTAGTCCAAACCTGTGACCTTATCTTTCTTTGTTTTTATTTTTCTTAACCTAGAATTCCAATCCTCATGAAACGTTGCTATGAATATTTTTTAGGTACAACCATTTAGTTTCCACTATTAAGTTCTTATGTTTAGTAACTTCTTGTTTAATGAGGATTGAATCCTTGTTGCATTTCTCCTTATCTACTTCTTGGCTCTATATTGTGCCTTCTACCTTTCTCCGTTGATACGAAAGCTCAACATATCTTTAGCACATTCTTTTTCAAAACAAGGAATCGTGCTTCATTTTAACATCAGTTATACAGCTCTTGGATAAATTGAGATGTCTCTATGGGATGATGTAAGTCTGTCCTATCACTTGACAGCTACGTAGTCTTATGAGCAACGGAGGTCATCCTCTGTACATCCTTGTTACAGTACATACTGTACATGGCCGTTTACTAGATAAGATATAAAAGAATGATGTTCTTACTATCTGTTGCAATTGATGTTTACCTGGTAATTATTACAAGGTCCCTTTGCCACTTATGTAGGCTTTTCTATTAGTATCTAGGGTGGTGAGTTTTCCAGCTCAAGTGGAATTTATCTTCTGTACTTCAAACAAAGAATTGGTAATCAGGTATTTCCTTTGGTAATTTTTTTTGAAAAGTCACTTTGTCATATTCAACACAAGAATCGTGCAGATAACATTAGTTCGAATAGATGATAACAGGAATCCCTTGTGCCTCTGCTAGTTAGTCAATAGTTGGAATATTGTCACAGTTCACCGATTTCAAGAGCATGTGCCTCTGATGTACTAGAAATGCCCTAGCATTTTTGTCAGCTATTCTTTTGATCCATGAGAAAGATTCAGCTATCCTTGTTTACACTAGTATATGCAGTTTCTAACCTGTTACTGTTTGTTGCAGTTGTGTTCCTCTATACAACTTCAGCTACATATACAGTTACTTGATGTCTTCTTCAAAAAGTTTCGTGGACAGGTAAGCAAGAATGGCTATATTTTGATTTGAAAGGATGTTCTACTTTTGAAGATGTAGAGTTGTAGAAGGTGAGATCATGCATGATTCTGTTTAATCTTGGTTTTATATGTTCTTAGTTTTCGCAACAAAAAGGATGATCGTTACAATCCAAAGATGTCTTCTAATATCCCAAAGGAGAAATGGAGGAAAGGATCTCAGGTCCATTACCTTGCATTGTTATTATGGTTAATATGATTAACTCTGTTTAACATGGATTTTCTTTTCATTTTCATTTCAGTGGATTACATTAGTAAGGAAACAAGCAAAAGTTGTTGTAAGTGATGAGGTTATATTTTCAGTTTTCAAGAAATATTGCAAGGTATGATTATCTAGACTTTGTTGTATTGATTACATAGATACCCCCAGTTTTTTATTGAAACATTGTTACCACTTTTTCTGTGATATCATGTTTTCACCTTCTAGGGACTTGATACTACTAATGGTAGTTTCTAGTTTAGTCTATATGCATGTTTAACCAAAACAAAAACATGAGCTAGAAGTCCATATGCATGTTTAACCATTTTCTTTGTTGATTTGGGGGAAGGGCTTAGGTTATACGTATTCAATGCAAGCACACGTTGAGGAAATGGTATAATATGTTATATCCCATTTGTTTTCTTAATACAGCCACACTTTTTCTAGCCGAGTGGTGGAATGACTTAATTCCTGGTTTACTTGAGGGTAAAATTGGAGATTGGTGACCTAAAAACCTAATCCTCATCCAGCGTAAAACTTGGTTATGGACTCTTAGTAATAGAGTCGAATGCTTATTGGATTAGGATGTAGTCTGATAAGCTACTTTTAAGGCAAAATAACGTAAGAGTCTAATATCTGCGGGTATAAATAGTGGCCGTAACTTGACGATTCAACCTGTTTCTGACTTAACATGTCATGTATTGGTCATAGAGTTATCCTGGAAGCTTCTCTGATTTAGGGTAGAAATTAGGGAATACTTATTTCCAAGGATTGTCATGCCAGAGCCCGTCACGATACGCTCCGATTGAGACAACATGAGCTGATTTTCAGCATGAATCTCGTGTCAGCTGCATGAAGCTTCTTCCGATCTGCTTTATGTATCTTTACGTGGTCCATGCTGGCACATATATTATGCTGATGTGCGCCATTCTGTGGCTGTATGGGCCTAGATTATGAGTTTATGTTGAATCATTTTGTCTATGGTGGCATATGTTACTATATGCTGTTCAACAGTATCTTATATCCATATTACATATCACTAAGTAGTGTTCTAAAGCATCTGGGACTTGATTTATGGATAACTTTTGCTTTCATGCTTGTTCATGCACAGCGGCGACCGGCGCTAGAGGATGAGGGAAAGCAGAATGCTGTAAGTCACCCCTTTCACTTTGTGTTCTAGTCAGCTCAACTCTCTTGAGGGAATTTTGTATTCTTGGTTATCTTTAGCAGTGGGAACAATATGCTGCAAACTTTGAAGTTTAAATCTATCTTGAATGGCTCTTGAATTATTTCTTTTCACGTTTCATGTATCCGATGAAGTTCTACAAATTTCCAATGATTGCACATTTCATTGGCACAAAGAGACATGATTGCCTTTTCAAATCAATAAGCATTCCTTCATTGATATGCAGAAATCAAAAGCGAAAAAGGAACACAATTGTATTCCAGACGAGCACTATGTGCAGACGATGCTTTCTGTAAGCACTGAAAATCATTCACGTTCATTTATTTTGGCATATTTAAGGTCAGTAATGTTAGGATCAAACAGTGTGGGCTAAAACATGCTTGTATCTTAAGTCGTTTCGCACTTTTAAATTTGGTACCTTATGTTTATGGCTCATAGTGATTGTGTTGGACTAATTAGAGGATGGAGTTCACTTGCACCATGAATGTGTAGTATATGCTATTTATTTTCAAAACGAGATGAAAGATGCAGTTTGAATCGTTTACCTTGTTCTTTTCTCTTAGGATTATTGTCTTAACTTTATAGATGAGTCAGCTTGAGGATGAGCTTGAACGAAGAACATTAACATTTACTTCATGGAACATGTCCGCCACAAAAACGAAAAAGCAAAATTGGCATCCTCTGACTTTTGAGCATGCTGATGCAAGCCCTCGACTTGTCAAGGAAATAAAGGTAATTTACCTTCTCCTATGTGTTTTGTGTTTTATGATACATGATCGTACCATTTATGGTTTAGCATGACTGCTCTTTTGTCTACAAGAAAGTGGATACAGATATATGGTATATGTTACATTAGTGCTGCATATTGTGGTTAAACCTTTCTATTCTAGGATGGTTACCTTTTACTTTCATGCAATATAGACATATTGTGGACAAGTCACCACAACCTCTAGTGCCCAATCATAAACAATGGTTTCCGCAAAGTGCACAACATAGAAAGTAACACTTGCATATTAAGGAGACAGTGAAATAAATCTGGCGAGAGTTCTACATGCATTTGATATTACGTTTCTTTGCTTAAGAATCCAAATCTGACCATCAATGGGAAGTTTTGCCTGAGTCAATTAATTCAAGTTAGTCAATTGGTTGAAGAGATGGTTAGTTCTATGCTCTTGGAGCATTCTTTGGATTAGGTGCCTTGCCATTATCTTGGTTGAAGAGGTTGATAAATATAGGATTCTTGGCATAGCTATCAAAATGAATAGGATTGTCATCTCAGCCTGCCATCATTCAACACGTCCACCGGCAGACCGATAAAGCTACTTTGTAGTTTATGTAAAAAACAGATTAGAAGCAGCCTCTAGAGATAGATGATTCAAAACAACCACTTAGAAACCATGTTTACTTTTCCATGAGTTAACATTTTTTCCCCCTTATCCTGATACCAGCCTCATGAGGTCTAAAAGTTTATGTAGCAGCTCCAAAGAAGAATGTTAGCACTTTAAGAACAGTAGCTTAAGTGGAAGAAATGCGAGGCAATAGACAGTGTAAATTTAGAAGTTCAGGTACTTGAGGACTATAGTGAATGTCGATTGATATCCTGTCAAATATCATTCTGTTCAAAAGAAAAACAAAAACAAAAGATTCTGCACATCTTCAGCACTTAATAAGAGATTTTAAAGAGTTCTCGCTGCAATTCAAATTTTGAACAGTCGATTTTCTGTCCGATATTTGCACATAATGTCCGATATCCACTAAACTGCAGCACAAGCTTTTTATCTGGTGTGGCAGTCATGCATCGTATTAAAGTGTTAATGCTTGCGAAGTATCAAGGGACAATGAATTTTATAAGATACCTTGTACCTGACATTTCTTGCTCTTCGTTTTCTGCCTCTCAATTGCGCAGGAGATCGACCATGTGTACTATGAGACGGAAAACAGGAATGAATGGTGCCAAAGCAATGCTACATCTGTGCCGTGCTTCTTATTTGCAAGGAAATTCTCACGTGGTGCTGCCTTTCGTCTTTTAAGCGAGGGACTAGTCGGCCCTTTTGATGCGGCATTGTCATCGAGGAATTCATGATGGTCGTGTGAATCACATATATTCAGCATCTGATATGCCAAAGCCTAACAACAATTGGGATACACCCCACGAGTATTGTTCTCCGGATGACCAGTGGAAGCTCGTCTTCCCAGGACACCACATACAATGCTCGATGGGCAGACAAAAATACTGTTGAAAGTAGTGACAGCAAGAGAGACATTATAAAAAAAGAAAAAAAAGAGAGACATTATAAACTAGGGTTAGTTTCTTGTACAGGATAAATTAGAGCATTACAATATATTGTTGACAAAGCAGAGCTTTCCAAGCAGATTCCTCGTTGAGATAATATACTGACTTGTCAGGGTTTATTAAAAGAATAAAGATTTGTATACATGATCACGTGATATGTATATTACACATGTCTTTGAATCGGTAGTGAGATATGGATTTGTTGATTTAGTTCATCGGTAGAACAATACCGATGGATTAGATTAACCAATCAGTATCTCACTATCGATTTGATCATTGGTACATTTAATCGGTAGGTATATATCGATCAATTGATCTAGTCCATCGGTATTGTTCTATCGATGGATTAGATCAATCAATCGGTATCTCACTATCGATTCGAGGGCACGTGTAATATAACTGCTCTGATCCATGTATATAAATGTTATTAAAATGTTTCAAACACTGTTTTGTGAATACTGTTGAGATATTATAGTGAACCTCGTAGCGTCCACTGACATGTTTGAACTTTTTTTTATAAAGAAAAACACTAAAATGGAATATTATTGTTTAGCTATTGCTCGTATACCACGTCAGCGGCAACAGGATGAACTAAAAGTTCATAGTACAGCCCTAAATGAAGGTATACTTTGTGGATGTAATTGAAGTGGTTTTTTATAATTTCATATATTGAAAATTATATATATGCCAGTTAAATAGCTTAATTCTAGTGCCAAAAGTTTTTTTTCCTTTTTGATGCTAGTTTTTTTATACTAAATCCGATTGGTTAGTAATCCTACATTAAAGTACAGGTTGGAGAGCTGGGGTTCGTTGTCCGGTAGAGTAGTAGGGTTCTGCCAATATAGGATCGAAATCACCGTTATTAGACCCTGTATCAAATTCCGGTCAGCTACTAATTAGTAATCCTACGTCTCATCAGAAAAAAAAAAAAATTCCGGTCAGCTTTTGGATCGGCTACTAATTAGTGGTTTTGGTGATTCTAAATACGCCTGGGTTTCTACCAAATACACCCCATTAAAATTTTTCACATTAATGCTTAAAATATCATTTACAGGAATTATCAAAACTACCATTTGTTTAAGATGATCATCAACCTCTACTTTATGTTCTTCTAAATACACCCCGCTTCCACCTACACTATAGTCCCAAACCTCCACCCTGTGTCCCTGTCCCTTTCATGTTCTTCTTCTACCACTATCTTTTTCGTCTCCTTCACTTCATGAGAAACTTCAACAACTCCGAGAGCTTTCTACCCTAAACTTAGGAAACTTCAACGACTCCCAGAGCTTTCTACCCTGAACTTAGGTTTCTCCAAGTACAACATAGGCTAAATTGTCTTTCTAAGTTCTCATCTTGCTCCTCACCATCCTCTCCACCATATATGCCTTAACGTGGGCTTAGGGTTAAAAATAGAGTTGAAAAAGACGTCGTCGGAATCATGAGGAGAAGATGAGGAAGAAAGCCCGTCTAAGAAGGTACTAGTCTTCTTACTACAATATTTTCTTGAACAAAAATATAGTTTTCAACTCTATTTTTGTTTGAACCGGTAAGACCGAACATTCCTTGTATACGTCCGGTCTCGAGCAACCGAACGTCTCTAAATGGATCAGTAACATAACACCAAATAATTTATATGCTTGGTATCTATAGACCAAACAATATTTATATGATCGGTTTCTAAAGACCGAACTTCTTCTTTAAGTTCGGTTTTTAAAAATCAAACATAACTTATTTTGCACAGTTTTTTACTACCGATTGTGTGTGATTTTGTTAGATTATGATGTTTCGAACATTGTCCAATCATGTCTTTTTTTATTAGTTCATTGACATAAGTGGTTTACAATTCAGGCATATGTTTCTACTGCCGACAGCAGTGTTGGAAGTGCTATTGTGCAGGACTTTACAGAGGCCTTTACGACTCGTAAGTTATGTATTCAAAATATCAACTTAGACTGTTGCGTTATTAATTGTAAATTTACATCCATACTCATCATGAATTGCTACAAATGTAGATATTTTCTATCCATAAAACTCTTATCCACTGGGTTCAAAAAATTGGGAGGCAACAAGGGCTCGTAATAGTTATCAAACACTCCGAGGCAGCGGCACATGATAGAAGGCCGAGGCTTACCTTTGCATGTGAGAGAAGTGGCGAGTATAGAAGCTTGGCAAAGTACAGGGATAAAGAGCCAAAGAAGCCTAAGAAGTTGACAAGTTTTGGTGTAGAAAGAAAGATTGTTGAATCTGGCACAACGAAGTGTGGTTGTCCATTTAGCCGATGAGTGGATGGTGAGGGTGGAGTGTGGGGTGCACAATCACCCACATGCAAAACATCTCCAAGGCCACTCATACACCAAGAGGATGGAGGGTGTCCATTTAAATTCCGCTCATCCAACCCTTCATTTGCATGTTCCTCCTCCTCGCATTCCGCTCGCCATCGTCGCCTCTCAGATGCCGTTGGACGACGGTGTTCGACTTTTGGGACAATAATCGATGACAAGCCCTCCCCTACTTGTATGGAACGAGCCATCTTATCTGTCCATTATCAACAAAAAAAAAACATATCATGTTCGGCCTATTCAAACCGTTCATAGCCTAAGAGTTTGGTTTTAAACGTCCGAATATATGCTAAGTGTTCGAACGTATGTGACCAAAGATAACTTTAGTTCGATTACACGCAACCGGACATAAAGAATAGAAAAAAGATTTGTGTACATACATTACACATGAATGAGGTGGTCATGTATTATTGGCTTACGTGAGAGGGCCAGTGGAGGTGAGTAGATCTGAATCGTTGAATGTGAACATGTACGATGCACATGCCTACGTGACATGTACCCCCGATCACTTCTCTAAAGAATATGTTCGGTTACGAGCAGCCGGACAAATAGCTTAAGAGTTTGGTGTCGCGATGCCGAACATACCGAAAAAAAACCAACAAAACAGGGTCGATTGAAATATGGAAGAAACCGATCATATATCTCTCTTCGCCTTGCCTTTGTCCATTGTTTTGTTGTGCCCTCAAGCCTCATCGGTTCTTGCCGGAGAAGGGACACCGGAGACCTTCATTTGTTCGGTCTCCTCATTCTTCAACTCTGTGACACACGCAAATCTTCTTCATCGTCGGTCTCCTCGTTCTTCAACACAGGGACGCCGGAAGACGCAAGGAGAATGGACTCCAGTCTCCTCAGGGTTCGGCCGTAGAACGCCAGAGGTCATCGGAGAAGGAGGGGTGGTGATGTTGATCTCTTGGGTGCCCGGTCGGCTAGGTCAAGGGGTGTGGGGTAGGGGAAGTGGTCAAGTGGGGTATGGGGTGTATGCGAGATAGGGAAGTGGGGTATGGAGTGTATGTAAGGGCAAATTTGGGATATGATAGTATATTTAGTATTTTTTATTATTTCAAATTTAACTTAGAATTCAGGGTGCAATTGCCAGAACCATCGCCCTAACGGTTCGAGGTTATTTTTTAAAAAGAAAGAAAGAGAGAGAGAGAGAAAGGGTATCTTGGTTAAACCCACCCGGATCGCGGTAGGGTTTATCTGACCTGAGTTCCCCTCGTCGGCGAACCACTTCCTTCCTTGTTGATCAGCATTTTTTTAAAACGATTATTGATTCCCTTGCCGCCCGTCGTCGTCGGCGAGCTACTTCCTTCCCTTGTTGGTTGCTCTTCTCTTGGATGCTGTTCTGGAGAAACATCATGCTGAGGCTGCTGTCCGCCAGAAAAGGGCTTCTCCTAGACTCCTCATGCCGTCGTGCTATTCCCAATCCGAGGTCCGATCTCCCCCACCGCCACCAGAATTCTGTGAGCTCTCTCATGTATCTCTGTCTGTTTGTGGGGGTCTGCGATCTTTAGATAAGCCCCTTTGCTGGCTCTTGGTTTTGATTTCACTGAATTCTTTTGGGTTGAAATGGGGGTTCTTGATTGCAGGGAATGAATGGAAGTGTTGTGGGGATCGCAACTACCGTGAGGAAGTTTTCTTCGTTGGATTGGAGAGGTGAGTGATCTAATTCCTTATATTGTTGTTTCGTCTAGTTCTTGTTGATTCATGTGAATGATCCCTCGGATTCTTATTAGTGCCATATACATTATCGTTTATTTGATGAGTTGTTTACCTGTGGATTGGGATTTGGAATTGGGTGCTCTTCCTCGTATAATGATGGGTGCTGGAGGAATAGCCAACTCTTCTAACCTTTTTTGTGACCAAAAAGCAGTTCCTCCCTGATCTCTATATATTGCTAATGAGCTGCGCAACTTTATTACAACATTTTTTTAACCATTTTGACAAAGATTACACTATTTCTTGTTGTTCTTTCGAGCTAGAATTTGTTTCCTCAACAAATCAACAAAAATGTCACTGGGGATTATAGCAGCACCTTTTTTATATGAAGAACTAAGAATGTCCTCGTACATCCAGTATTATTTACATTCATATAGCTGTCATTAGGTACTTTTCTTATTGTGCCCATATGGGCGTGCACTTTATTCCTAGCAAATTGGGCATGGCCAATATTTAGCTGGTGAAAACTTGACTTATTTAACTTTGAACAGGTGGTGGCTCTGTCAATGACAGCAATGATAACTCTTCTGAGAAGGCAGATGATTTTGAACGACGGTTATTTGGTGCCACAGACGATAAGCCAAGTTTTAATTCCTTCTATAGGAGGCTTGATAAGGTTGAAAGATCTTATGGAAGATCTGGCATTGGCTCCCCAACTAATGCTGGTGGTAATTCTCGGTTTATAGATGGTTTGGGTGAAAGCTTTGATACATTGTCAGATGGTATGGATGCAAAACTGAAGAAGGCTGCGAATACTTTTGTTTATAGTGATGAGATACAGAATGAAGACTACAAATTTAGACCAGATATGAATTTTAAAGATGGGACTAATTACACTCCTAGGGTATGAAGCAAAGATAGTGCAGTATTTAATTCAACTTCGCTATCTTACCGTGTAGATTATCATTAGATAGCAATTATTGTTGTCAGCTGTCTTTTTTGTAGGGTTGATTGAGTTAATTCATTATGGCAGTTATATTCGTTATGCTGTCATTCGTGTTCCTCTAATAATCATTTTGGAAGTCTTCCATAGTTTGGTTATTTTTCGGAGAATACTTGCAATGTCATTTCTTTCCTTTTAGAAGTTTTCACATGGCTTTGTCTTCCGTTGTTTGGTTATTTTTTGGAGAATACTTGCAATGTCTTTTTTTTTCCTTTTAGAAGTTTTCACATGGCTTTGTTTCCCAATCTTCTATATATAAATATAGCACTACGCTTGCCCGGTTCTATATATACTTGTTTATTGTCATTTACATCCTAGATTGCATTCTTCTCTTAAGTGCAAAACATCACACTCTTGCAAGTACCTGTTCTATTGTAATTTCTATTTTTAAACGATTGTTCTTTTGCGTGGATTATATGATGCTCATATGCTTCTTGGTATGAATTCTAACTTGATAGGAGGGATTGCTATTTCACACCGAGAGATGCATATGTGGATGTTTTTTAAAGAAAATATGTCGACATTGATATAAATTGGTGATGTACATAACAATAGGTGCAGCTACATTGAATTTATATCAATGTTGCTTGGAGTTTTGAATGAACTGTGGTCTTAAGTAGACTATGAAATCCAATATGTACTCTTCCGGTATGATATGGGAGTGGAGACACAAGTCCCGTATTGTGGCACATTAAATTTTTGGGGATTTGAAATGAAACTGCTCGAGATGGGTCACCTAGTCCGAAGCTATTTGTTTTGGGCAAGGATTGAGCCGGTGGCACGTGTCATGTCTGTCTCTGGCTGGCACGATTGTCGATCAACACAACAAGTGCTGATACTTAGGACATAAATTTGTGCCGGTGGCACGAAACTCTACTGAGTGAATTTATGACCCGACATTGAGTTTGTGCCCACAAATATGACGTGCCAGTAGTAGTTGAAGAGCACAATATGTATTGGTAGTATGTGGCAACCAACACAACAATCACTGGTTTTTGTTATATTTCATCAGAAACTCTCATACACATACTTTAGGGGTTAGCATATTTACCCTTCTAAAATAGCTTGATTGCGTATATACCCCTACAAATTGAGGAATTATACTGTGCAGTTGACACTCAAAAAGCCAATGATGTTTCTCACTAAATGGTTAGTGCTGTTTTCGATAATTTTTTAGTAGCATTGTTCGTTTGCTACTATTAGTCATCTGAATGTAAGTTCAATAAAGTTCTTTTGTTGTTAGCGTTGATGTTTTTGTTAGCCTTGATGTTATTCTGTCTTCCTTATGAGGCTCTTCTGGTACTTAAATCCAAAGCCAAAATAAAGAAAAGACGGCCTTGAATACAGACATGTCTCCTATTTGTTGTTTTTTTCTCTTCCATCATATGTGCTTCTGCTTGTCTTTTGCTTAAAATCTTGCAGCCATCAAGTTCTTATGTTTTGAATGGAAACTTCATGCTATATGGTCTTACACTTGGACATTAATGTCTAGGGCAGTCATTTCACAACTGGTTTCTGCTTCTTTGTTTGATATTACTGAAGGGTATTTAAGTCAATTCTGTCCTTTTAATGTAGGATCTTGACCTTACGAAGCCAGGGATTGAGAGAGAATTCAAAAGATTTGAGTTTGCAACTACTACTGAAGAGGTTCTTAAGAAAGCTGATTTCAGGGTGAGTTGAGAGCCTCATCTCATGTATTTGGCAGATACTAATCCAGCTTTATTTATTTTTATTTTATTTATTTATTTTTTTGGTTTATGCTTGGGAAAGTAGTAATTGATTGTGTCAATGTATTAATTCCTTTTGCAATATGTGTCAGAAGGTGTAATGGTCTTCTAGTATATATAGGTTTTAAAGTCTGTTTTTGCAGTTATAATCGTAATTATCATAGCAAGTTTTTCTCCTACTTTCTGTCTTTCTGTCTTTCTGTGGATGTTGCAGACAACACCACTAGATTTGTTATGAAATACAAGACAAGTGATTGAAGATGATTATACAAATTCTAGGTCACACCATTTTTGAAGTGCATGGCATTAGATATATGGTTTTTTTTTTTTTTGCTATGTAGTCCAAATCCAGGCCTTGGAAGCACGGAGCTTTCAATTCTTTTTCCCCCTCTTTTCCCTGCTGTCTTACCATTGACACAAGTTGCTTGATGAGTGTGCATTCTTCAAGTTGTATGCTTGGTAGGTTATTTGCATTCTTTCATATGCTGCGCTGTAGCCTTAAAACATTGCATCGGATGCATATTAGGATGCTCAGACTTCAGTAAAGATGCAAATATGAAACAAGAGTCCATAGAAAGTAAGATCTGCTCTAAAGTGCGCTCGACTTCCTAGAGGACTTTGTAAGATACATAGCTGTAAGAAATTTCTCTAACTTGTCAGTTCGATCAAATCATATAGAACACTTGTCTTATACATGATGCAATTTTTGCATGTCAAGATGTTCTTAAATGTAGAGCTAAGACATGTATATTGGATGCATGCTGAAATGCTCTTGAAAGAGCAAAACCTACCGAAGCTGGATATGGTTTCCAATGTATTGGTCATAGTTTCGAGTCGATATGACGAGATCAAATTTTCAATCTGATCCTGAAAGTAGCATGTGTGTGGATAAAAAGATATACTGGTGGATCCTATTTTTTATTCTCATACATAATGAAATTTTCACAAGTCAAAATACGGTCATATGTGAAGCTAAGGTATACATGCTGGATTAGAAAACTTTTAAAGCTGGAAAGGGTCTCTTGTTTTTTTCAATTATAGTTTCATGTTGTCCAAGTGACAAGGTATTCTTGAAATAATCTTGGAAGTAGCATAAACCTGTAGGCAAAGAAAAATAAAAGGAAAAGAAAACTGTAGGTCAAGTAAATAGAAATCCGTTGTCCATCCTATGTTCTAATAAAGAGAAGTAGCTGCGATGCCTTGACGAAATTTCTAGGAAACTTTATCAAAATCACTTTGCTGTTGAAAGCTTGAAGCTTTAGGATTATCATTACCTAAAAATAGTTCAAATCTATAGTGGCAAGAAAGCACATTTCCGGCGAGGAATATTACCAATGTTGGAATACCAAGATGTCAGTCTGCTTTGGAAATTGTTTTTGGAATTTCAGTGTCATTCCAGTTCCTGAAAGGTGAATAGTAACAAGATTGTAGGTCCAATTTTATTCTAACTGTCTCTTTTGTATGTCAGTTGTCCTGGTCATTTCCCAGCAATATTGATATCTTGATGTTGTGCAGCTCATAATGTGGTCAGTAGCAGTTTTTTCCTTCTGGACATATTCTTGATCTTTTGCTTGGAAGTGGGTAATTCTTCTCTTGGGTAGTTATCAGATCTCGCATATAAAAGTAGGTAAAGCTGCATACAAATGTGGTGCGGCTTTTTAAAGCTTTTATCAAAATGTAAATCCAGGTTCCATGTGTTTGTGATAGTTTTAGAAAATAGTGTTGAGTTGGGTCTCTGAAATGCCTAAACAGATGGCCTTGGTATCCTGGTTGGCTGCTAGGTTTGTTGTCAGTCTGTGGCTTATTGAATCTTTCCCTCGACACTTGCCCAAATATGAGCTTTAATATTGACTTTTAGGGACTTCACAAATCAATAGTCATGGCAACAGAATGTGTGATTCTCAATTCCTAACTGATTAGTGTTATCAATCTGGTTGATTGTTTACTTATTTTCATGCATGACACTTCTCTGCTCTCTGGAAGTTTTGTTAGATAAGCTGTGATCATTTATTACCATCTCTGTCCATTAGTGGACTTGAGAGTTCATGAATGTAATTCTATGAATTTTACCTTCTAACAATTGGGATCATTCCATGCAGAATGTGAGATTTCTCTCTAATTTTCTTACTGAAGCAGGAATCATCATTAAGAGAAGCCAGGTAAACGTCAGATTAGGCAGCTTCTGCTGATATATTCAACTATTGTAGAATACAGTCACTTTGCATCATTATCATTTATCTTTCTTACTATGCAGACTAAAATAAGTGCTAAAGCTCAGAGGAAGGTTGCGAGAGAAATCAAGACAGCACGTGCTTTTGGATTGATGCCCTTCACTACTATGGGCACAAAACCTTTTGTCTTTGGGAAGTTGATGAAAGATGAGGATCAAGACTATGAATATGATGTATATGCTACGAGTGGCATGACTGGTTCTGCTGAAACTGTGAAACATATTGAGTAGGTGGTTCAGCCTACTCGATGCTGGATGCTGGCTGCTGTTCTAGTAGTAAAGGGATTGAATACATTGGCAGTTTGAGAAGTGGCTTTTAGAAACTGATCGTGTCATGGCATGCATTTCTGAATCAAGTCCTGTAATAGCTAGCTAGCAGGTCTTCGATTTTCTGAGAATAAGGTGTTGTACTCCTCCTCGTATGGTAAATTCTTAAAAAATTACATGGTAAGAAGTAAAATTATATGAGACCAATGGAGTAAAAGCCTACTGGCCTCTCCAACTTCTTATATTAGAAGTTAGCAAACTCCATTCCAAAGAGATGCTAATTATATCTAAGTTTTTAATGTAACTGGTTTGGTTTCACTTGTAAAGTATAGACCCGTTTAATCAAAAAAGATTCACGCATGATCAATTTAATACCTAAGATGTAGAAAAAAATATCCATCCAGATATCAACACGTGGTAGTAAATTTTTTTTATAAACTATATGCATAATGGTGTTTTTTCTATAGAAAAATCTTTTCATAAACTATATGCATAATGAAAACTTTTCTATAGCAAAATCTTTTCCACTCTCTAGATGATTTGACAACTATATGTATGAAAGAAGTAGTTTTTTCATTGACTAGTTATTAATAATATTTGTGATGGTGAAACAAAATTCATCTCTATTGTTTGTTATTACTTTCGCCTTCATGGTAGTAAATTTTTCATTTCCATCGCAAAAATATATAATAGTTGTATTAACTGGAAGAAAATTTATAACCACTTTGCCCCCCCCCCTCCCTCAAGGTTCAACCCCGGTTCGTCCCTGATCATAACATTTAAGCTTTAATGAAATTGTGCAACTTATTACACTTCAACGGTGATCATTCCAATCAAAATGCATCTCCTATCTCTTCTTTCTCTGACAACTTAACCACTATTTTGCCTTGTTTGGTCACTCGTTTTCCCTTGGCATCCATCATCGTGCCGAAGATAGATGATGTCTCCTGCACTGAGCTTAAAGGTAGTTATGAGATCACTGGCTTTTGTCCTTGTTTGGATACTCTCTCGGCCCAAATATTGTCGATCCGATCCTCACATTTGTACTGCCCAATTCAATCTGCAGAAATCCAGCTATTCTAACATCAATTACCCAACAAAACAACTGGCAGCTCAACAGACTCCCTTCCAAATACCAGAGACTTGACAGACACTACCATATACAGATGCAGTGCGGCCTTTTGGTTTCATAGACATGGCTATATCCTACTTAGACAGGCCTTTTCTAGCAAGACTAAATTCAATAACATAAGATATCCTTACTGCTTGTTCAAAATCACCAGACATGCCCATTGAAAGCTCGCAATGTTCCTCCGGTATACCAAGCGACTTGCACACCTCATTCCTGCAATTTAATAATGTCTGCTACATATAACAAGCAAGCAATGACATTAGCAAAATCTTTGTATCGAAGAAGATGGTTAGCTCCTGCTGATGCTAGTGTGGGACTAATTACCTTGAAATTTTCTGGAGTTGAAGTGTAATCAGCCATCCCGATTGTCATGAGACCAGAAAAAACAAGGTTTGGGCAACTCAGCTTGACATGTCTAACCAGTTCTATACAACCAATGGGATCTAAACCTGATTTTGCTGAAAAGGAACAAACAAATAATCACTTATATGCACTCCATGAAACATAAAGCGATAAGGAGAATGGGAAAGGGGGCAAAAAAAACGAAAAAATGAGTCCAAGGGAAGTATTTCTGGAGTAGAAAGATTCCCTCTGTTGCCAACCCGAAACAGTAGTAGTTATGTTATTGTTATGTTATTGTTATGTTATTGCAGTTCTGAAGCATTGAATTTCACAAAAGCCTCTAACAGAATTCATATTGCTGATGATCATGCACCTAAAATCGTCCACTTTTTCTGAAATTTTGCTTAACAAAGGCATCTATAATTAGGACTCACTCTCTTCACCACTGGTATTAACTTGGACCAAAACCTTTAGAGGCTTCCTTCCCAAGCTAGCAACTCCGCGATCAAGATGATTAGCAATCTGTAAAGCATGAATGCAGAAATGAATTATTGTGCTAATAATCTACAGTTCAAAAATGCTGCTTAAATTTCTGTTTCTTTCTTTTAGTGCCTCTACCTCTACTACCTAATTTCGAGGAACCTCAGAAAAGATTTTAGTCCAGTGTCGAGAATATACACTCTGACCCTGTTCATGGAAGAAAATTAGCTTTTTAATTCTCTGCGCCCTGACCCTGCCAACACTGGGAACCTCAGAAAAGATCAGTGTTTTTTCTACGCTCAAGGACGAGAACTTGTTTTTTTATTCTTCACGCTTTGACCATGCCAACACTGAGAACAGAACATGCTGACAATCAACAAACGATAAACACAAAAACAGACATAAATGAGCTTATAGGTTCACAAGCCCCACCACATACAGAGTAAACAATTCATTCACATACGCCCACACAAATAGAGAGTTAGCAGTAGTTACGTTCACAAACACAACCAACCGGGGCCACCTGCACACACAAATAGTTTACAGGAGCAGCAGCTATGTTCACACTTCACAGGCACAAGCAACTTATTTTTGCATGCAGGCGTGCATAGAGCGTGCATACAGACACATAGAAGTACTAGTTATATTGACAAGCATGACCAACTTGTTTTTCCCTGTTTATATAACTTCTGCCAGACACATCAGATAATCATAGGCATTCATCCTCAACTACATCCCCCGCACACACAGTCTACAGGATAAGCAGTAATGTTCTCAAGCACAACATAGTACATCTGCCTTTTCCCATAATGTACAATGAGAAACCCAATGGATGATCTTTGGCACTTATCACCAGCTAAATCCCAACGTCCCAAATGCAGGAAATACATCCTCAATATTGTGGTATCACACAGCCTAATAGGCTTGTTGAAAGCTTTACAAGCAAGAGGACACATTTAAAAAACTAATTGCAACTGCATCACTAAGCCAATAACCAACCACAACCCAGAAAAGGCGTAAGAAAAAGAGAAAGCGGTCCTACTTTTTGAGGCAATAAAAAAATGTACAAACCAAGTAATTACCTTTTCAGTATCTACACTCTCGACCATGTCAAGATTAGGAACAGCAGCTGCAAATTTAACCAATCAAGCATGTCATATCTAGATAGATCGAATACTTCGAGAAACATATCAAAAGAACATTGACTTGCACAATGATCACTTCAGAGTTACAACAAGGAGAAAAGAACACTATGCTTTGAAATTAATGCATGAGGAGTTCATCTTGAGATGAAATTAATTACCCTGTTGTTCCTTTCAAATAGATCATCAGAAACAAACATCAAAAAAAGCATATGACAAGACAATCCTGAGAGCTCAGTAAAGTAGTTCAGAAATCAAAGTAAAGAAGCCATTCATTTGTACAAGAATAAGCAAGGTATGTGTTCTAGCCTAGAAGGCCAGCTAGAGCTATGGAAATTAGCTACTTGGTCACATGATGGAAGTTTGTGCACCCAAGAAATATCCTCTAAAGTTCCTAGAACTGAAAAAGTATAGACGAACTGGGATGATAACTAAGTTTTCATATAGAAAAATGCATTCACCATTAATTGGAGCACTAAAACTATGTCAAAGTCAGATATCACCTTAAAGCCAGGTGCATCAACTTCAGCAAAAACAAACCTAGGTAGAAGAAAGAGAACTTAAGAACAGTATTAGAAGTCAAACTAGCACCCTTTCTAAGACTATCCATTACTTACAAAATAACATAAATGCATGCGGCAAAACACTCATTCAAGTCTCAAGCTACCCTCAAAGTCCCAACTCAAAGCCAAACGGATGCAAAGGTAAAATAGATCACCTTAAGAGAAAGTAGCACTGGGTAGAAAGTACCTAGAAGGGACTTAATTTTGTTGCTTTGCAGGTGCCCAACAAAGTGCCACTCTATGTCTGCAGGAAGCTGCAAGAAGAGTGATATGGTCAGCATTTGCATGGTTTAATCCACTAAGATATGTCCATGTTGTTTGTAAGATGTCTTATGTCATAATGCATTGCAGCATTCAGACAATTTACTGAAATGATCAGCTTTCCTCTTAGATGTTGAATGTTGATAAAGATCAAAGAAAAGAACTCAACCTATGATTCAATATTGTATTAATAACGAAATAGGACCCTGAGCTAACTCGATTGGCTACTCCAAATAAATAAAGGTTTTTTTTTACATAAATGTCCTTGAAAATTTTTCAGATTACACATTTATCCCTTAAGACTTTCAAATATCATAGATATCCCTCAAATCTTTAGCTTCTTACATAAATATCCTTGTGCCAACTTAGGTCATCTAATCTAATCTAACCAAAGCTAACATAACAATTTTTTACATCATTATCCTTGAAAAACTTTAAAATTGCATATTTATCGTTTAAAGTTTCATATTATCACATTTGTCATTCAAAAGCTTCAAATTATCATTTAGTCTGTTAATTGATAGAATGATATTTATGCAAGGATATAGGTGATACTTCCAAGTTTTAAGGGATAAATGTGTAATTTAAAAGTTTTTCAAGGATATTTTTGTAAAGAAACCCATCAATAAAAGCATATGACATAGTTTGACAATCAAAATCATAACCTCTGTAATTGAGAAAGAAATTTCTTGCTAAAGTTTCAGATGAATGTCTGTCACTGGAAGATATCCCCTTTTGCCCCTCAGAAACAAAATGGTTATAAATCTACACAGACCCAGAAACTCTTTAGGAGTCAAGCGTCGCTACATTGAATATTTACTAAATATACAATGCGTTGAACTATTAAAGTTGTAGCTACCCACAAATGCACAAAAATCTTTCCATACTTTACTTAAAAGTGAGGTTTGAACTATTTATTCCAGTATGATATCAGTGGAAGATCCAATCCCATCTGTAGAGATTTCGACCAAGTGATCAATACCATGCTTCGAAATATCAAGGATTAACCTTTACAGAGGCAGAAAAGAAACATGATAGATAAAAATGTCAACGCAGAACACTTATAGAAATCAAATAATGAGGACTCTATCTAAAAATGTTTAGATAAGGAAAGAGTGGGGAAGCCAACAGTGTAACAAACAAAGAACGTTAAAATTGAATAGTCATGCAAATTTAAGCCCCTTTATAAATGTTCATGAGTTTTGAGGTAACTGATGTCAGAAGAAGCAATGTATATTTCCAAGCAAGCAAAGTGGATGCAAGTTTTATACAAGTGGAAGTGGGTACCTCCAGTGGCCAGAACAAGCTAAAGCCACAAAATGATTTCCAAATCAAGCTGATGCAATTAAAGCTTTTAAATCGTCAAAGAAAGAGAAAGGGCAACACGGAGATGGGACCTGAGGAGCCTTGTCGACGAACTCCTGGACGTAGTTCTCGGCGAAGGCGCGGTGTCCGGCCGCATAGACCTCGCGGACGAGAGAGACGGGCTTGGTCTTGCTGACAGCCACCACCCTCACCCGCTCTGCGCTCCGCCCTGACCTCTCCGCGGCCTGCCGGACCCTCTGCAGCACCGAGCGAAGAGCCGTCAGAGCCAAGCCCTCCATCGCCGCCGGGGACGAGGCCATGTTCGCCTGCTGCTGCTGCTGCTGCTCTTTCTGCTTCGGATCAGACTACACAAACAACGAGCAGGCCGCGCGCCGGAGCATTTACGCGGCAGCGAAACCACCTCGTCCACGGATGCGATTCCTGGCCGATATTTTTTTTTTACAACTATTATCCTCATTATTTTGATCTTTTAAAATGTCGAATATTTCCATCCACAGATCGTGATGTAAAGAAAGAGATGGTCATCAAGAACCCATCCGTGTTATTTATTTGTTAAAAGTGGAAATATGAACCTTTTTATATATGTTAGCTTATGGAAACAGAGCAAATTTTTTCCTATTTTTTCAGGGCATCAAGAATTTAGTTTTATTTCATTCTCTTTTAGAAAACTGGGATCAGAAAGGTGTTAGAATCTTCCTTTCTAAGAATTTCAGCAATCTTTTAGCTCAGTTTGAATTCTGTTATTTTTGTCATATCTATCGAACTTTCTCCTGGTTTTGATCTCGAAGCGATTTATGTCTCCATGTTTTCTTTTTCTCTCTTCTTATTATCATTACAAGTCAAGCCTCTTATCTAAGCTGGACACTAATAACTAATAAATAAATCATACTTTAATTTCCACAATTTCTCTCATAAGTTATAACAGATATCAATTAATGCAATATCATCTGCTCCTTCCGGAAATGTCTGATGGGAACGATAGCCAGTGATCGCAAGAGACAAAATCGGCATCGGTCATACGGCTCGGGTTCGGCTCATACGGCTTGAAAATGGCGTATAGAGATGAATCCATGAGATAACGCGGTCAAAGTTCCAAAGATTGTATAGTTACAAACACCGCCTAAAGCACTGCATTTAGCATGGACGTAGAGACTCGTTATTAAAACTAGAGATTGAAGTACATTCCATACGTCCAGCATTTCCCGGGGAGAGGTGGGTGGGGGGGGGGGGGGGGGGGGGGGGGCATCATGAAAATGGCACGAATTATTAGCACAGCAAACATGGATTGCCCTATTCCATACTCTCCATGTTTGTTTACTTGCTTCAAGGTTAGCAGAGCACATATGAAACCAAATCACTCACAACTATAATGCTACCACAAGTTGAGGCTGTTGAGCCATGCATACCATCATTGTAACGAAAGCAATAGATACTATATAGATAACAAGTAATTCTGTAGAACTAGTAAAAATCCCCTATCATACCTATCTAAGGAGAAGGTACCACCCGGAAGTACAGGTTTTGTTATCTGCACTTCCTTCCTACACTTCACTGGTAGTAGAAACAAATGGATTCGCTTTTACAAGCAATCTCAGTATGAATCAAAATCTGAGCAGTTGAAGTAATGATTTCTGCATCTTTCATTTGATATGTCCGTGTATATAGGATGCATAATATGTGCATCAATGTCCTGAAGATCTTAATTTGACAATGCTGAAGAAAGAAAATAGCTATGAAACATGTGACTTTGATGTAATGATCATGTTGTTTACTGGCTTCAAAACCTCATCCAAAACCAAATAACAGAGAAAAACTACAAGATGCAACACAAACATAAGAAAATTGTAAGGCAGATGGTGTCGCTCGTTGGTGTCGTCGTTCACAAGTGCCATTGTATTGGGCCTTGGAAGACGACATAACTGAGCTGGATCGATTTATGTAAGTCAGCCCACGGGCTCATCTAATCAAACAAAAAAAAAAACACAAACACAAGAAAATGGAGCATGCATGTCACTCATATGCCCTCTAGGTTAGGCGAGGGATTACTTTTGTAAAAGCTTGATGTCTGGATTTGGAAAGCAAAGGCGTCTGCACTGATTGTATTTCTTTACCAAACCCCAACCAACAGACAAGTAAGTAAGACAAAAAACAAATAACAAAAGCTCCTCAAACTAGGTATTGCATTAGTAACACTCACAATACTTATCTCCCAACGTCAAAGCTTGATAACACTAGGCAATAAACTCTTCCTAGCCAAATCGTTCCCTCATAGAATCAATCAACTAAAACTCCAATGAATTTCAGCCAAGTACTATCAAAACCATTGTCCCGCAACACTAAACCAACCCAACCATTCACTATCCTGAAATCATCTCATAATGCCACACCATCCATCCATAATAATCTGGAGTTAACGTTCGGGTTAAAGAGTAAAACCCAAACCTTAGTCATACTTCCTTTGACATGATTAACTATTAAAACCCCACATCACTCAATAACCCTCCACAATGTTAATGATCTCCACTTATCCATATTGTATATAATTGTTATGCACACATTCAGGAAGGCATACAGATTTTGGCACTTCAAGTTCACAATCAACCCCAAAGTGTATATAGAATCTCCTGTACATCCTAAATTTTCATGGTTTCCTAATAAAAAGGAGATCTTATTTGAAATGGATTAGAATAAATCATACAAAATGAAATAGAATAAAGCGTAGCTTTACCCCATTTTCCATCACAAGTAATTTTGGACTCACTGCCTACAAACCCTTCAATCATGGCTCTATCAAGACAAACTTAATTTAAGTCATTGAAAATGCTCATAGTATTCCACATTTTGCTTTTTAAACCTGAGTACTAGGTACTCCCCTAGTTACCATGCAATTTTACGCCTAATAGAGTTCTATATAATTTTACGTTTAGTAAGTCGATGTGACAATTCAATAGAAGCTTTCAAGACTCTTTTGAATAAATCTCCAATGTGCTGTCAGCAACCTCTCTCGTCAATGAATGATAATTTAACCTCACCTACATGTTCCGAAGTGGTAGATCTTGCGTGCATACAGGAGAATAAAATCTCAGCAAATATATATATATATATATATATATAGAACACAGATACTATGCACCACCATAAAGAACCTAATCTTATGAAATCCAAATAGCAAGTTAGCAACTGAGTGCAGCTGTTCATAATTCAAAGACAAATATCAAACCATCGCAACACCCATTTTAGGATAACCTTGTACTCATAATCACCTCCTAATTTTTACCCTCTCTTGCCCGTTTCAAACTCTAGAAAATTTCAATGGTTGACAACTATCCAAGCCATCACCTCCTACTGTACCCATTATTGCAGCTTTGAACTTCACGAAGTCATATCGATTGTTAACTATCTCTACCCTCACTATTTCATCAATCCTAAATCCTAATCAACCAAGGAAAATCATGACCATCCAAGCAAACCTCTATTTTCACTGTAAGCAGAAAATTCAGTATGTAGCATATAGAGACCAGTTTCCAACCTCAAACAGTTTTCTACTTGCTCTTTTTTTTTTAATTCATCCTACCATGCAGACTGGGGGAACCCACCCTACCTTATTGAGATACAAAAGGTCTTTCACTTTGTCCCTTACTTAGCCCTATTCTGCATGTTTCCTACTTTCTATTGCTTCATCGCAAGACAATTTGCAACGGACAAGCTTAGAGGGCGCCTGACAAAGCCCATCCCTTAGTAGGAAAAAATAAAGTTCTTACCCAGGGTTTATAATGGTGGACCATCACTAGTTCCAACTACTTTTCCTCTTTCTGGATTGCCTAATACTCACTCCTTCAAATGCATGCCTCCATACTTCCCATGCTCTCTCAAAAATAGGGTGACATGTAGATGACCAGACAAGCCGCCGGACCTTGAAAACCCAAGAGACACAACTTTGCACAATCATACAATCACAAGTACAAGAAACAAAGAAAGATTCCCTGTTAGACCTAAGCTTCTCATTTCAAAATAGAAAGCGCATGCCAGCTCGAACCAAATACCCAAGAAAACATCAGAAATCACTCCCCTAAGGTAACAAAAATCAGAGTAAGAAAACAAAATAATAATAATAATAAGTTAAGTATGCAGCGAAAACATTAGCTAATATTATGTTGCACAATCACATGTCGACGCCTTAGGATCCCAAACATACACCACCTAGGAACTTAGATCATTCTATGTATGTCCAGATCACACTGGAATGCCAAGCATATTCATACAACTATTATGGAACATCAGAAACACACAAGAAGATAGGCCATTCACACCCACTGTCACAAAGATTGCACTCAGACTAGCTTGACCATAGAAACTATCATTCCAGCTATTTAGTGCAATTCCACATAATTGAAGAGAACGAGCATTCAGATTCTTAAATGCAACTACACACAAATGAAGTTAAAAAACTGCATCAAATGTGAGACAAAACAGCCATCATAAAATCTAGAGCTATGTGCATCGTAAGCCCCCGAAAGATGGGCTACTGCAGATTTATGAACATCAAGAACACATGTTGTCCAACAACAACTAGCAACAGAGAGTACAGGCCAAACCATACCACATTAAAGGCCACATCCACTCTATGTATTCAGGACTCTGGAGGAAGAAACAAAAACTGCCGCATACCTGTCTATGTATCTAGAGCACATCTACAGAGGCTCAGAAAGGTCTGAATCATCAGTATTATGCCCAACCAAGCTATGCCAGATACCAACTAACAACAAGAGATAGTTCAAGAAAGGCCTTCCATCAGATAGCGCTCAGAAATCGACTCACGCAAGCTATTTTTTACCTATCACCGCCTGGCATGGCGTAGGTAGAGTGTGGTCGCTGCCACGGCGACCGCACCAGTGGATGCCGCTACAGCAGCTGCCACCGCCAAGGAGACCGTCGGAGATTCCTTCTTCTCGACCAAATCACCATTCATGTCGCTGATCCCGTTGAGGGATAGATCCTTAGGTGCAGAGGCCGCGAGCTTCGTTTCCAACTGGGAGTTCCTGTCCTCCATCTCCTTGAGGGCCTCCTCCAACTCCTCGATCTTCTTCTTGAAGGCCTCGTTTCCCTTCTCCTCGGAGGATTTGAGGCCCGCCACCTCCCGCTCGAGGGCAAGAACCTCCTCCTCCTTCTTCTTGATCCCAGCTTGAAGCAGATCTAGGCGGGTCTCGATCTGGACCTTGGATTGGGCGAGTTTTTGGCCAGAGAGGCGGGCGGACTCGGCGTCGGCTTCGGAATCGGCCACAGCGGACTGGGCGGTGAGGAGGTCGTGCTGTAGACGGGAGACTTCCCCTTCCAGGTAGGACGCATGGGACGCCAAGGCCTTCTTGGCCGCCTCCGACTCCTCCACCTCCTTCTCGAGCTCCACCAGTCGCCCGCGCAGCCCGGCCATCTCATCCCACTCCGACTTCACCTCCGCCTCGAGCTCCACCACTCGACGGCGCAGCCCCGCCATCGCATCCACCGTATCCTTCTTTGCATCATCCACGCCGTTGTCGGGGGCGGGGACGGGGACTTCGCCGTCAGGCGAGGAGCCGCCTCCGTTGTCCAGCTTCGTCGCCTGCTCTCCGCCCTCCATGATCGACCGATCCACCGATATTTCTATCCAACACTAGCTTTCTTGTGGCGGCTGCAAAAGAAGGGGGATGGGGAGATGTGATGACAGAGAGAGAGGGCACACCGCCTTTTATATAGACGCGAAGAAGAAAGGTTGTAATAAAGCAGGGGTCCCATATGTGGGATTCGAGAGGCCTCAAATAGCTGAGTTACTGAACGGTCAGGATTCTAATGGATTGGGATCCCACCGCGTCAAACGAAAAAACCCGAATGAGAAACCTAGGGATGGCAAAATTGACCGTCCCGCTGGATAACCGACCCGATCCGCACCGATGGGGACGGGTATAGTATAAATTTTTTACCCGTGGATACGGGTATGGTTTATAAATTTAAAATCCGCGCGGGTACGGGGCGGATTATGGTATTGGGTAATATCCGCCC
Source organism: Narthecium ossifragum (assembly GCA_963920575.1). Lineage (NCBI taxonomy): Eukaryota > Viridiplantae > Streptophyta > Magnoliopsida > Dioscoreales > Nartheciaceae > Narthecium > Narthecium ossifragum. The sequence goes on along the minus strand of OY986970.1, from coordinate 27,274,776 downwards.
CGCCACTAAATGTTGGTTTGGTGGATTTTAAAAAGTCTATTTTTGTAATAATACTCTAATAAAGACTAATTGTTGATGAGTGTTTGGTGGATCTAAATTTTAGAGACCGAATGTTGATATAGTTTGGTGGATTTAGATTTAGATTTTAGAGGCTTAATGCTAATTGAATGGTTTTTTTAGGTTTTGCGGATAACCGCGGATTGCGAGTAATATCCACGTACCCGCGGGGGTGGTTATGGTCCGCGATCCCCATTATCCGCGCGGGGACGGGGCGGTTATGGTATGGGCGGAGGAGTGCGGGGACGGATATGGTATTTCCAATATCTGCCCCGATCCGCCGCGTTGCCATCACTAGAGAAACCTCATCCAGCCCAGCACCAACACCGCCCCTGTCCTCCCCGTCGATCGACAACACCGAGCTCCGTGCCTCTCCTCCGGAGCATCCATCGGACGGCTCTTTCCCTTCCGACGACGTCCGACAGCACCACGACATTGTCTGACCATCCCACCTCGCCGAGGAACTCCCGAGCTCCATCCCCTCCATCGGATCCAGCGCTGCCTCTCTCAAGCTGGCAACCCACGGCCTCCCAGCATCGTCTGACCTCAGATCCGGTGTGATTTTTAGCAAAATATTTCATTAAAATAAAATTAATGTTAATTAACTATATGAGTAATTAGATTTATCTTTCAAATGTAGTATCGAAGTTTTATTTAAGAAAAGTGATTGTAAATTTGCAACTCGAATAAGATTAAAAGAAGAGGGAAGGTTCACAGCGGTCAAGAGTTGGATACAATTAAGATTCTATTAGAAACAGTTAGATTTATTTTATTTTCACTCTTTCTCTGCCCTCGACCATCATGTTCATTAGCCGAATCGGACCGACCCGGTTGTGAGAGGAGTCACAATGTCGGATCGATTTAGAAACAGGTCGGATTCGGGTTGCTGGATCTGACCCGTTTAACAAGGGGTCGAATTGGGGTCGGTCCTTGTCGCCTAGCTACACTGCTTTAAAGCGATTCCTTACGCCCCGGAGCGTCTTGTTCCTCCCTCTCGCCGGCCAACCTCTGATCTCTCGACGACCCTTCTAAATCGTGGTAACAAGAAATCAAACATCGTTCTTCCGATCGAATTAGAGTTTGCTGTTTTTCCCTTTATCCTTTTTTTTGGGTGATTTTGAGGCAGTTTTGTTTGAGTTATCGATTTCTCTTGCTTAGGTTTTAATTGGATGTGAGCTTTCCTCTCTAGAACATTGCAGTATTATTGTGATACATGATCCATTTGCTTTAGTGTAATTTTTCTTTTTCTTTTTTGAGTGTCCACACTCCCGAAACCAGTGGAGATCTGTTTGTTATTATGCAAACTCGTATGGACTAAGTTAAAATCTTTACCTGTTTGCTTTCCTTGTCGTTGTTTCCCTTCTTTTTAAACATGGTGCTTTTAATTTTCATAGCCTCTTTGGTTTCTTTTCTCTTAATCTGAAAGGTCTTATTCGGTGACCAGCAGCTGCGGTGCTCCAGAGGTCTGAGATCTATATCAGTGATTGTTCGCGATGGTATGTATGCTATGTTTCTAGGGTTACGTATGTCTTAGTACCCCTAGATTTTGATGTAATTTCAATTTGGGCTCTTTATTTTGATACGCGTCAATGTAGGCCTTGACATTTTAAAATTGTTTCAATTTGGGCGCTAATGGCCGGCGACGCTAACTTTGCTAAGCGAATATGCACATGCATTTAGGTGACTACTATTACCACGACCCCACAGTTTCTGGGGATCCCAATTAGATCCCAATCTTCTTTTTTTACTATTTGGAGCCCTAAATCAACTAAATTAAACTTGTGAAATTGAGCGTCCACAGTTGGCACGAAAATCCTAGCCACAAATACAATAAGCAAATGATGGGTGCAGTATGCGTGATTTGGAATTCATCGTTAGTGGTGTTGGTGATGTATTCATCATCCTGCTAGCTTTTCTTCATATGAATATTCATGTTTTCAGTCCGAGGTCAAATTTCTTCCTCTATCATGTGCCAAAGGCCTCTTCTTGGTATTTTTGAAAGATGCACCATTGTCATTTTAAGATTGTGATATCTCACGAGGATTAGTCAATGAATATCTTGCAAACAGGATATGGGGATATTTTTATGGTCTCTTAGCATTTTTGTGCCCAAATGCTAATCAGGGCCTTTAGCAGTTTCCATGGAATCTAGGAACATCGAGGTGGCATTAGCATTTTTTTGTTTTGACTAGTTAACCCTATTAACCTAGCTTAGGGGGCAAATCATACTACCCCTATTATCATTCTGTTGCACTGTAGCCACCATCTTGTCATCTTGTGCCATATACCGCGCTTGTGACCATCTTGCACTATACGTCACGCTCGCTCCCATTGGGTCTCCCCGCATCCGCATCGTAGCAACTACCTGCGCCGTAAGTCGTGCTTACACCATCCAAGCTGGATGACCTGCAAAAATCACACCCATCCACTATGGAAGTAGCAAGCTAAGACCTTTTCCCTCCCAATATCACTTTTGGCCTATGAGTCCGCTGCTAATGATCAATGCCATACATGCTAAATTGCTGATCCAACGTAACTAGTTCTGTCACTTGAATACCAAACTGAAGTAATTAGGTTCCAAATGTGACTAGTTCTTAACTTTCCTCATGAGAACAGTATCTCTTGTGCACAGGATTCATAACCATCTGCCTTTTCTCCCTAGGATTATGTGAATAGATCAAGAACAAAACTGCACACACTGAACGTGCTTCAAAAATCAGTAGCTAAATGTCTAGGAGAGAACAAGTATGTATTTAGGTTAATGTGATACCTAGTTGTCCAAAATCATTCTGAAGAGTTATCCTAAACTTCACTGCATCTTTAGTTGGGGCTCGATAAAATCAACACAAGAAGATGTGCACGACTTCTTTGAAAGTAGTCTGTTATGTTTTATGAATAACAAAGAAATGATGCTTTCCTTCATTCCTCGTTGATAGGATGATCCTGAGCTTGAAGCCATCAGGCAAAGAAGAATGCAAGAGTTGATGGCACAACAGGGCATGGCAAGTCATTTGACTATATTAAATAAATTGCGTTAAGAGATCTTATTATCTTCAGCTCTTTATACATCTCCGGGATGTCCGGTTTTTTGAATCAGGGTAATCAGCAAAATGGTGGACAGCAGAAAGAACGAGAAGAAGCCCAAAGGTTGGCCCTGTCTTCTGAATTTCTGTTCACTAACTCTTGGAGCTGTACTAGTCAGTCCTATCTAGTTTATGATATGGACATTACTTTCCTATTTGTGCTTGAATAGTTGTCATTATCTCCATTTTATGCTTTTGCCTTTTCTTCTGTTCTTCTTTAAGTAATAGAATAGCATTTGTATTTTCACTAAATTCACAATTTATGAACTCAGGGAAGCAGATGAAAGGAGGCAAATGATGCTTAGTCAAATTCTGTCTAGTCAAGCAAGAGAAAGACGTAAGCTTATTAATTGAGATGTCTTTCCTTTTTGTTCTTTTGCATGGATACCTATTTTCATATTTGAAATCATTTCCTGTGTGTCCTATCTATATGTAATTGATTATAGCAATTTCCACATCAATAACATGGATTGATTTAATCATTAAACTGTCTCTGCTAATCTTTTGAATTACTCTCTGCTTATCTTCGTATGTTTAAATTTCTAAATGCTACCCACATACTCAGCTTCTGATTCTTAGGTAATTTGTGTGTTCTTTGGTAGAACCATTTTTTCTTTTATCTCCTTCTCAATTGTTTGCTTAGAACTATTATGCGGCAAATTATTGACAAATTAGAAGAATAGATAAAAGAGAAAAATCAGGTAACGCTTTGTAAGATTAGGGGTTTATACTTATTTGTCCCCTCGAAACATCATTGCATGTTTACTCCTCAAAACTTGTTGAATAATAAATATAGCAATGAAATCATTAGTTGATCACATTATTTAGTGAGCTGTATAGTTTAATGGTTCTGTCTGACCTTTGCTTAAACTTCTTCTACTGGACTAATAGCGGAGTTGTGTGTTTGAGTTCTAAATGGCATTGAACATGTTTTCACCTTCTTTCAAGCAACTAGCTGGGCATAAGGATAATGATGCATAGATTGGGTTTTCTCAAACAAATTGAATTTTAATGGTGATTTTGGGATTACATGTGTAAATATATAGTGCAGGGTTGTTTTTATAACCCTGAATTTTTAGTAAAAAGGAAGCTTAGACCCATTTGTATTAGTCCTAACGGGTTGAAGGAAAGCATTAAACTTATCTCAGTGGTCCTGTAATTGCAAAAAGAAATTGGACTCGTACACATAATACAGAATACAAGTATGATTCAGTATGGGCATTGATATGGTAACCCCTAATATCAAGTTATAAGGTTAGGCCAAAGATATTGGAATACGCACAGTTGATAAAAAGCAATGAATAAGAAAAATGAGGTAAAAAAAGAAGTATTTTGGTGATTAAGAGAAAAAAAGGGAAATAAGAAAGATTCCAGGATGCATGGTGCTCTTGCATTACGATAAACATCTAAACAGTTGATAATATAGATTTGCGATATATCCAAATGATTCCTTCTAAACAGTTGATAGTATGGATTGGGACACGTTTAAGAAAGAAAAGAAATAAAAAACGAATATGGAAGGTGCAGTTATCTATTTAAAGAAGATTGATTGCATCAAACGAAAAAAAGTTACCTTGATCACCAAATCCCACTCGTTCCTGTGAGAATCCATATCTAAATAAGTGAAGTTATCCATCACGTGAGCTAGCGTGCCTGTGAGCCGCGGAAGCGATGTCTAAATCCCACTTCTCTAATTCTTTCTCTACTCCCATCTCTGAAAACCGCTGCATTGTGGTTACATAACCGTGCGTAACCTCCTACACCCATTTACCCTGCCACGTGTCCATGATCTGGACCGCTAGATTTTAACACAAAGGACAATTGCGAGGCGTCTGATAGGATGCACCGGGAAATATAAGGTTGATATCATTAAAGGTGATACTAGTGATTCTTCGAATTTATGAAGCAACATATGAAACTGGTAGCCGTGCCATTTTCACTGCATGGACCAATTTCTTCTTTGGTAATTTAGTACCATGGCAAGTAAGAATAGTTCAATTTCAACTCAGCATTTTTATAGTGGAAAATGTAGCCAACATTTCATCTAGAAGATCACCCCACCATGACTCTTTTGTTCTCACTAAATTATTGCCTTAGAGCCATGTATCTAGTTATCTATTTCCATGTCTCTTCCAACGTCATTGCTTGATTGATGGATGACCTGGACCAGTCGCTAGTCGCAAAAATAGAGGCTCATATCAGCAATAGCCAAGGTGGTCCATCTCCATCGCTATCTCCATCCAAAATCCCTTCTTCCACCTCTCATCAGGATACTTTACCCTCGCTAAAGCAAGAAACACAACAAAAGAACCCAAGAATAAAAGTTGAAAAGTTGATACTTTGAAGAATATGACAGTCACCACTCACCAGCTCCTTGTATCCTCTCTCTCTCTATCTGTCCCTCCTTTGATCTTCTCCAAAGTGGGAAGCTCTCACAGAGGGAGATCAGATGCCTCCCCAATTAAATTATTTCGGTTTGTAGCCTGGGAGATGCTTGATTGGATGCAGTTATTTTGTTTGTGAAACATGAACATATCATAATTCTGAGGACAAATCAAACTTCTGATAGGTTAATAAGAATTGGAATATCAGTCAATACTTGCATAATATGTTATCATGTTTGAGCTTCGTAGGAGGCATTCGACGAAATGATGTGTTGCGAGTGTTGCTTGATTCTATCATGCACTGTATACTCTTACATCTTTGTTTCTCATTATGGGGGTACAATGATCGTACTTGTGCTTGTCGATGTGCTGAGGATTATGTCTTACAAGTCTTACTCATGTATAGTTGCTCGGATTGCTTTGGTGAAACCTGATAAGGCACGATCGGTCGAAGATGTTGTGCTTAGGGCTGCTCAGATGGGGCAGATAGCTGAGAAGGTAATGCTAGAATTGCTATGTTTTAACCCCATGTAGGAATGTTGCTAGAGTCAATTTTTGCAGTAGTTATCCCCGTTCTTATGAGATAGTACTCTGTTGCCTTTTCTTTGTAGGTATCTGAAGAGAGGCTTATATCCCTCCTTGAGCAGATAAACACGCAAACAACAAAACAGACTAAAGTGACAGTAAGTACCTTTTCTGAAGACTTTGCATGAGATTTTTTTTTTTTTTTGTAGTAGTAGAACAGGACTTTGTTATGTTGCTTAGGTTCGATTATTTTTTTCCATATGAATCCAGTACTCCCGACTCTGGATAAAATGTTCCTTTGAAGATTCCCATGTGAATTGCGGAATTTGTTCTTTTTGTCTTCAGATTCAGAGGCGTCGGAGTGTTCTTGAGGATTATGATTAGCAAGAAGTTTGTGGGTTGAGAATTACAATATATCTAGGATAAGCTATGTGTGTGTGCCCTTGAAATGTTTGTCAATGTCTGCCGTTACATACTTGCTTGAGGACTGTCGTGTGACACTGAAAATGACAAATGGTATCGTAAAGTTGTAATCTGAGTCTGAAGCAAATATTTGTGCATCTGTTTCGCATTCTATATTTCTAATTAAGGTGAAACCATCATGTTTGATTGCCTGTTGTAATTGTCTACTACCTTGTCAAAATTCTCGGTGGATAGGTAAGAGGTGAACTATTCGCATCCTTTCTCTATAGAGATGATTACATGAAGGCTGCTCGTTGGAGATTTAAGAACCTCAGACAGCAAATGCAATCTCCTTGATTCCTCCAGTGGAATTAGCACTAGAGCACACTCTCAATCTCCTTGCATGTTGTTGAATTGAGGCTGGAGTGATTGTGTTTCCTCATCCTTTTCAAACGGGCTGTTTGGTTGCAGAAAATTTGGGATGGAAACTGATATAGTAAACATTTTCCATCTACCACTTCCCGCTTTTCAATTCCTAACCAAATACTAGAAAGTAATATTCATTTTATGGGAGGTGGCTTACAGGAGAGGAGAGTAATAAGAGTGCCAGGATTGTTCACGACGTTTGATGGTCTAGATGGAGTTTTGAAGATTTGAGTTTCATATACATTCCGCGGGAGGAAAATGATCGAGCGGATGGCGTGGCTCGTGGGACGCTTGATCTTTGTGCAGCTTTAGGGGCTGGTGTTGAGGGTATCAGGGGGTCTGTCCCTGATATCACTCGAGGTGGATGATGGTCCCCTGATGGGGTTTTAGCTCGGGCTCAATTATTCAAAAAAAAAAGACATGTAACTCAGTTTCCCTCTCCACTCTCAACCAAACAATCCCAAATATTAGGTGCACGAGATCTGGCTTGTTGAAAACATATGCCCACAGTAGATGGATGCGATTATTCAAAACATAAGCTCGACTAAAATAAATAAAAAAATGATTCAACGGGCAACGTATCAAGCGTTTCTTTTTGCCACGCTTTTAATAGGAACAGGATCTAATAACAAATAACAACTTGTGGCTGGCTGGATTGGATGTGGACCACTGTGAGTGCTTATGGAGTCTCTAAGCTTGGCTTGAAACACTAGTAAGAAGAGATGTATATTTATAGCCAAAAAAAGGAAAAAGAAAAAGAACAAAAGATTGCTAGATGTTTGCCGGAAGAACTTTTGTGTGTTGCTGGCATGCTGCTGCTGCAAAGACGAAGATCCTTTTTCATGTCACAGGCAATCCTATTTCTCATCGAGATTAATCTTTTGCAGCAGCAATAGCAATAGCATTAGCATTAGTAGTAGTAGTAGGAGGAGGAGGATGAATGCGGTTGCGGATCCTCCTGAGCTCTTCGACCAGCTCCCTAGAGTTTGGCCGGTCATCCTTATCACCAGCCACGCACCGGAAGGCCAACTCCGCCACAGCCTCGATGGACCCCATCATCATCCCCTGCTGCTGCTGCTGCTGCTGCTCCAACTGCAATAATAGGGCGGGGTCGACCACCTGATGCAGCGCCCCCAACTGAATCCTGGACACTACCAGGTCGGCCAGTGACACCTCCCTCTTCTCCCTCCCCAGGTCCACCGCCTTCATCCCGCTCACCAACTCCAGCAGCACCACCCCGAAGCTATACACGTCGCTCTTCTCCGTCAACCGGAACGACCGGTGGTACTCCGGATCCAGGTACCCCGGCGTCCCCTGGGGCCCCGTGCACCGCGCGTACTCCCCATCCTCATCACCACCATTAAACCCATTCCTATCATTGGAAGAGGAGGAGGATGACGACGAAGAGGAGCAAAGGAGACGGGAGAGCCCGAAGTCCCCGACCTTGACGCGCATGTCCCGCTCCAGGAAGATGTTGGCGGAGGTGATGTCCCGGTGGACGATGGGGGGCTTTAGGGCGAAATGGAGATACTCGAGCGCCGACGCCGTCTGGAGCGCCACGTCCACCCGCACCGGCCACGTCAGAGACGCCTTGCGGTGCCCGTGCAGGTGGTCGGCTAGGGTTCCGTTGGGGACGTAGTCGTACACGAGGAGGAGCCCCCGGGGGTCGCAGCAGTAGCCGTGGAGGCGGACCAAGTTTGGGTGGTGGATGCTCGACAGGATCATGATCTCGTTGCAGAAGGAAGAAGAGCTGCACCGGGCGACGGCGTTGGAACTCGAAGAGAACGGGGGGCGGCAGTGGAGGCGCTTGACGGCGGCGACGCACCCGTCGTCCAGCTGGGCGAGGTAGACAGAGCCGAAGCCGCCGTCGCCGATCTTGCGGCGAGGGTCGAAGCCCTCGGTGGCCGCTCGGAGCTGCTCATAGGTGTAGACAGGGGGGCGAAGGTGGTGTCGCCGGAGGAACGCAGCCATCGGCTCTCGGACGACCGCAGAGGCGGATCGGCGTCGGATGGCGGCGGCGGCGAAGAGGGAGAGTAGGAGGATGAAAATGCAGGAGAGGGCGAGGAGGGTGGCGGTGAGGAGGAGGGCGCGGCGTGGGTGCTGCTGGTGCCGGCGGAGGTTGGCATTAGGAGACGCGAAGCAGACGAAGGGCTTTGATGGGACGGATTCGTGGAAGCCGCAGACGCCGCCGGCTTTGTTCTGGCAGGCGGAGCAGTTGGAGAAATAGGCGTCGCTCTTGTCCCACACCACTCGGACGCCCTTGTCGAGGATCTCAGCGAGGGAGGAGGCGGCGTCGAGGTAGCAGTCTCTGCCAGAGGGAGAGGGAGAGCAACCCTTGATGAGGAGGTGGGGCTGGGAGAGAAGGCGGTGCTGCCACGATGTCAAGGGCGAGCAGGAGGAGCTGGCGGCGATGATAGCAGGGGCCTTTCTCTTCCATGGCCGCGAGCAGGATAGCTGGGGGCAGAGGTCGGTGGAGAGGCGGAAAGGCGTGCCGGAGAAGTCGATGGGTTGGTCGGGGAGACGCGGGCATTGGGGGGAGGAGGAGGGGAGGAGGCGGAGGGAATTAGGCTGGATGTCGAGGAGGAGGAAGGGGTGGGAGTTGATGGAGATGGTGGAGTGAGGGAAGGAGCACGTCACCTGGAAGGAGGGGTGACCTTGGCCGCGCGTGGCCGAGAATGGGAACGAAGCTGGCGGAGATGGGAATGGTGGGCAGGCGTGAGGCGGCGAAGGCCCGGAGGCGGTGACAGTGTCCTCTCTCGACTGCTCGGCGGCCAAGCAATGAAGTAATGACAAGAGTGGTAGTAGTAGTAGTAGTAGAATCGGAAGGGAAGAAGGCATGGATATGGATCGGGGCAGCAGGATGGAATATGGATCGATGACAGGATGAGGGGGTGTTGGGGAGTCTTGTTGGGACGGCAATAAGAAAAATAACAGGGAGGGAGGAGCGGAGCTGTGGAGATCCAAAATGAGAGAGAGGGGGGATCCGGATCGAGAGAACCAACTCACAACTCTCACAAGGGAAGTGAAAAAGAAGAAGAAGAAGAAGAAGAATACTACACTTCCAATCTGCAGGAGTAGTTTTTTTTTTGGTCAATTAAGCCAAAAGGGCTACCTCTGCAGGAGTAGCTAGTGCTCTCAAATCACAAATCACGTGAAACAAACAGTGAGAAAAGTAAAAAATAAAAAGAGGAACAAAAAAAAAGCAGTAAAGTGACTTCCACTCCCGTCTAATCAATCTATCTATCTATCTCCGGCTTTTTCGACGACTTATTGGCCTGTCATCTGGTCGCAGGGGTGAGCAATTTTGGGATCAAAGGCTATATGGATTGGAAGTAATTTTGGCATTTGATGGATAAGGATTGATATATGAGATAAGTAATGGGATATGTAGTGAGATAAATAAAGGGTAAATGTGATATTTAATTATAAAGTAATGATAAAATAGTAATGTTTGGTTGGAAAATAAAGATGAAAGTGATGTAATTAATCGATAAATAAGGATAATAAAATAATAATTAATTAAAAATAAAAAATAAAAATAAAATTGATATAATTGATTTGAAAAAAAAAAGAGAAAATAGTACCGATTGATTGAAAAATATAGATAAAAATAAAAATAAAAATGGAGATTAAAAAATATTTGACTGTAGCATGATAAATTGAGCTTCACCTGAAATATAATGATTCCTTATACCGAACCAAAAGCCATTAAGGCACATGTGCTTCTTCTCGTAGAAAAAGCCTTCACATTTATCACCCTTTAAATGGGATTGGGATTGATGGAAGACTAGTCGCGACTCACCAACGCTCAACTGCTTTGCTTGCTCGCTCGACAACATGGATTATTATTGTAGCTTAGGATCGTAAAGTCCATCTAATTCTACTGCAACTTTTATTTCCATAAGATGGTTTATCCTTGCAAAAAAGAACTGCACTTAATGATGCTCATCATCGCAGAGACAATGACAGAATAAAGTTTAGGTAGCAGCATTTTAATTATACAACAAAGACGGACATCACCTCACCACAAGCTTATTATCCTAGAGTTCAAAGACCTTAGTTTAATTTTGCATGAACGTGAATTCAAGACATACATCCATAAGATACGACACACGCATAAGTTTCATAATCAGAGAGAAATTTAGACAGATTGTGCATTACTCAACCCAGATAGATAGACTTTAAGAGGATGCCAGGTACTTGGCCATCCATGAACTAAACCGAGACCAGGCCAGAGCTACAGCAGCAGGATCCTCGTCATTCAGTCCCATCGACTTCCTCCTCTTGATGCCATCAGGTGAAATGTTCATGAAAGCATGTCCTAGTCCAGGGTACACATGAACCTCATATGGAACTCCAGCAGATTTTAGCTTCTCCTCCAGAGCTTTTGCCGACTGAGAAAATATGTGTAGTGAATCGGTTTTTGAGTCTTCTATATTTCTTGACTAACATAAAGCTGTAACATCAAAAGGCATTCTAGAAAACGATAGGACAAAATAAGTGAACCAAATATGATGAGCCGCAGATAAGAATCATCTGATTTCCAGAGATAACAAATCCAGTGCAGGTCTGTAACTCAACCATGATTGATAAGACTTGGAGATAGGGAGTCCTCGCGCTAGTGGAGCTCAGAGCGTACGCAGGAGTCATCTTTCCAATCAAGGGTTTTTGTAATTCCAATTTCTATTTTCTCATTGAATAAGACTTCGATATTTGATTTTAACCCCCAAAATAACAGAATAGGAATCAGAATTTTTAATTTTTGCAGCAAAAATAAAAGATAAGTTTATGACCGAAACTTACTTGCCAAAACTGCTTTTTCCTAGAAAGCAAGCCCATAAGTCCATTTCACTAATAAAAATCACAAAAAGATGGCAATCTTGAAGAAACAAATATCTGCTATGGAATATCCTTTCCCAGTTCCAGTAGCAAATTGACAGTATAAAGAACCACAAACAATCATCAAAGATACATAATTGATCAGGAATATGGATAGCATTAACATCAACATAAAATCATATGAAATCATTTGCAACTTGGAAGCCCTGAAGCTCCAAAAGGAGCAAAATTGGAGAAGAAAAAAAAAGCATTCATTGCAGGTTGAAGAGCTAAATCGAAAAAAAATTAAGGATCCACATTAGTGTCACAGGAAACAAAGAGATCTACGACAGGATTTGATTAAAGCTTGTCCTATAAGATTGCCTTTATTCTTTGAGAAAGAGTAACACAAGCTACACTATTTCATAAAGATCTCAACCATAAATGCAATTCTGACCATTCCCAGGCTTCAGGGATGTCTAGATCTCCTTAGGAATCACTGAAGAAGGAACTCTATATATGACCACAAATATACTACTTCATTCTTCTCAACAAGAACTAATAGCAGAAAAGTTTGTTCCACCATCCAAAAAGATCTCTAACAGAATGTCCAATTATAAAAGTAATTGACATAGATTTAAGATAAAAGACTAAAAACAAAAAGTATATTTTTGGGTATAAATAAATGAACACTTAAGGCAAGGGAAGGATGACCGTACAGTGATGTCTGAAAAACCAACAAAGCTATCAAGCTCCCCAAATTGAGCTTGCACAGGTGCCTTGGCCTGAGAAGGATCAGCAAGTTCGGACGAAGGAACCCCATAAAAGGCGACCACGGCATCAACTTCAGGCACTAAAACCGCACTTGCAATGGCCAGAGCACCTCCCATACAAAACCCAGTAACACCCACCTATTATAGAAAAGTAACCAATGAAAGCATGAAACACCACTGAAGCAAATACCCAACACATAAATTTATCTGTAGAACTTTTTGTTTCTGCCATTCATCATGTTCTAGGAGGCAATTCAATGAGCAGTTCAAACATAACCACGAGTACTTTATTCTCCTAATACAAGCACATATAGGCTGTTCTGCACATAGAGGAGAAAATATGAAGTATTACTTCGACAAGGAAAAAGAAATTGTCAGTAGAAGCACAGAGCGAGAAACCGTATGGGAGAAAATTCATCCAGTTCCAAGAATTTATAAGTTTTTGTGTTCCCTATAAGAAGCACTTTAACAAACGTGGTACCTAGCCAATCAACAGTAGATCAAGTTATTTCACAAAATAGAAAGTTGTTATGTACCTTCTGTGAGCCATTTGCTTTTAGCCATTTCGTTGAAGCATGAATGTCCTTGATTGCACCCTGCCAGTCTAGTCCCTCCATCAAATGTTGTGCCTCAGCAACATCCAAACCAACCTTTCCTCGATATAAACTAGTTAGGAAGATTACAATTAACGTGTAAACAGGACAGAAATTGATATTAAAATGTTGATAATGAAAGCTAACATGTCCACTTAGAATGAACTAAAAGATGATAAAAATGGCTATCTTACTCAGGAATTAAAGCTCTATAGCCAGGATTCATTTCAGAGATACGCAAAGCATGATTCTTGACCTCAAAATCAACCCCCCACCACTCTTGCAATACCACAATTCCTGGAGAATTTTCTTTGCCAACCACATATGCATCAAATGTCTGTGATGAAAAAGAGAAGTAGAATTTAGCATTCAACACCAACAAATGCCTCGCAGAAATTTCGTGCATAAATGACATTAAAGGTACTAAGTCAAAATATAATCTAGTATGAACAGAGAACACACAAATGCCTGATGAGATGTGTTGATCAAATGGTTGATAATGAAATCATTCACATCTTCTTCCACATCGGAACTCCGAGTTCACTTCCGTTCTCAATCTAAACCTTAGAAAGGGCACAAATGATACAGGGAAGCAAAATTTCATCGTTCCACTGCTACATGCTCTTATCCTTGTGCAATAACGTAATGCCAAGAACTAGAAACCTAAGGATCCAACGAGGCAATCGTTGCTCCAACCTCCGAAGCATCGGAGGGGAGGAGAGAAGAGGAGATGGAGTACTCACGGTGTCGTCTCTTTGGATCTGAACCTTTTGGAAGGAGGCGTCGGATGAGGCGGCCATGGCGCGCGCGGGCGTGCGGAGAGTTGGGAGAAGAGCGCGAGAAGAACCCCTAGCGAGGTGGCGATAGGCCAAGGGTTTGGTCACCGCGGTGGACAATGCTCGCTCAAGTAGCAACGCCATGGTCCGGTTTTAAAGCTCTACAGGGGCTTGTTTGGTTGGGACAGGGAATCCTGTTCCGGTTGAGCTCATTTTATCCCCCCCGTATTACAGTCAAATATCGTCTAATTTTTATTTTTACTTTTATTTATATTCATATCTCCATTTTATGTATATTTTTCAGTCAATTATTATTATATTTTCTCTTCTTTTCAATCAATTACATTAACTTTATTCTTATTTTTTTACTTTTCAACCAATCATACTTCATCATCCCTACTTTTTAACTAATCATATTAATTTTATCCCTACTTTTTCAACCAAATATTTCAACAAAATATCATACATATCCCATGATATCATCCTCATCCCCTCTAATCCGGTAATAGACTATCTCGTGACCAAACGCACCCAACTGTTCTCATTTTTTCTTTTCTTTTTTCCTTTTTCTTTTTTTCTCCCCCGCTTTGTTACAGGGAAACTTGTCTTTTGTTTTCTTTTTTTAGTAATACGGGTGACGAGCCATATGTTGTATTAATTTACGCAAGTAATTATGTAAGACATTTGATGCTGTTAAGGCCTGTAATAGGGTATCAAGATCAAGAAAATCCCAAAAGTATCACAAATCCAAGATATGCAGCATTTTATCCTGCTCAAACCTCTATAAAAGGATACTAGAAATCAGTTTGCCTTGTTTTTTTAATGAAAGAAATCAGTTGCCTTGTTTTTTTTTATGAATGAGATTGTCTTTTGCTTTTTTTTAGACCACTCTACGATGCACTTCAGAAATTTCCCATTAAAAAAGTTTCGTGTTGCAACTCCCCCATTATATTGCACTAGTGGAGCCTGTGAGGACCCGTTCCTCTATTCATGTGGTTCGTTGTTGATCGCAAGGGCAATTTGGTAAAAATTATACCTTGTTGGTTTGTTTCACACCCGCGTGTGCACACACATGCCTTATTTTGGTGTATGTGTTTAAATAAGATGGTTAGGTGGACCCCGGGATCGAGAGATCCGAAATTGGGCTTGAACTGAGCCCAATTTTGCTTCCCAGCGCAGGTTGGATCGATCCGAGCTCCATTTCGGATCGATCCGACTCGCACTAGGGAACATCGGCCGCGAGTGGAGTTCGGATCGATCCAAGGTGGAGGTTGGATCGATCCGACTCGCACTGAGGCTTATACAGACGCCGGGCTTCTTCTCTTTCCTTTTTCCGACCTCGCCGCTTCTGAGCTGGAATTCGGCGAACCCTCGGAAGGAGATAGGAAGATCCAAGGCTCTGCTTCGTGGATTGAAGCAGCTCTTGTTGAGGTAGGGTTCCTACCTACGGCATTATCGGGTTGTTCTCGTGTTCTTCGTTGTTTTCGCCGGATTTAGATGTGTTTTGTGTAGATCTCCATACATAGGCGATGTTTTCCGGTTTTGAAGCCATGAGCAGCTTCGTGAGCATCGACTCTACCTACTCACCAAGTTTGGTGATGTTTGGCTCAGTTTTCCGGCCATGATCGTCGTCGAAAGCTGGCCGGAGGGGCGGGTGGGATCGATCCAAAGGTGTTGGATCGATCCGAGTTGCACTCAAGACGGCATGTTCATTGGTGGGAGTCGGATTGATCCAAGGTGTTAGTTGGATCGATCCAACTTGTCCCAGGAACAGTGCCTGAGGGTGGCACTGCGCGGCTTTCCTTGGTTTTCTTAGCCGGATCGATCCGAGGGATTGTTGGATCGATCCCGAGGTTAGTCGGATCGATCCGAAGGCCGGGTTGGATCGATCGACCTTGTTCGTTTTTCTTGGTTTTTCCTAGTCGGATCGATCCAAGGGTGAGTCGGATCGATCCCAGGGTGAGTCGGATCCATCCAAGGACAAGTTGGATCGATCCGAGGGCAAGTCGGATCGATCCAAAGGTGTTGGATCGATCCAACTTACACCAAATCGCCTGCTTGATGTTGTTTTGCCCGCGGGGCTTCGTATATATGCGATTTTAGCGGTTTTGCCCGCGGGGCTTGCTATCATGGTTTTGTTTACCGCTTTCTGACATGTTTACTAGCATAGTTATAAATTGTTGTTTGTTTATAGCTTTGTGGTTGAACCGGGAGAGTGGTGACTCCCGGGATTGTGTAGAATAAATGGGTTGAATGTATGCGCTTACTGCTTGTGATTATCTGTATGCCTCTTTATCGCTTTGTGGTGAACTGAGGGAGTCATGACCCTCGGGAGTGTTTAGTATAAATGACCCGAAGGTGTGCCCCTGCTTGATGCTTGCTTATACTGCTTTCTTTATTATTTGCCTGCTTTGCTGTTTTATATTTGCCTGTTGATATTGCTATGTTTGCCTGCTTCCTTGTGCATTAGAGGCATGATAGGTTAGGCGTGAATTGGGGTTTGTCCCTAGTACTCCAGTATCAAATGCTAAGTTGTGGTTAGCGTTACCCCGTCATGGGTTGTCCTGCTTGGTATCCACCATGGGGACGGGTGTCCTACATGGGTTGAGGTTCTCCCTGTTGAGGCGGGAGAGGTCTGCATGGGTAGGAACCTTGAGGGGGTAACGACGGGACGGGTGAGTTCCCTGTTTGGACTTAGCCTTTAATTTGGAGTTTAGGGATTGTACTGGCTCTGTGCTTTGAGTGCTGAGAGATGGTTGTCGTAACCACGGTTGTTCCGCCGGGCGTAGAGATCCCGCTTGGAGAGGGGTGTCCTACTGGTAGCGTCATTGCCCACCCTGTGTCAGGGATTGTCGGAGGAGGTCTGTCACACCCCGACTCAGAAAACCCATCCAGGACGGGGCGTGAGGGTCCTATCACTATTCAACTCCAATCGGCGCAATACAAAGCGGAAAAGACGGATAATTTAAACAATTGTATTCCAGAGGCGAACAGATATTCAATTATAATATATCATCAAGTTATACAATTCAAAATTTCCAATCTAATATTCCCAAGGTAAAGATATAATACATGATTCCAAAATCCTCGAAAGTTTACAACATATACATATATATCAAAATGTACAACAGATCATCCTCCAACAACCTCAAGCGCCCCTGGATGTACTCGCGCCGCCAAAAGCCAATCCTGCCGGCTCCACCGAAGAAGAACTGCCGCCTGCACCTGCAAACGCAGCCCGGGTAGGAGTGAGCGATAAGCTCAGTAGGGTTCTACTCTACGGCACACAGGAGGGAGGAAAACAACAACAGTGTTGTCTCCCAGCTCAAGTCTAACGGATGCCACGGGGTCTCATAACCCCTGTCAACTCCCCACGGGATCCTACTCTTCTCAACAGACCATGCTGGGAACATCAACCAACACGCTGGGAGGAAAAGGACCAGAACCAGTAGGATCACCATTACCCAGCAGGAAACCACTGCCTGGGGACCGTGTCAGGGACGTCGACATCCATCCTTAGCACTTGGCATTGGAAGACAACACGACCTCTAAACCTCAAACACTGATTCAAGCCAACTATCGCAATCCTCAATCACAAGAGATTCAAATGATACAAGATCACACCCTACTCCTGACTACCCAGCCACGGCCCTAAGGCTAGATCCGAGCTACCCGAGAGCCTCGGATCGGCGACCCAAACCATCGCATGCCTAACTTCAAATGCCTCTAATGCACACAATGCATGGGCCTAGGCAAACATCTACCCTAGATGTCTCTACATGTCACATCAGCAGTTACAAGTACAACAGATATACAATAGCTCTCGGCACTCGCCGGCAAGAGGCTAAGGTTCCACAATTCCTCATTAGCTAGCACTCATAGCTAGCTAATGGTTAAGCACACCATTAAGCAATTAACTACATCTAAACATGTATCAAATGCAATAGCAACCATAGATTTTCTCAAAAGGAAAGAACATTCAAATCAATCTCAAAACCGATGGAAAACCCTTGAAAACCCCATAAAATTCACATGCATACATCCCAACACGTTTAGATGTTAAACACCAATCAAATACCTCCAAGAAAAGCCAGAAAACCAAGTTAAAAAGGGTCACGGACGATGTCACGGTCGATCCGGGGATCGACCGTGAGGCCACGGACGATGCCACGGTCGATCCGGCGATCGACCGTGAGACCCATGCGAAGAAAACCAAGGGCGACGGTCGATCCACCCATCGACCCTGAGAAGCCCAAAACCAAACAGCGCCTGACGGTCGATGCGACGGTCGATCCGACGGTCGATGCGACGGTCGATCCGACGGTCGACCGTCAGGTAAGAGGCAAAAAGGGAAGATCCCGCGGTCGATCCATGCATCGAACCTGGGAAGCTGAAATCCCGACAGAGCCCGACGGTCGATGCGACGGTCGATCCGACGGTCGACCGTCAGGCCCAGAAAGGGTAAAACAACACTTGACGGTCGATGCACCGATCGACCGTCGAGCCTTGGCACAGTTCATCAGAACAGTGCCGAAAATCCATTTCTTTGGATTTCAAGTATCAAATCAAATTAGAATAAGATGAAATTTCGCAAGCAAGTGTATTTAGCCAAGGGGAAGCTAGTGGAATGAAGAAATCCAGGTTTTGACGGTTAAATCCCCTATCTAGGTTTAAATGGACGAAAACCGACAAAACGGCGATAATACGGAAACCAACCGTTAGAATACTGAATTTGTAACGTAGGAATATCGGAAATGAACAACATCACATATAGAAAGAGTTACAAGGCATTCTAACAAGTATTCCTATAGTGAAAGTACAATAATCCTATCCTAGGAGAACCCGATCCAAGGATCGAGGTAGAAACACCTACTTGAGCAAGTAGGGTAGCTCCTCCACGCATCCCGCTAGTTAAGCCGTCAAGATCCGAGCTCCGAAGACCAAGTCTCCAAACCCTACCTCAGCCGAAGGAGAGAGAAGGGAAGAGAGAACGACAGGTGAAGGAGAGAAGGAAAGAGGAGAAAGGGACTTGGCTTATATAGAAAATCCAGATCTATCTCAGCCGTCCGATTCGATCTTTCCCGATCGAGCTCCGATCCTCCGATCAGACGCACCCTAGAGATTCTAATCAAACACATACATCAATCAAAGTCAGTGTGTGGAACGCGGGTGTGAAACCGACCACCAAGGAGCATATTTACCAAAATGCCCCCGGGGTCCAAACCGCCACACGATCGCCTGATTGTGCCCGACGCGGAACCAAACCAACAGGAAACCGGCTCTCGACCCACGCGGTCGAGCCAGGTCAGAGGGACGGGCCCTCACAAGGTCCACCCTTGAACAGTGCTATCGGAGGGACGTACTGAGGACATGCACCCTTCGGGTTATTGACGGGATTTATGGGGTCCTTGGCAGGCCTTAGCACTTGGCACAGAGTTAGTACGGTTGGAGTCGCCTTCCTTGTGAGTGTCATAGAGTAGAGCCATGCTGAGCTTTGGCTCATTCCTACCTGGACCGTGTCGTTTGCAGGTGCAGGTACCAGAGCTTCTCCTGTGGGCCCCTGGTGTTCGTCCTGCGGTAGCGCATCGCCAGCCGACCATGTCTGAGGGCCAGGAGGGCTTTTGCTGTGCTTTTGCGGAGACCCCAGACGATGTATATTCTTCTTTTTGAAAATTCTAAATGTTGTAAATTTGTATAACTCTGATGTATATAATGTTTTGATCTAGTAGATGTTAACTTTACTTCCGCCTTTTGTTTATTGTTTCTGTCTCCACCTGTTGGTTGTCAGTAGATGTAGGTTTCCCCCTCGTGTCTCGGTCCGGATGGGTTTTCTGGGCCGGGGCGCGACAGGGCCCCTGCCACTTGGCAGGGTAACACCCATCAACTTCCCCATTAATCATTAACCACCCACAACCCTCTCCTCTTCATTAACCACCTCCCCCACTAAAGGCTCCATATAAGGATGATAAGGGTTATAATCTACCTTAGGAACTTAGGAACATGATAAAAATGTATAAATCTAACTTAGGGGATATGAAATAATGGCAGGCTTATAAGGAGGAAATGGTTGTAACCGTTTTTACTCCTTATAAGGTTGATGGGAGGATCAAGCGTGATCTTGTTGATCCCTATGTGATAAACTCAACTAATAATGATAAAATCAACCCATGACTTGAGCTTCTTTTTAATTATTATTTTTGTAAAATAATTAACACATGAGGTCCTTGCACATGAGAGTAGTCCTGATAAAAAAAGCGTTATTGGGCCGGGTACGGATCGGGGTTTCATCCAGATCCAGGTATAATAGCTAAAAGCCATGCCAAACCTCGGAATTTTCGTGACTATGCCCGTCTGCCCAGCTTATTAAATATAATATTATTAAAACACATGAGTCTTCATTTATTTCGGGCTGGGCAGGGACCAGTTAATGGTGATTCGGGCCTGAATTGTGAGTAAGGCCCAACCCATGAACAGCTTTTTAATTATTATTAGCCCAGCCCATGAGAGCTGAACCTGAGTAGTGGTAACATAACCTCCTCCAGACTCCAGTCGCCTACACGCTATTCGGAGCATCGCATCGCATCGATACAGCGTCGAGGCGGCACCCCCGAACCCGCGGACAATATGCAGACAAGTGTCCTCCGGCGGTTCTGCTAAGAATCCCAAGTTTGAGATCGAATTAGGGTTTGCACTCCTTTTTTGGAATTAGGGGCGATCGATAGGTCGATGGATCTGGCGGTGGAGGGTCGACACGCGCTGCTGTTCGACGACGATGCGACGGCGGCGTTCGTAAACTCGCGTGATGCGCTTGTCCCATGGAGCCATGATCCCTCCCTCCTCATCGACCGCTACGACGTCCGTCATCTCCTCGATCGCATGCCCCCTCGCCCTTCTTCATCAAGAGGAGGAGGGGGAGGAGGAGCATCGGCAGAGCCCGAAATCGACCAGCAGCGCTACCTCGATCTCCATCAAGAAGAAGAAGACGACGACGACAAAGGTGGAAAGTTGGACTCAGGTCCGTGCTGCTCTCCTCGTCATCCGTGTTGTCCTCTTATTCTCATTTTGGATTCGTCTTCTGCTAAATCTATATGGGTTGGAAATGCAAACGAAGGATATCCTATCCATTTTGTTATGTTGCTTTTAATCAAATTGCGGGCTTTGAACGCTATTTTGATTGCTATATCCATGAAGCATCTCGGCATACCCTTCGTCCATTCATCTATCATTTTTTGTTGAATTACTGGGTACACTTTCTTATTGTAAATTAGAATCCCAAGCTAGTTCATGATTATACTCCATAGCTGCCTGATCGAGTTTGAACCATAGCATTGGAAAGCATCTGTTGCTTGATGGTGCTTGCACACCTCTGATCTTGGCATCCATGGGGGACAGTGGTTAAATTTTTGAAGGAGCTGTATAATTTTTCTTGGCTATGTACACCATTTCCAAGTCCTCATAAGTCATAACCCCTGCTTTGCATGATTTCTCCTTGTTAATTTTCCGGAAACGTCCTTTGTTTAGTCCATGTCTTACAGGATATATCATACTAGAATTGCTATTTGAGCAATCTTATTGTTATGCCTCTTACTTAAGGTGTTAGTGAACCTCAAGAAATCATTTCAAAACAGTCTACGACACTTTGGACTTTCTAGCGTGGCTAGCTTGCGTTGCCAATTATAATAAGATCTTAAAAATTCATGGTAATTATGGAATTCAAGCGCATGTGATTTTTTTTTTACACTGCTTATAAATCCCCCCATCACAACCTTAACCAATGCTATCTTCTACTTAGCAGATGCCCTCATCACAGCCTTCAAAGGGGTCGTTTATGTTAACAAACTGTATCCAGATGGGACTTGTTCACCCAACTTATACTATACTGCATCATTGACATCCCTCATCACAACCTCATCAGTGAAGGTCTTATTTAATTTTTTGATCCAGTTAAGGATTTTTCCGCTGCTTAGTTAATGGTTGGGTTTAGCCATGGTCATGACCAAAAAGTTCTGAATGTTTGCTGGATGAAATTTTGCTAAGTCAATCTGACCATATTATCAGTTGTTTGCTTTATGAAATCCATTTGACTCAATGGATACTCTCTCACTCACTCTCTTACTCACACACGCACAGGGTAGCTCAGATGATCTGCAAGTAGGTTGTCCTTAGATGTGAATTTTTGGATACCATTCGTAGCATATCCAATTATTACTGTTATTTGCCTGTTGTGTGTACCTCTCATACAGACATCTACTTCACAGTCTAAATTCTGAGATTATTTCATGAGTAATTTTGAAGTTTGCAGGAAAGTTGGTTTGTTTACTTCGTGAGACATTTCTCAAATGCCAAGTAAGAAGCATAATGTGTTATTCACCTTTTCATTATCCCGTCTCTACTTTATCGTTGTCTTCATCTAAAATCATTTTATGTCGCACTTTCATTGAGATTTTTCTTTCCTTTACAGATACAAGAAAAGGATCAGAGACAGCAGTCTCTGATGCTTATCAAGCAGTGCCATTTTCATATGGCAACAGCAATGACTTAGCTAATGCGAAGAATTCTGATTCTGGACATATATCTCCTGGATTTCGCCCCCCTTTCCATGTGCCTGAAAGCCTACTTAGCAAACTAGTAAGTGAAGATATGCCTTTTCTTTTCACTTGAACCTCTTTTTTTGGGCATATCTGAGCGTGGAATTATTCATAGATTGTTATTGATACTTTTCCAATTGATACACTAATATTCTGTGGTGCATATGTTCTTCTAAGGCTCACATGTCTAAGTTTCAGATGCTTGGAGCAGAGATGAAGTTCATTCTAAGGTTGCCATTCATGGGCACCATGTTTCCTTGTGATATGACATGACGTAAGGCCAGGGCAGGTGGGATAAGAATTATATGTGTCGGATTTCATGATAGAATACCTTTGGTGCGACAAAATCAACACAAAGTGGATGAGAATGTCATCTGTATTTCACTTTCTTATTTACAATGTAGCACACATTACAGAGCTTCCTCCTAATTTTAGGATAGATATAAGTTTGATTTTGGCCATTCAGCTTTTGTTGAGAGGGCTTGGTATTTCTTGATTGTTTACAGCCTCCTTCAGAGAAGTTGCATCAGATAATGGCAAGAACTGCTCTATTTGTCAGTGAACATGGTGGTCAATCAGAGATTGTGTTAAGGGTGAAGCAAGGAGACAATCCTACATTTGGTTTCTTGATGCCAGACCATCATCTTCATGCTTACTTCCGCTACCTTGTTGATCATCCTCAGCTTGTGAAAAATGATTCGAATTCTTCCCAATCACAAGAAGCAAATAGAGTAGAGACTCAAGCAAATGAAGCATGTGATGCCGCAGGTGGTGCATTATCATTACTTGGCTCTGCTTATGGTTCTGTAGAGGATGATGATGTTGCACTTCACAAGGAAAGCAAAGAAGTGGAGCCTCCCAGATTAAGTGTTGTTAGCAAAGGACAAGGAGAATCTTCGATCTCTTCAACCTTGGAAGATAAAGTAGCAGCCAAGCATGTAGTTGCTGCTGCTAAGGAGAAAATTTCGAGAAGTAATCGTTCCACGAATGCTTCCTCTTCGAGCGATCGGAAGAAAAACCGGGAGGACAATTCTTCTTTTCACGGTGCAAGTGACAAAGGGCGAATCTCACAATCATGTCTCTCAAATGCTAAGCCGTTGGTTTTGGAGCCTCCATCTTTCTTAAAGAGGATGATGGAAAAAATAATTGAGTTTATTGTTAGAAATGGAAAGGAATTTGAATCAGTTCTGATTGAGCAAGATAAGACAGTTGGAAGATTCTCATTTCTTTTGCCATCTAACCAGTATCACTCATTTTACCTCAAACTCCTCCAAGAAGCTCGTGAGGTACTTTTCATACTATAACTGATCCCCTTGTGTGGATACTATAACTGATCCCCTTGTGTGGTATATTCTTATCTCTTTCATAGGCGGTATGACTCAGTTTGTATTTTCTTTGTTATTTTCCGAGTGCACATAGTTGAGAATATGTTGAAACATGTTTAATGAACCATAAAGTCCATCTTCAATCATGATGCCAAAATGTGGCATCTTAAAATAGTAGATGGAACCAAAAACTGGTATTGGCACTGACCAAAAAGGAATTTCGTTGTGTTTGAGGGCAATTAAGTTTAGATTGGTGCGTTAGTTTTCTGCAAATGCATGAGCTCCTTTATTTACATAAATTCTCAACATTTGATGTGTGTATCAATAGAAGGTACACTTTTATGATTTTACCATCTGTTGTCAGAACGTAGAAATCCAAACATTCAATGATCATTTATTTATTTTTTGGTTTATATGATCGAGATCTGTTGTCCACGTGTGTGAGATTGAGTTTAACACTAGGGACTATTTATTCTTTCCTCCCAAAAGGAGTGTTCGGAGCAGTTTGGCTAATTTTGAGCTTAAAAGGAGTTTATTGTACACAGTAGACAGTCGCATACAATGGAATTGCTTGGTTCCTATTGTTTGCTAGTCCTCTCTTCTTCTCCTCCAACTAGACTAGCAACCCACCCAATTTTGCTCAAACCCATGGGAGCAACAGGTCTGGAGAGGTTTGCAAACGTTGAATGGGTGACTCTTTATGTATGCGTCCTAACCTTATTTCGTGTAATAGGCTCCATGTGACTATTAAGGTGCCATATCTAGAGTAGGTAGAGGTTTTAAGATGAAAGTTTCAACTCTTTAAGGTTTAAAAAGATAGTCATCAGCTGTTTCTGAATCAAGGACAAAAGGCTTAGATTTAGGTATGGATTTGATTTGATTCAAATCGCGAAGTAAAGATATGAATGCAGATTATAAGATTTTAATGTTCGAAGAGTAAGATCAATCTAGTTTGGCATTTATAGTTAATTCATGCTGGTGGCATTATGATTGGACTGAAAGTGTAAGATTTTTGGCTCAGAGGCCTTAATCAGCTTTGCCATTTTCATTACTACCTATGAGCTACATTTTCTTCTAGCAGTGATGTGGTGGGTTTATTGTCTAGGTCCTCTGAATTTGCAAGATGCTCATTTAAGTAGTCTATCAGAAATTATTTTTGATAAATAAATCTTTAACTTGTGTTAATCTTCCGTACACTTTGATTGCTGAACACTTCAATTTTTTTTTGTTGGTTAGTTCGTTTCGTTTCAATCTCGAAGCTTGACATAATGTGGCAAGGTTGAAAGGGATATTGTTGGATCTAATATGGTTATTTTTTGGACAAATCGGTGTGGGAAAATCTGAGTACTTTCTTTCCCCTTCAAAAGGGAAGCTTTGGCTTTGCAACAATGCTTTGTTACTAAACATTTTTGCATGTTGTTTATGCAGTCAAAGCTTCCGGTCAAAAATGCTACTGATAAGAAACAAGATGAAGCAGCCACCAAGAAAAGAAGCCATGATTCACTTGATCAAGAGTCTACTGCTGCTTATGACTCCAACTCAATAGAGGAGGGGTTGCCTTATGACCCCCACAGGAAGGAGAAGTTTAGGATGGTGATTGGTGGGTCGAAAAAGGAATCACAAGATCAGCATTCTAAACCTGATAGACAATCTGGAGCCACTGCAGATGAAGCTGCTGCTATTGTATTAGCAGCAACGAGAGGTCGGAGTCCTGCAGATGCTTTCCCAACCTGGTCCACAGAAAAGCGGAGTACAGGCAGCAATGGTAGCTTCTCTTCTTTAAATGGTTACGATCAGACTCCAGGACATGTTTCGCGACATGTTTCACACAATGAAACAGGCACTTCTTTAACTGGCGCTAAGTCCTCTTCGGCTCAGTCAGATAAAAAAGACCCCATCAAAGTAGATGACGTTGTGGTTGCAAAGGCTGTGGCAAAAACAGCTGCCCTTGCGGTTTCCAGAGAAGCAGACTCTTCTGAAGCGTGCCTCACCAAGGAGCAGAAACTGAAGGCTGAGAGGCTAAAACGAGCAAAGATGTTTGCAGCCATGATAAAGGATGGTGGCCACAGTACAAGCAAACTGGTGCATGCTGGTGCACCAACTGAACCTCTGGAGGCTATTTCTGCAGTGTCAAACCTCTCTGCTGGGGATTCCGATCCTGTTGCTAAAGAAAGGGAAGGTAGCTCTGCGTATGTTGATGCTAAGTTCTTAGATGCTTTGAAAACTATGCATGCGGATACCATAGACAGTCACAATGGGGACCATAGGTTTAGAGAGAAGCACCTGTCAAGATCAAGAGACCGTGAAGAAGACTCTGAGGAAGATCACAAGCACTCTAGGAAGAAGCATAGGTCTGAAGATTCCTCACATTATGAAAGCAACCACCGCAGACATCAGAAAAGGCATTCTTTATCTAAGGACAAGAATCATAGACATCATCATGGGCACCACAGCTCTTCAGATGATGAACACAGGCACCGAAAAAGTCATAGATCTCGTCATCGGCACAGGGATCATGATCACTCCGAAGATGAGAATGGGGAGAGGAAAAGGTCTGACAGGCATCATCGCAGATCTCATTCTCAAAAAGAAAAGAAGCCAGGGACTAAGGATGAGGAGAACACAAAGATTGTAGATCAGTCAGAATTGAGTTTGTCAAATCACATTCAAGATGTGAGCACACCTGCTGAGCCTAATCCTCAGACCTCTGATACAACTGATGTTCCCAGTGACCTCAGGGCCAAGATCCGGGCCATGCTATTAGAGACCATGTGATTGACATCCTTGATGCATTGTATGAAAATAAGTTTCGATTCTGTATTGATATTGCCTGTACGATAATAATTGTTCCTCGTATGCCGGATTTGTAGTAATTGACTTCCATTTCGTTGTGCTCATATAATGGTACGGAGGCAAAACATCATCTGCACTTTGTGGTATTCTCAAAAAAGCAGCAGAGATATGGGTGTCTCTTATGATGCCCAAGTGCGATCCCTTAAAATTCAAGTAGAGCTGATAGATACATCCGGAGTTGAAACTACACGATTGCAGGTATGCTCTCATTCTTTTCGGCATGAACTACAAAAAGGGCTTCAAAGTTGTTAGGAAGAGATGAAGTTTTGATCAGAGTTTTTTTTTTATTTTTTTATTAGTTGAGCCAAAGGCTAATTAATTATCCTAGAACTACAAAGAAATCCCATGAGGAGGTAAAACGCCATCCTCATGAACCAGTAAAAATTTGATAAAATTCATCTATAATGTCTAGCGATATCATATGCTCTAGTGACAATCATACACGGTATCGTCAAAAAAATGGAGTCCATCCATGGGCGGACCCACAGGGGGGGCGAGGGAAGGAAGGGTCAGGGCGGGGGGGGGGCATTGTGGTGGGGAGGGTGTGGGGCGCGGAGCCCATAGGGGATTAAGCTAATAAATTTTTTTTTATTAATAGATTCGCCCCTGAGTCCATCAATAACATGATCGTTCAGACCGTTAATGAGTTACATTGACGAAGACTAGACTAGGCGTGAAAAAAGACGTACATACTTAAATCTGAGGCTTCTTATGATCCAAAGAGAGGAGGATGTGGTGGCTAGGTGCTTGTACCTAAGGACTTCTTTGCTAGCTATTACGGAGCTAATAGCAATCCGGATCACTGTTAGCGTTAGGCTGCAACTGCTATGGTTGACTAACTCAGAGGAGCTGGATGCCATCTTCACTTAAGAGACATAGGTGGCGGCCATATAGAACACTGATAAAAAACATTTTATCATCAACTGGAATCAACAGGATATGTCGACTTTCATGACAAACCCTCTACAGGAAGGCGTATATTGTGAGAACCTTCTCAATATATGCCCTTTCCTTCATCTCCAAAGGATTTGACGCCAAAAACCTAATCCACATTGTCCATATCCCTTGTATCAAAATCCCTTGGCATGAAGTGCTGTGAATTATTTAACAAGTGCAAACCATTGATCGCAAGGAGAATAACGTCCACATAAATCACAGGTATTATGAACTTACCCCTCAACTTGATGGTATGTGCATGTCTGCAATGTCCCCGTCAAAACCATAACTGGTAACAACTGGATTAAACTTGAGGTACCATTGTCTAGATACCTGCACAAATCCAGAACACTAGATGTTTTCTATGTATTAGTATCAAACCCTTTGGGTTGTTCCATGTAAATATCCTCCTCTAGAACACCAGTCATGAAAGCTTTCTTCTCATCCATCTGATGCAAATTCCAGATGGCAATGTGCTATAACAGTTATAATATTTCTAAATGAGTTCTAGGATGAGACAAGCAAAAGGTTCACGCTAGAATCCTCACATCCATCTTTGAAAACACTTTGCAGCCAGCCTTTCTTGAGACATTTCAATCTTCTATTCATATGCCCCTTGGTTCAAAAAGCCTATGTGCATTCAATTGTTATTTAATTCTTAAGCGTACAATACGATCCCCATCACAATGCCTTCCATTGATATCCATGCCTTGCAACTTCCCTCTTGCTGTCTTATCAAAAACTGAAATCAACTCCTATTCATAGCTTCCGTTCAAATCTTCTGAGGAGAATATTGCCTAGGTAGTATTGGTTTCAGTGTTCTTCATGCGGAATAGGTTATGTGGTCTGTAGAGTGGCTCATCCAAATTTATTGATGTGGAAAGTGCCGGATATGTAACTTTACGTCGCTCATTGTTCACCAACTTGGAAGGATGCTCAATAGATTTGGGCTCAGTCCTGAGATCTGGTTCGATGGCTAGAGCAGCTTTCAAAGCAATGAGCTCTCATTACAATATAGCTCGTAGTCCGAGATCTCAAGCATAAGGAATGGATATGATTTTTCACATCCAACAATAGAGAGATGCATAGTTGCCATACATGATTGTCGTGCCGGTCGGCACATACTGCCACAGCTGATATGTTTATCCGCACAAACCCCATGGAAATACATGTATGAGCTTCATGTTTCATCTTGCTTCAGTTACCAGTACCACGTTGCTCTCGGCTAGACTTAATAGTGACCTTGTAAGTCGTAGAGCTTTCTGGTCAAATTCTCTCATCTCATAATCCAAGGTTTCCAACAAGAGTATCATCTCCTTGTATTGAGAATGTGAAGCATGATGTGCAAAGAATGTGGTGATGGTTCCATTCAACTCTATAAAACTCCAACCAGGTGCCTTTTTCAAGCCAAGCATCCTCATCTGCACCCAAGTCTCTCCTACACTATCCCACCTGCTCATTGCAGCGTAGCTGTGTGCCAATTGGACATAATTCTCAGCAAAATCAGGTTCCAGGGCAATGATCTCCTTTGCAACCTCTTGTGCCAGGATAGCATTTTTATTTACCCTACAAGCATCAAGAAGTATCCCAAGAACATCAGCATTGGGCCGTGGAGTCATCTTCTTGATGAATTTGAATGCATCTTCTACCATTCCAGACCTGCTAAGAAGATCGATGATGCACCCGTAATGCTCAAGCGTGGGCTTCAATCTATGATCTTCTTCAATGGACTTAAATATCCTCAGACCCTCGGACACGAGCCCGGCATGACTACAAGCTGAGAGCAGAGATAAAAACATGACATCGTTTGGTGCCATCCCTGTTTGAAGAAATTGCGAGTACATCTCAAGAGCAACAATCCCGACTCCGTGACTCCCATATCCCCCTATGATTGCACTCCATGACACCAAATCTTGCTCTGGCATCAGATCAAAGCACCTATGAGCAGTCTGTAGATTACCACATTTCGAATACATATCCACGAGAGATGTGTCCATGGAAATACATGGCTTTAGTCCATGTCTGATAATGAAATTATGAACCACTCTTCCATGATGCAGAGCCCCCATGGAGGCACAAGCCTGGAGGAGAGAGACCACAGTGATAGTATCAGGCCCCTGGTTCAGCACATTCATCCTCTTGAAGAGAGAGAAGGCCTCATCCAAGTCACCATTCTGAGCATAGGCGCAGACCACAGCATTCCAAGAGACGAGATCTTTGTCATGCATCATCTCAAAGATGCATCGGCATTGCTTCAGATGACCACACTTGGCATACATCGAAACAAGAGAGTTCTGAGCAGCGACATCCAATGCCAATCTCTGCCTCACAACATAGCCATGAACAGATGATCCGTAGTCGAACAAACCCATTTGAGCACAAGCTGCAAGGACACTAGCAATGGTCGTGGTCGCGGGCATCACTCCCGACCTCAACATCTGGTGGAAGATTGACAGAGCCTTATCTGGTCGACCATTCTGCACCAGACCCGACATCATCGCAGTCCATGCTACAGTGTCTTTATGAACCAACAAGTTCCGGTCGAAGAGTGTAAACGCTTGCTTCCAGCTTCCAAATCTCAGATACATGCTCATGAGTCCAGTACCGACATGAGCATCAAATTCATATCCGGAGGTGGTGATCAGCGCGTGAACTGACTTAGCAGATCGAATCGACGTTTCTCCTCCTCCTCCTCCTCCCATGCTGTTTGAGATAGCAGACACCAAAGACCCAAACGTCTGATGATCAGGGCTCATTCCCTCGTGCCTCATGCTTCTGAACAAATCCACCACAATGGATGATTCCCTGAAGCCGCCGCCTCCTGCTGCATGGGAATACCCGGCGATCATAGAATTCCACGAGACGGTATCCTGCACAGGCATCAAGTCGAACAGCCTCCGGGCGACCTCAACTCTGCCACACTTAGCATAAACGCTCAACATGGCATTCGCGAGAACGAGGTCTGTTTCGAAGCCGCACCGAACGACACTACCATGCAGGCATTGTATGCCATCCAATCGAGATACTCCAGAAAGCAAGCCTACCATGGTGACAGAGTTGGGCTCTATCCCCTCTGAGCGCATCTCATTATACAATAAGAAAGCCATACCTGCATCGCCTGCTCGCGAGTAGGCCGCAACGATGGCTGACCACGGAACCACGTTTCTAGCGGGCATTCCGTCGAAGATCCTGCTGGCGTAATGTAAGTGGCCGTTCTTGGAGTACATGTGGATGAGAGAGGAGGAGACGTGGAGGTCGGGAGCGAAGCCGTGGATGACGGCGTGCTGGTGGAGGGAGAGGCCGAGGGGAAGGAGGCAGAGAGAGGCGCATGCTTTGAGGAGGGGAGGGAAGGCGTGGGGGTGAGGGGGGATGCCGCGGGCGAGCGTGGAGGTGTAGGAGAGGATAAGGTGGCTGCAAGAGACGAGTGCCGGAGAAGAAGGGTGTTTTGGCGGGAGATGACAAGCCTTCATGTTTGTCTTCGCTGCTCATATTTACTGCAAGGATTGGACCATGATTTTAATACAACTTTTCAACCTTTAAACATATATATATATATATATATATATATATATATATATATATATATATATACTAATCTTATCCCATGTCACATGTCAGCAGGGGCGGATCCAGGATTTAAAGTCCACCCGGGCTAACACTATCCTAATGA
Organism: Narthecium ossifragum; assembly: GCA_963920575.1. NCBI lineage: Eukaryota > Viridiplantae > Streptophyta > Magnoliopsida > Dioscoreales > Nartheciaceae > Narthecium > Narthecium ossifragum. The sequence goes on along the minus strand of OY986970.1, from coordinate 27,243,567 downwards.
TTTGCTTGATGGAAACTATACCAATCACATGAGCTGCTTCTCCCACCCCCCTACACACCCCCCCTCCGGCCCCACCTGTTCTTTTCCATTTATACCCCCGCCCCCCCTCGCCTTAATATTTGACTTTGCCTTTCTTTTTTTTTTCTCTCAATTTTGCGTTGTTTTTTTAGTTTTGTTTCTTCATTAGTTTTGTTTTTATCTGTTTTCTTTATTATTTTTTAATTAATTTTATTTCTTTTTTATTAACAGTTTTATTATTCTTTTTGGATAAGAGGTTTTTTTTATTATATATTTGTAATCTTTTGTTTAATTTTTAGTTGTAGATTTTGAGAGTAATTATTTGTAAAAATTTAAAAAAGTATAAAAATATGAATCAAAATAAAAGGTATAGGTATACATTGTGTTTTGTGAAAAGTCTCTCCAATATTGATTTAGCCATTATCAGGGAAGAGTACATGCAACAATACATAAAAAAGAGATACACAAAAATATATAAAAATACAAATTCTAATCAATATTGCCTCCAAATTCTGCTCCCGGCGCGCTTGGTGGTATACCTGTTACTTCGTACCACAACTGATTACGTGTCATATAACGAGTGGCCCATCCTTTAGCTTCGTACGATGAATATTGCCACCACCATGTTGGAATGGGTGGTACAGGGTAATGAGGGTGTAAAAAAACTTGCACAAAGTAATTGCCAACATGGGCAATAGCTATTTCTAGACGCTCTTGGTCTGGAACCGGAGGAGTCCTTAATGGCAGGTGAGTAAAACAACTCGTAACATTCTCACCAAATGTATGCAGTATAAGATTATACCTTGATGCAATGACAATTCCCAAAGGTATAGAGTCCATCCAATACATCTCTGGTGCCCACGACCCGAACCAATTCAGTGAGAATAATAGATTAGCTACCTGATTCCGATCTGGATAAAGATGATCATATAGATTCTTATTTTGTTGAATCTCTTCTATAAGCTCGACTCGCACTTGAGACCAACCTTTCTCACCGTACCCAATTAGTGCGGCTATCGCCCTAAATCCACAATGACCGTCAGCTTGAACATAAAAAAAAAATATGCGTGCCCATCTACTCGGTATGTGTGCCTATCTTATCGGTATGTGTGCCCATCTACTCGGTAAGTGTGCCTATCTTCTTGGTAAGCGTATAGATGATCTGAAATTTGAAATTTCAAAAAAAAAAAAATTATTTAAAAATTAAAATTTTTACAATTTAAATCGTTAAGATTTTGAAATTTTATCAATTTGAAAATTAAAATAATAAAAAAAATGATTTAAAAAAGCAAAACTAATAAAAAATGAAACTAAATAAAAATTAAACACAACTGGTATAAAAAAAAAGGGGCAAAGGAGAGATGTCTGGATATAGAGAGAGAGAGAGATAGTGAAAGGGGTATAAGGGTAAAACACCGGGGGGACAGTGGGTGTGTCAGAGAGGGGGGCGGTGTAGAGGGGGTGGGAGAAGCAATTTGCATCACATGCTCACATTTTAATGTAATATCTCTAATGGATTTCAAAAGGCCCGTTCCTATGTTTCTGTTACTGTTACTCTACACAAGAACAAGAGACTATATCCAAACAGTAAATGCTCAAGTAGTGTTCTCAATATTCAAAGCACATTCTTTTCTAAACAGTAAAATTATTTATAAAATAATTCTATAAAAAAAAAATTACAAGTGGGGTCTAATCTCTCAAGTATACAACTACTAATCTTTTAAAGTCGTTTTTTTTACCTTGTACGTTATAGAAAATTACTTTTAAGAGAGGCAAAACAATAAAATCAAGGGGCTATTAGGAGCCACGACATTAACTTAAAGCCTTGAACCCATGAGTGTCCTGCAAGTATCAAATACTATGTGAATAAATTATATGCCTATCAAATATTTTGATGAACGAGTAAACAAATATCAAATATGAATAAATAAACTAAATATATGTCAGCAGCCCGCCCAATACCCAGTCACTAGTCACTGACACCTAGCTATTGCACTTTTTAATTTTGACTCTCTGGCACTTTTTAATTTTGACTAGTTCCTACGGTGATGTCAGCAGGCCACCTTTAATTTTGACTTTTGGCTGCTTTGGCAGTACTGGATTGCCTTTTAATTTTAATTTTGACTCTTTGCTGCTTTGGCAGTACTGGAGGGCTGACGGGTGGGCTAGCCATTATATAGGCCGGATTAATGTATTTATATTGAATTTAAATGAACTAAATATATAAACCCTTTAAAAAATTTCATGTGGGCTGCCCGGGCTACAGCCCGGTGCAGCCTACTCATAGATCCGCCCCTGCAGCAGGGTAACCACCATCTCCCCTCACCTCCCTCATAACTCCTCACTAACCCCCCCTAACTCCCCCTCCCCCACTATTATCCCCTCCACATCAGCAACCACATAGGATACCTGCCACATAGGATGCCAATAGGACAACAAAATGTTAACTTATAACCATGCTCCTATATAAGGATGATTTGTAAGTCCCCACGTGACAAGGTAACCATCCTCTCTTCCCAACTCCCTTAATAACTCGTCAATAACCCCCACAATCCCTCACTAACTTTCTTTTCTCCCCTACTATCCCCCTCCACGTAGGCTCCACATAGAATAACCCTCTTCACATAGGTTTCATGTAGGATAATATGTTTGCTAAGTTATAACCATCTCTCCATACAAGGATGATATATGTTTTTAATATAATTAAAACTCGGGTTTAAATTGGATCTTCCAAAAGCGGTTGCATCACACCCGAACCGAAATCTAAGCACAATGAACCGAAAGGGATGGGTCCCTTTCGTATGGTTTAAAGGGCTTCCTCCGGCCCCAAAGATTGGTAATTTGTTCGGATTCGGATGAGCACCACTAGCTCATGATCAGACGGAGCTCCTCTTTTCTCTCCCCCTCTCTCACTCCCCTTCCCCCTCTTTTTAAGAGCTCCGCAGCGGTGAGCGGGTTTCGAAGCTCTTCTTTCTCTTGAGCGGCGGACCAGCGGGCGGCTATCCGATCCGTTACGACGCTACCCGTTCTCTTCAATCTCTCTCCCTCTCAGACTCGGTCGCACGGGCGAAACGAAGCAAGACCCAGGCAAAACATCGGGGGATTTAGCGGCGATCCGTTAACCCGGAACCGGGAACCGGGAACCGGGAACCATCTTCTCCACCTCCAACCTATTAATACCAGGTTAATCACTCGACACCGTGACACCCACTTCTTTGCTTCGATCTTTCCGTCTCCCTCTCTCTCTCTGTTCTGAAACCCTAGCACTTGCATTAACTCTTCAAGATTCCTGCTAGAGTTTTGGGGGTTTTCTTTGAGGGATTCATGGTGGTGTGCACTGTTCTTTACTTCGCGGCCACATACATGGCGTGGGTTCTTGTTTTGGTGGTGGGAGGAAGCGGGTTTCGTTTCGGTGGCTTGGATTTTAATACCAACGGTTAGGGTTTGTTGCTCTTGTAGTGTAGTTTGATCCAATTTTTATTTTTGACGGGAAAATTGAAGCATATTCCAATCTTTTTATGTAGATAGAGGGAATATTATCTCACGGCTTTTAGGATAGTTTTCCCTCTTGATGGAAGTATGCGGTTGCGTTTAGTCCTCGAAGGATTCATTGCCTTACTATAGGATAACAATTGTCTCTTGGGGCGAAGCTAAGTCATAGGTGATTAAAGCTACTTCTCGTTTGATTATTGGCACTTTACAACTTAAGCCACATAGCATTACCATGAACATTGTTCACAAAGAAGCTGAAGATATACCTAGTTGATTAACATAGAGAGGGGCTGGTGGGGTTCTTTTTGATGCCGGAAACATCTATCCAACCGACTGGATTCTTGGTTGGGAAGGATTTATCAACCGTTCGAGGGCTGTTTCTGGCATCACTTTTGCTGATTTGAGGCTGGATGTGTGGAATGTGTGACTCGAGGATGGTTTATATTGAGGCACGACGGAAGCTTGTTTGAAAGGCGAGGACATGATGTACCTAATGATTTTTGTTATGAACGTTCCATGTGTTAGGAGAAGTGATGTCGTGGGATGTGTGGCTTGAGTCAAGTTTACGTAGAGGCATGGTGGACACTTGTTGTGAAAGGCGAGAACAAATTTCTCCTAACCGATTATTTGAAATTTCCGTGTTTGAGTTAGTAGTTTCAAAAGCATGTAGTACCCAGCTATCAGATAGCTAATTTTCAGAAACCAAAAAAAAAGAGAGCTGATTTTGAAGCAAGAAAGTTGCATCATATTCACCAAGAGAGCTTTTTTAATTTTAAAAGCTAAAACTAGGCTCTTTTAAGCCACGAAAAACTTGATCTACGCCAGTGAAGAGAAACTTTTATTGAGGAAAAAGTTGCTGACTGAAGAAAGTGCAAATGCTAAAAGGGTGTGCAAACGTTGATTGACCTCATTTTCTGCCATGAATCTTTCATCAGGCAAATGAGAAATGAAGAATCAAGATGACATGACTGAGCAAAACCAGTTGATCTTATATGCAGAATGGCTTACTATCCTCAATCTTATATTTCGTGCATTATGTTTAAGTATTTAACACACTTTAGTAACTTTGAGTGGAACTTATATCATAGTTGGACGCCGGGTTTCTGCATAAGTACCGGCCAAAATAATGGTTGGCCACTGCGGTCACTAGCTGCCAAGCTGGGCTTGGACTAGGAGGCACTTGACCGGCCAAACTGCCTAGTTAGGTCTGCCTAGGTGTCTAACCAGGAGCAGTTCCATGCGAGAGATTTTAAGTGCCAGAATGCAATAATTAGCTTCTTTCTCTTTTTGTTGAGTGCGCATTTTCAACCACTATTTGCTTGATGTCAATAAACGGAAAGGTCTAAATTGGTATCTAACTGTCTTCAAGAAAGTAGATGGGCTCTTGTCTATTGAAACCTAGAGTTTGATTTAAACAGGCTTCGTACATGAAGTATTGAAATAAGCTCTATATGACCAATTCGTAGCCTTTTTATTAACTCAACTAGGTGTGAGTCTGTGCTTCAAAAGGAGACTTTATTCTTCTTGTTGTAAGATAAATCATCCATCTTTAGTTATATGGATAGCTAACGTTTAGAAATTCTTCTAATCTATATTGAAGATTTATTTTTCGTGATCACAATGACCAATTGCTACCATACTAATTTCTCTTTTAGTTTATGTCTTGAACATAAGCAGAACTTTCTCTGAATCACATGCTTCCTGGGATGAGCTTATGCTTCTTGGTGAAGCAAATGCCAGTCTATAACTTTCTCATCTGTCCTTTAACCCCACAATAAGCAGCTATAACTGTAACAGAAACCTCTCAAATCGCAGTCGACACACTACCACTTGGTTTATTGCAGTTTTCTCTTCGGATCACGCTCTTGCAGTGTTTCCAGATTTTCTGTGATTGGTTTTAGGATGATATGATCTGAAAGCCAAACATTTGTTGATAATGTTCTATTAAGTGACCAGTATGCATAAATCTCTTGGTAATCAAGATTCAGCATACATGTCTAACAATAATCTATGCTTGAATTGTGACAACTTGGATGCAAACAATGATCAAGGTATATGGCTAGGAAATTAGAATTCCAGAAGATGGTAATGGTTTGACCGTGTATTGATGAGTTGCTATTTTAAATTGTGACAACTTGGATGGCCAACCATAGTTCATCGACCGAAGTATTATCCAGGTGCCAGACAACTTTCATGCAGCTAACAAGTTTTAATGCTTTCAATATTGTCCTCAAATATGCATGAGTTGGAAGATCTTTTCTCCCCAATCCCTAGCCAAGAACATCCGCATGTGAATAGACATATATTTTCACTACATGGCTAAGTTCCTAATATTTCTCGTGTTGATTGCCTCCCGTTTTTTAATGAAAGACGACCAATAGCTGCAATCACTGTTACAACATGTGAATGTGTTATTGTTTCTCATATTTGATGCAGTATGTCTGAAATTATGGAGATGGATGGACATGACAATAGTGCAGAGGCATCCCGGGCATCTCGTAACCCGAAATCGAGAAAGTTGAGGTCACTTGTCTGGAATGACTTTACCAAGGAACAGAAGGCAGATGGGACATACATAGCTGTATGTAATCACTGCAAGAAAGAATTGACAGCAAGTAGCCGAAGTGGAACTACGCATCTGAAAAACCACTTGGGAGTTTGCATGTCCAGTAAGAGAATAAAGAGGAGAAAGTTAGTTGTTCGACGACTAGCACTAAAATCTGGTGAGCAGAAGAATGATGGAAATGGAAATCTTGACCGCTTCCAATTTGATCAAGAGCTAAGCCGGCAGGATCTTGCAAGAATGATTGTGCTTCACGGCTATCCTTTCGCAATTGTTCAGCACCCTGGCTTTAAAACTTTCATAAGAAATCTTCAGCCACAATTCAATTTAGTATCCTATGACACCATCAAAGCAGATTGCATGAAAATCTATGAAACTGTCAGACTTAAGTTGCATGAAGGGCTTGTAAAGCTTCCTTATCGAGTTAGTCTGACAGTTGATATGTGGAAATCAAATGAAGATGTGGAATACTTGTGCTTGACTTGCCATTATATTGATAATGATTGGAAGTTCCAAAGAAAAATTCTCAACTTTCTTCATGTTGAATCTCCATTGACAAGCGAAGAAATCAGTAAGGCCATTGTGGAGAAGATGTGTGATTGGAATATTGACCAAAAGTTATTTAGTGTAGTCTTGGACAACTGCAGCTTTGATGATGTGGTTGCTAATGTGCTCCTGAAATTTCTTCAGTCAAAGGGTCTCCATCAATCAAATGACGATTTGTTTCATGTGCGTAGCTGCGCCCATATTTTGAATCTCATTGTACAAGAAGGCCTGGAGTTAGCAAGTGAAATTGTCAATAAAGTGCGTGATAGAGTTGAATATGTGAAATCTTCACCAGCGAGAATGGAAAAGTTTCAGAAGGCAGCAAAGCAGGTTGGTGCGCACCAAAAGTTGGTAGTAAGTGATATTCCAACAAGCTGGAGTTCAGCATATATAATGCTTAAAACCGCATGTGTATTTCAAGAAGCTTTCACTTGGTTAGCTGAAAATGACGCTGAGTTCACAAATTTGCCATCTACCCAGGAGTGGCTTGAGGTTAAAGCTGTTAGTGAATGCTTTGAAGAGTTCTATCAGATGATAGACAAGTTCTCAGGCACTAGAATTCCCACGGCAAACCTATATTTCAATGACATTTATAGTATCCAGTTGTTATTGAAGACTTGGTGTATAAGTCCACATCCTATCATTCAATCAATGGCTTCACATATGTTTGACAAATTCGAAGAGCACTGGGGCATAACAAGAATAGTAATGGCGATTGCTTCTATCTTGGATCCGAGATATAAGATGAAATCTGTTGAGTACTTCTTCAAGCAAATATATGGTGATACTTATGATGCCAAGACACGGATTGAAGATATCCGTAAGCGCTTGTTAAATATATATAATGAATATGCAGTTCGGTCAACCCACACATCCAATAGTCAATCCCTTCTTTGTTATTTTGGGTCTAGTAGCGGGTGCACGAGCAGTGACTGTGGGGTTGTTGAAGATTCTAAGCCGTCTTCTCGTATAACACTGTCTGATACGCGAAGAGGTCTTGATCAATACCTCCAGGAGACCTCTTCAAACCAATTGGTTAAATCAGATCTGGATATGTATTTAGAAGAAGCTGTTCATCCCTCAAAAGAAGGGCTTGATGAAAACTTTAACATCTTAGGCTGGTGGAAATTTAATGCTGCAAAGTATCCCATCCTTTCTATAATGGCACACGATTTTCTGGCAATTCCTGTATCGGTTGTTGCCTTGGACACTGAAGGTAGAGTTCTTAATCAGTACCTGAGTTCCATGGACCCCACAACTGTACAAGCTTTGATATGTGCACAGGATTGGCTAAGAGATGATATTGAAGGTGTGGCTGAATGGGAAACTCAACTTTTTAGCTTTGTGTTCTAAGTTATCATATTTTTTATTTTTTATTTAGTTGGAAAGCCTCATTAATTTTGGAACAACGGATGACTTCTCAATTTCTTTAACAGCTGCTAACATGGATGCTGACAACAGTATGTCGCTTGTACCTACCAACGGGGATGAATTTTCTCCTTTATCCAAATAGGTAAAGTACTTTCCTTTTGAATCGACAGTCCTTGGATCATAACTTGTGTTTGTTCTTCCCATATGTACATGGATGAAGATGCTAGGATCCTGATGTTGGGTATTATCTACAATTTGTAGGGTGGGTAGCATTGCGCGCGATTGAGATTCCTACTTTCTACTTTTGTGCTCCATGCTTTGTGAATGCTTCTCCATGGTCATACATCATATCTTCACATACTTGGTGTTTTAACATATTGCTTGTATTTTTCATTTTGTTGGTCAAACGAGTGAATTCGGTATGCAATTAAAATATGGTTTGTTAGATAGGATAGATAATCAAAGCAGTCATGAACAATTTGGTCTTATTATTCTCTGCTGGTGTTGGGACATTCGGTATACAATGACCTGTCGACATAAGAAGGAACTGCAATGTATTGTGTTTTTGTCTTAGTAGATGGAATCGATTTATCAGCATTAACTGCTTCCATGTTTATTCTTTATCATTGAAGTCCTTCCATTTTCTTCCTCCTATTCTCCCTTGCCTTTTCTCTGTCCTGAATCTTCTGATACACGAATTAGAATTACTCACAATATAATACACTAAGAGTTAAAAGTTATGCTGTTGTTTATTCGCACTTTTGCAACCATTAGTTGTGTTTACTTGGGGAGAAATATATTCTTTTCACAAATTAATAGATAAATTATCTTGCTGTTTCTTTAAAACCCTTTATTTATGATAAAAGAAAAACGGAGAACCTTATGATAAACGTCATATCTTTAATAAACATGTCTTGCCGCATCTATTTGCCATGGTTGTGCTCCATTGACATTGATCAGGATCCAAAATCCTTACCAGAACAAACATTTGATACCTTTTGCGGAAAATTTAAAACTGTGAATACGTAACTAAACTTCCAAATATCTAATTGAGATTTCTAGCTTTTATGTTTTGAATAAATCACTCTTCAAATCCAAGTTTAATATGACTGGCATTTGACTCTATATTTTTATGGCAACTTGGAGATCTTTCATCTTTTGAACATTTCATTGATGGTTTCTATGCTGCCAGGTTTTATGTTTGAGTTTTGTTGTCCATTTCTTCACTCTTCTTCATCCAGAACCAAAAAGAAAAATGAGGATAGTTATTTTTTGTTTCAATAGCTCCAACTTGTGCAAGATAAAGGGAAAAACAGTCTATTTGTTGACTTAAATATTAGATCATTGTTACATATTGGACTTATTTGTTTCTTTTGCAGGGTTAAAGAGCTGAACTGATGGTGGCTACCCTCTTTCGGCCTGACTTGTTTATAACTAGTGCCCTTTATTTGGAATTTCTCTAGTTACCAAGTTTAACCAACTTTCAGCCGTCTTGATGTCTGCTCGGTTCATGAGAATGACTAATTGAAGCATGCTAGTGATTGTTCCACTTCAAACTGAGCTGACTCATTCTGGATTCTTAGTAAAGTTATACAGATTGGCACCCAGTCCTTGGCTGCTTTCCATCAATGCAGCGAGAGCAGCAGGGAATTCCAGAAGCTACATCAACAACCTCAAGGCCCACTCTGGATGTAAAACTTAGTATGTCAATGGTAGGTGCACTCCCATCTTCATCAGTTAGCACTATTTAAATGTATTGGTATTTGTATGTTTCACAGAGGTTGAAGAGGGTCAGAGTTTTGTGACATAATTTTTCAGTTTTTTTAAGTTGGTTAAATAGGTCCAATCTTTCTCCGTGTACCTATTTGAGTCTTGCTAGCTTTATGCAGTAGTTTGCAG
>OY986970.1:27168964-27233478 GCA_963920575.1 Narthecium ossifragum | reverse complement strand
ATGCGGAGTTCACTTGAGATCCAAAAGGTGTTGTTGGGTTGGGGCCTCACTCACATAGTCACATCACATACAGTGTTTACAAGCTGCTATGACTCTTCTTCTCACTATTTTCATCTTTATCTTGGAATCAATCTCTTGCTCTTGCTAAGAAATGGCAGCCGATTCCTCCACTAACCCCTCTCCTAATCTGACCATCTACGCCGGCGCCGATCCCTTCCGCCGCTCTCTCAAGGACGCCATGGTGGCTCACCTCCGCTCCCTCCCCGCAGTCGAAGTCGTTGATCTCGGCACCGGCGACAAGTACTACTCCATCGCCGAGCAGATCGGGCGACTTGTCAGCACCGCCGCCGCTGCTCAGTCCAACGGCGAGAAGGAGACACGTGGCCTGCTCGTGTGCGGCACTGGCGCCGGCGTCTCCATGTTCGCCAACAAGTTCCCCCGAGTGTACGCCGCCACCTGCACCTCCGTGGCCGATGCCGCCAACGCCCGCTCCATTAGCGGCTGCAACGTGCTGGCTCTCGGCGGTATGGCCACCGGCCCCGAGGAAGGCGTTTGCATCCTCGACGCCTGGCTCAGCACCCCCTTCAAGTCCCCCTGCCCGGCATCCGGCGGCGATGAGTGGCCCAAGGACATCCAGGCTTTCCTCGACAACTCCGTCGCCGAGATGGTCCGCATCCCCTCTGCTGACTCTTCGTCCCCCGCTGCTTGCGCCATCTGCTTCCTGAGGAAGGGGATGGAGTTCGAGCCGGTTGAGATAATGCCGGGCGGGGAGATGAGGATCGTCAGGGAGAGCCCGACCTCCGCCTACGTGAGGTTCCGGGCGGGGAGCGTGGAGCCCGCTCACCACCAGACCTTTGGGCACGATCTGGTGGTGCTTAAGGGGAGGAAGAAGGTGTGGAACCTGAGCAAGGGGGAGAGCTATGACCTGCAGGATGGGGACTTCCTGTTCACCCCCGCCGGGGATGTCCACCGGGTCAAGTACTTCGAGGACACCGAGTTTTTCATCAGGTGGGACGGCGGCTGGGACATCTTCTTGGATGAGGATCTTGGAGCTGCGGCAGATGCTATTGCGAAGGAGCTGGAAGGAGGAGGAAACCAGCAATAGGGTAACCATATCTCTCCTCCAACTTATAAATATCCAGTCTGTCTACTGTTGTTGTTGTTGTTGCTCGTAGTCATCTCGAGTCTCTTCTTGTGGTTTGGGTTGCTTGGTGGTGCTGTCTCTTTGTGTTTGTATGCTTGCAATTTCGTGTTGTTGCCTATCGCCTGAGGATGAAGTGGCATGTGCTATTCTAAATTGATGGCTGAAGGAAGGGCAGTAGTTCTTCTGGATTGAGATATATAAGTGGAAATCGATGTGATCTTTTGCTATAGTGTCTTCAGTGGTTTCTGTCATGTGGATGTTGTGTCGCATGTGCATCTCTCATGGTTGAGTGATCCTGGAACCTGAATGCATGTGAAGTAACTGTTTGGTTTGCTGAATTGAGTGATGTTTTATCACATGATGTGGCTATTTTTTTTATTCTGGTGTTTGGCGCATTGCATCAGGTGCCTGATGCAAGTGCATTAAATGTTAAAAATAGAGAGGGGGCCGGTCTTGTGTAGCCTGACGTTGCAGCATGTGATACGATAAAATCTAGTCGTTTTATACGATGCATCATCAGACGATGTGATGCAAGGGACGATCCATTAAATCTTGCATCAAGGCCTGCATTGCATGGCTCGACGCTGAATCGGGATGATACAAACAAATTGGCGGTATCGCTTGATGTAGCATCAAGCAGCTGCAATATCAACCCCCTCTTTCTCTACCTTTTGCATTTAATGTGGTGCATTAGGTGCTCGATGTAGGTGTGTCAAATGCAAGATCAGTAAAGTAGCTACATTGAGTGATGCAACATCACTCGATGCAGCAAACCAAGCAGTGTGCCAAACTCGCATGGTTTTAATAAATTTTGCTACCCTCAAAGTGAGGGTAGCAAAAGCATTTTTGTTTTTTAATCTAAAATCTAAATGTCATATTCTATTCTAGTTCCACATCCTTTTCCTGCTCTAGTTTCTTTCACAAGCCTTGTTCTGAGTCCTTGCTTGATTCCCATATCAATTTTAGTTCCAGTTCCTTGCATAGTACCGATCGCTCGTCCTTGTCTTGGTGCTGATCTTTGTTCTAGTTCAGTTCTTGGTCTCTATACTTCTTGGCTATTTGTGACCGACTGTTTGTGAGATTAGTACTTCTTGATTTGACTGACTTGGTTGAATTGCTTGAGACGGAGCTGGTTGCAGGTTGAACACTAATAGGTGTGCTCAAAGCTGTATTGTTTCTTGAGGTTGTACTGTTCTTATGAAGGGATTGGTGACTTTTGAAGGGGGAGAGAAGGAATGCTTAAGTTGAACTGATTTTGGATTCAGCAGACATTTTAAACTCGACTTGACTTTTAATGCTTAATACTTGCACTGCAATTCCCGTTGATGTGCAGCGGCATCATAGCAGCTGCTGGGTTTCGTGTAACGTCTGAAGCAATTGTATCCTCGGACACATGCATTAGATGATGCTGGATTTGCTGTAAAGTAAGTGCTGATTTGTTTTTTGATTGGGCAGTATTAAGTGTTTTTAAATATGATCAGTTTTAGTTTGCCATTATGTATGAAAAATTTGGATGAGTGGATTGGGTATTTGGTCAATATGGTGTATCATGAGTTGTGTTCACTCTCCAAACTGGATAGCATTTGTAGTATGTAGTATCATGAGTTTTGTTCCCTCCTGCATCGGAAATATAAGGTGGCATCCCTTAAGTGTGAAGAATGAATTAAATTACAGACTTTGTTATCATTATCAATCTGAGAATTGGCTTTGACCATTTGCAGAGAAGTTGACTGCTTTGACCATATTAAAATCTTTATAGTTTTAACTATAGGCCAAAGTTTTGTTTATTATATCTGGCATGATTTGGTTTGTAAAAAAAACATGTTCATCCGGGTAAGAAGAGCAGACTTTATTCATGAAAACTTATGTGAAACCTGATTACAGCTTGCCTGCCCTACATTTAGTCGTGTTGTAAAACCTCAACCCACTTTTGTCTTGTTCCTTCGATCAATTGCTATTTCTCGAGGATGGATTGACTATTATTCATCAAGTTGATGTTCAAAAAGCGTTCCTACATGTTGTTTTATCTGAAGGCACTGTTTATAACTCAATCTTCTTGTATTGTCCATCCTGATTTCCCAAATTTGGTTTGCAAACTGGTGAGGGCCTTTATAGCTTGAGCTCGGATTCCATTCCTGTCCTTCAAGATCGATCCATAGCTCATGAACAAGTTCAAATATTTCCACAATTGCTGTAATTAGCTTATCCAGGGAGTAGGCTCAGACTTTGCCATCAAGGGCTTTAGGTTCTTTGAATTTCTTCTTGGCATTGAATATTTAAATCTAGCTACTTTGGTTTCTAGTGGATTGTTCTTATCACAACAGATATATTCCAAATTTGCTAAACCCTTGTAGAGGTGCCATGATCTTAAAATAGCTTTTATTTCTAGCTAGGCCACGATGGACCAGCAAATGTCCTTACAAAAAAAAAACCCTTGTTCATCACCAAGTTCTCTATTCTTTGTATCAAGCTTAACCGTCATAATTAGAATCGGTTTAGGATAAAGTCAAGACATCAATTTTTTTTTTTTTTCTTTTGATTAGTTGAGCCAAAAAGACCAGGAGAGAGTAAGTAGTACGTTACAGGGAGAACAGAGCGGAACGGAACGAAACTAAAAGGAAATCAGGAAGCCGGGCGGTGGATCAGATCCTTGAGCAAGATTGCTGCCAGCCACACGTTTTACCATGCATAGACTTGCAAGCCCATCAAGGCAACCTTCGAACCTAGCAGCTAAACTACACACACATATCTGAGAGAACAAAATCCCAAAGGCCAACCCAAACTCCCATTTATACAACGAACCAGGAAAAAAAAACAAAGGAGCATCAGATCACTCGAGCCAAAATCTGAGTACACCTGTGATTGGATGCCAAAATAAACCCATGTCAAATTGCGTCAGAGGATGAGGAGGCGTCTACATGTAAAGTCAAGAGATCATATGATCAAAGTTTCTAGCTGTGTGTTATGACTATTCTAACCATAGAAGAGAATTTAGACAAGAGAAGGCCACTTCAGCTTGCATATACATACATATTCATAGGACTATAGGAGAGAAGACCAACTTTGTCTCGTCAAAATGATGGGAGACTTTGGAATGAACTAATTTAATATCAGTACCATCACGCAGCTTAACACAACAACACGTACATATGCTTGTGTATCAATAGTAGTATATATGCAGTTGGAACGTTTTGCTTTATTATTAGGTCTCTTTTCATTTGCATTCGAATGAATGAATTAAGTTATCATCTTCATTCTTTAATTAGGAGAAAGTTTCTTTAGTTTTGAGGATTGCTTGGAGGGCACTAATCTGGCTGGGTGCCGGTCGGGTATGGATTGATGGGCCCCCTTTCTTTGATTTCACAATACTATTACCTAGCTAGCTAGCTAGGCCCCATGCAGCTAGCGCAAATATTTAGCATTATAGATACCACCAAGCACATCAATCTATCCCGGAACGTACTCACAGCTAGGTTATTGGAGCACCATACGTTGATCACCTTTAAGTGCTCAAATTAGGTCAAGAAGATCACCTTGATTGCCCATTTGACAATAAAAGTTTTCTACTTACAAGCCTTTTTATTCCTACGTAGGTACAACTCATGCATATATATATATATATATACATGACTCGTATAACCATTAATTGGGACATCAATCACGACCTCTTAAATAATATTCACTTTTATAACTAGCCGTTCATCATCATCGATCATACGTATTCATGTTGGTCACAAGAGTGGAGCCCAAACGTTCGGTACGTTCCTTGTATGCATCCATTAGACGTGGGCAGAAAGCATATATATATATATATGGTATGGATGATGTGACAATTACTTTCCATCGTGCGTGGTGCGGTGCTGTGTCCATATTTAATGAAAGCCACGTAGGGCGGCCGGATCGATCATGCGCTGCTGACATCTATACGTATAATATTAAGTATATGTGTAGTTTGGAACCGCGGGAACCATCTGCAACTGCAACCCGTTTATATATAAATAAATATAAGGAGAAGGATCGAACATGCACAGTCCTCACGAGGTTGAGTTCTCATTAAATACCAACCTAACTAAGATAGTATATATATATATATCTAAACATTCTTATCCGATCCCACAGAGGATGCGCTCCTCTATATATATTATATATAGGACGGCTAGCCTAGCCTACTTATATTTGATCCTCGCCTAGCTTTCTAATACAAGAAATAAGTTAACTCAGCCATTTGGCTTATCTAATCAAAAAAAATTAGAAGAAATAAGTTGGTGCTGATCGATCATGCATATATACCCCACTAATTTTTTGTTCGTTTTATAAGAACCATCCATCCATCCTACGTACCGTACGTAAGTATAAAGCATGCAAGCCAAAGCCGATCGAGCTTAATTAACTAATTAGTCGATCATTAATTAGCATTTCCTTTCTTGATTTCCCTTGCATTTGCATCCATTGTAGTAAATAGTAAATAGCACATACAAATATATATGGCCAACTTCTTCAATGCAATATGGTGATATGGTGGGTGGGACTTTGGGAGCCCACAATCCATCCCCTTCAAAACCTGAAACTGAATGGAAAATTCCTGGCCAGCACCACATTTATTTATGATACATCAATCCCTTATCTGTTCAACCTTAGCAATACCCATGGGTCACCCATATAAATACTCTCCAGACATGCATGAAATGGTAGACCAAGAAGAAGGCATACATATATATATATATAGAAGAGAGAGAGAACAGATCTAGCTAGAGAGAGATTTAATTAGCTATAGGGTGGTACGCAAAAGCTAGCTAATAGCTATATATATATATGTAGTACGTAGCGGAGGTAATTAAATCGATCTCCTTTGAGTACTAGTTTTGAGATATATATATCGATCGTCTATCAGTATTAATCCATGGAGTTGAGAGTAGATGATCAGAAGCAGCAGAAGCCACATGACGAAGAGTTCCAGCAGGTTGCGATCACTTTCAATAACAAGTCATCTTTCAAAACCAAAGTGGCGCAGTCGGAGGAGGAGGAGGAGGCGAAGAAGACGTCGTCGGTCCTGACGAGGTTCCATGCCGGATACTTCCGCATCAGCCTCGCCCTCTGCGGGCAGGCGCTGCTGTGGAAGACGCTGAGCGAGCCGAGCACCGACGCCCACGCTCTCGGCCCCGTCGTGCGCATGGTCCCCTCCGCCGCCTTCATCCTCCTCTGGTCCCTCGCCCTCGTCGTCCTCCTCGCCCTCTGCCTCCTCTACGCCGCCCGAACCTTCTTCAACCTCGGCGCCATCAAGGCCGAGTTCAGACACCATGTCGGCGTCAACTACCTCTTCGCCCCGTGGATCTCATGGCTCCTCCTCCTCCAGTCGACGCCGTTCCTCCACCCCGAGACCACCGCGTACCTCGTCATGTGGTGGGTCTTCTCTGTTCCTATCCTAGTGCTCGACGTGAAGATATACGGGCAATGGTTCACAAGGGGGAAGAAGTTCCTGTCCATGGTGGCGAACCCGACGAGCCAGATCACGGTGATCGGCAACCTGGTCGGGGCGAGGGCCGCCGCCAGGATGGGGTGGATGGAGTGCGCCCTGTGCATGTTCTCTCTGGGGATGGCCCATTACGTGGTGCTGTTCGTGACGCTCTACCAGAGGTTCCTTGGGAGCAACAATCTCCCGGTGATGCTCCGCCCAGTCTTCTTCCTCTTCTTCGCCGCCCCCAGCGTGGCCAGCTTGGCATGGGGTTCCATCTCCGGCTCCTTCGACACCTCCTGCAAGATGCTCTTCTTCCTTTCTCTCTTCCTCTTTGCTTCCCTCGTAAGTAATTACATGTATATACTACGCTTTTATGACCTGACAGATAGTCATAATCTGATTCATACATGCGTGACATGCACACGTGACATAGCATAAGTATGTAATAAAATAGAGAGAGGAAAGTGTGAGTGGATGGTTAGAGTGTCAGGTGACACGGGTTCATATATTCTATTATATAAAATGATTAGGGGCATGTTTGGATATCGCGGATCGATATCCGCTCGAATCACGCTGAAAATGGGCGGATCCCATTTTCTGAGATCCGGGCGGAATCCGTGCGGAATCCAAATGGCGGGATCCCAAAAATGGGATCCGCGCGTCCACTAGGATCCCTGGATGCCAAACGCACTTTAGGTGGATCATGTGTCACCTGACACGGTAACCACCCATCCACCTTGTATGGTAATCACTCATCCCCACTACCCCTAACCCCTCACCTCCACTACTCCTATTTCCTCTCCTTTCTATGACTCAGCTGTCATGTATGAGAGAATAGATGAGTCTGATTATGACTCATAAAACCTTATCTTATATAATAGATGTGCATCCTATCATATGAATAAAGATGTCAAATCCGAGTTATGACCGTATATATCATGTGATTGAGATGAAGTCACGTAGAATGCAGCAGTAGAGGATGGTGGTTAATGAATGGTTAGCGGGTGGTTAGAAGAGAGAGAGAGGTGTATGGGGCTGGTGTTATCGGTGCCAGATGGCAAGGGGCCACCTAGTGTATATATATATACTAGTTATGTCCCCTGTCACTTGGCAGGGCAACCAGCAACCCCACCCCAATAACTCCCTCCCACTAAACCCCCTCAATATAGGATTATCAAGCCACATAGGCGCTACTTAGAACATTCTACCGTCATGTGGGACAATAATATGGTTAACTTATAACCATCTTGTCATATAAGAATAATATATATATATAGAGAGAGAGAGAGAGAGAGAGAGAGCAGTGTAGTGTTCTCTATTAACCCTTTTCAACGTGTTTAATGCATCGAGTGGTGAGTGAGTGATGATGATACCCTATTAGTTTAATGCAAAATATAAATAGAGAAGAGAATTTAAATGTTTTATGAGATATAGCATATAAAACAATCAGATGCAGCCCGCCAAAGCAGCAGCGAGTGTTACTTTTACAATTTAATTGTGAGTAATAGACGATTTATGAATCGTGCAGGTGACCAGGCCAAGATTGTTCAGGAGATCATTGAGGCGGTTCAGTTTGGCGTGGTGGGCGTACTCTTTCCCACTGACAGTACTGGCCATAGCCGCCACGGAGTACACCCAGCAAGTAAAGGGGGTCATCTCCGAGCTTCTGATGCTCCTGCTCGCCGTGCTCTCGGTGCTCGCCACCCTAGCGCTAATGCTCTTCAGCGCCTGCAACACCCAGCATCTCTTGCCCCATGACGACCCCTTCGATGTCGTCTTCATGAGTACTGCTCCCACGATGCCACGTATCAAAGCATAAAAAAACTGAGAATTATTTATTATATAAGATCTAGTGTATTCTATTAGACAAATAGGGATGTTCGATTCAAATTAAGTTCAGATATATCAGACGATCGAAACGAAGCACGTGAAAGAGACGAGTGAAGGGTCATGGCTAAAAATAAAATAAATAAGTACGGGCTGATGGACATCTGGTATTATATAGTGAGAAGGAAAGGTGGTTTAATTGGTATGCAACCTGCAAATTATAACTTTTGAGTCTGTTGTTGTCCCGTAGAGATATTATAGCATTGATGTAAATTACTATGCCATTAGATGTGCATTATTGGATTCCTTTCCCACATCCTCTAGACATTGAGCAGATCTTGTCAACTAATTTTCAAGGTGGCTATTAATTTTCTTTATGAAAAATAATAGAATGCCTGCTCCAAGTGCTCAGATCGATATTCATGCCATTTAAGTTGCAACATTGACAATTTATGTATTTCTCAAAAATTTATATGTAGCTTTTGAGTGATGATATGAATAAGCAGTAAGTTTTGAAATCGGAGTGAAAGAAATTCTGAAAAAATAAAGTTTTATATACATAATCACGTGGCATGTGTAATGCATATGACACCTAATCGATAATGAGATACCAATATATTGAACTATTCCATCGATAGTGGTGAGGTACCGATTAGTTAATCTAATCCATCGGTACCTCACAACCGACCCAATCATCGATATATTCGATCGGTAGTGAGCACCAATTAATTGATTTATTTCATTAATGGTGATGTATTGATGGATTAGATCAATTGATCGGTATTCCATTACAGGTTAGACCGCGTGTGTAATGTATATCGTTTAAACCATGTACACAAATGATGCACATATGTATGCATGCAACTGGAACACAGAGTAATATGTATACATGTAATTTAATTATTATTCACACCACACCACAAACACACCAATCGAATTACAGGACATAATTAATTAACTTTCCTCTCTCTCATCCCGCTTCAAGAACAATTAATAATGAAAGAACCAAGCGACAAATTAATAGTTAAGCAAATGAAAACGCCATGTCGATCGATCATCGGCTAATGGTGGATGCTGCACCATGTATCGCCAGGATGTAAACCAGTTGTGTGGCCGAAAGGATGATCATAAAAGCCTCCATCGTTCTCTGTATACATACATTAATTAATAAAAAGATCATCAAAATCAAGGCCACACGTCGATCGACGATCCCATATATATATCCATATATATATTCCTCATTAAGTAATTCATACTTTAGTTATAAGTTATAACCAAACAAAAACAAAAAAAATAGAATAATTTGCATATTAGCGGTACTCCTTGTTGCATTTTGCAACATGATGCCACTAACGCTGTTCATTGCACATAAATGGCACTATTTCAGATTCGGACCAAATTATCCTTTACCTTGGCTGAATCAGTTCTGCCATCGCACTTGTTGCGCTAATTAATCAACTTCTTGCGCAAGTTCTTTCGCTTTTTTGCGCAAACTAAATAACTTCTTACGCATGTTCTTCCGCTTTTTACGCAAACATAAAGTTGCGTAAGAAGTCGTTTAATTGGTACAAAAAGCGGAAGAACATGCGCAAGAAGTTATTTAGTTCGCGCAAAAAAACGAAAGAACTTGCGCAAGAAGTTGAGTAATTAGCGCAACAAATGCGATGGCAGGACAGAGACAGCTAAGGTGAGGGGTAATTTGGTCCCGATCTGAAATAGTGTCATTTATGTACAATGAACGGCGTTAGTGGCACCAAGTTGCAAAATGCAACAAGGAGTATCACTAATATGCAAATTATTCAAAAAAGTATACATGAATTCTAAAGAATCCATGAGTTCGATCGCTCGATCGTCTTACCAGACGAACGTTTCTTCCCTCCAAAACAATCTCCTTGCAAGCCAAACTGCAAATAACAAGAAAATTAACTTAATTATGTGTATATATATATATATATATAAGCCTAGCTAGTTTTGTTCTCAGCTCAAGCTAGTAGTAATAAAAGCATATATTGCACATTAATATTTGCCACGTACGCATATGATAACAATAGGAATTTTTGTGTATCCGCGAGTCCCTAAAAAATAATCTTAATTGCTTAAATACTTAAGTACACTTGTAAAGAAAATAATATACATAAATAACCACCAAAAAAACGTTAATTGCACAAATTAATACCCTTATCAAACTCTACTCTAGGTAAACGGGATTTGACCATGCTGACTCTATTCTTATGATTTTGAAATGACCAGTTTATCCATTTAATTTTATATATAGGGGTGTATTCGTCATGCAAAGTGATCGTGGAAATTAACTAAAAGCATGAATGATAAATAAAAATAATGGCCAGATAGATATGTCTTTTGGCAATTGTGCACTAAAATGAATCGAATGATTAGATTCGCTCAAAATAGTCGGAATTATATTCAATAAAAAAAAACTTGGAAGGTTTGTAGGCAACTTTTAATTTTATGACTTTATTTGCAAAACTAGATTTTTTATATTTTTTTATTGGAGGGTATCTAAGAAATTAAAATTGATCATATAACGTTTTTTTTCTTCTTTTTCTTATGACATGCAATCTGATCCAAAGGTTAATTAAGGAGTTATATAAACATATATTACCCCATTGCCAGGAGTGTAAGAAGCCAAGCAGTGATGGCAGACGATGCCGCAGACGGCAAGCTATCAGAGTTCCATGAGCGGATGTGGTGAACGCCGGCGATGGCTGAGGCAGCTCCGACGACCCCGGCTATCAATGAGAACACCACAAAGAACCCAGTGGCCGCGTTCCCGATGGGAAAGTACACCGGCGAGAACTGTGCCGGGAGTGCAAGCCCTGCCCCTGCATGTCCCAAAACGTACACAAGCTTATGCTAACATAACATCTCATCTTCCAAACTAATTAATATAGCTAGATAGGACCCATGAAAACTAATAAAGATGCATGATTATTATAGAAGCTAGCTAGATGATCACCTATGAAGAAACCACGCTCAATGGCGACGTTGAGTGCCCATCCCCCGATGGAGGCGACGATGGCATACATGCAGAAGTTGAGGAACAAGAGGAGGCCTGCCAGGGATTTTAGCTGCTGGTTAGCCATTGATGTGGTTTGAGCTAGCTCGAGATGGGATTCTTACTTCTTAGACGAAGGCCAGGGGATTGTCCTTGCTTATATATTTGGTGCGGTGATCCTACTTTTGTTTGTTCTTTTCTTGGCCTGCTGTGCAGGCTATGGATGTTGATAGGGCTGTAAAGAAGAAGGAAGAAACCTTTCTTGTCAAACAAGGGAGCTAACTTGTTGGATTGTGTTTTGCTTAATACTAATTGCTTGCTTTCTATGTATGGTGATGTGATGATCCTCCACATTTGCACTTTGTTCTTATTCTTGTTGATATATATACCACCTTCTAGTCCAAGGAGAACAAAGTTCTTTCCTTCCCTGCTACAATGATTGTAGGGCTACATATAGATACATAATTGCTTGTTTTGTTGTAGAATGGAAGAGTGTGGAATGAAACAAAGCAGGATGGCTATTATGTGTATAAGTGTCGGTGGTGGCACATATTCTTTGGAATATGGGAGATACGCCACCACCTCCTATAATCACAACATATTAAAGATTCGATCAGAGTCCCAGTGCTTTTACAAACAAGTTATGAAAAGATAAGCATTGAATGCATGATCCCATAAGAATAATTTAGCAGATACCACCATTTCCACTTGGATCGAGCTTCTTTTCCAACGCACCTTCGTATATTTTCTTCTCATCTCAATGGCAAGATTATACCGTAATTAAGACCCTGTTCTTCAAGTTCATTAACACTTGCTAGGTCCACTGAGCAAGGCTAGTAGCTAGTTTGCAGTTCGAAAATGGGGAATGTATCTTTGTGCCAATCCAAACATGCCAAGAGTTCCCCCAGTATGCAGTATTACCACTTTGGCAATATCTCCGGCTTCTGCAAGGGAAAGATGAACAGCATGCTCCCAAGCAGCTAAGGTGTAGACAGGATCCAAGAGAATACCAGTTTCCTGAGCAACTTGCTGACAAAGCTTGATCTCTCCTTCCAGCACCTTGCCAAATCTGCAGATTATAAATATTGCCCAGTCAATAGTATACGGCTTTAGACATCCACATCCTACGCGATAGTAAAACCAGTCTGACTATGAAACTGCGACTTAATTTCTGTTGCTGGTTACTATGTATAGCTTTACATCTGTTGCATGTGAGTTTATTGCAGCTGGGTCCAATGTCACTATCTTTTCCTAGAACAGAGCAAAACATCAAAAGTTCAGCAGTTGTTATCTGCTTAATAAACCAATAAAAACACAATCTAATTTCTCTGTTTTTTTATCCCAAATGATTCAAACTAAGTTTGAAGAGTATATGGTAGCATCAACCAAGCTGCTAGAAGCCATTCCAACAGTGGTTTTCTACCCACAACCTATTCACTGATGACAAACAACACTGGTCACTTTTAACCTCCTTCCACTACCACCATCCACCCCTATCTTAACCAACTGCCCAATCCATCCGTCACTAATAAAACACCAGGTATACTAATATTTATCCCCATTGTTATATTAATTATCTAACATCTTTCTTATAAATAAAGCTATCTGAAGGCCCCAAAGCCACAACGCTGATGCGGTTTCCTTTGAGATGTGACTTGCCAAATTGTATCGTGCAGAAGTTAATGTCGCTCGTAAAAGTTAGACCAAGTTTGAGAAAACTAGAACCCCTCTTATAAAAACAACATATCTGAAGTTAAGGATGCTTTCACAGTAACACAATGTCATACCAGCCACAAAAATTGGGTTGTTCCTTAGGGTATTCCGTAATAGCATATTGATAACAACCCTTACAACTATGGGCAACATTGTCTAGACTACCATGCCTCCTAGAAATATGTTATCTACATCAACATCAATTACGTAAAAACAAGAACCTAAGCTGCAAAATGTGAGACTTTTATTGATGACAAACAGGGAGAGTTTGGTAACGATAACATACTTTCTAGGGTGAATGCGTTCAACCCAATGCACAATGCCTTCATCAACTCCACCTGATACATGCTTAAAATACTCCGAATGCTGAACTCTTCTAAAATTGGATATTAGCTGTTTCTCCCGAACCATATACCTTTCAATTGTATCAGCAAGCATCACTGCACTTACTTTCCATGGTAACCTGATGACACAAGGGAAAGGGCAAATGTAATCAGCAATTAATAACAATGGTTCTATCTAGTAAATGAGTATTCCGTGCCACATCCAACAAATACTGTACGTAATTAACATATTTAGCATAACATGAATAATATGGAAGTAACTTTCTATAATATCTATTTTGTCATAATATTCATCTTTCAAAATCATCATTAACAACATAATAAATAGACAAATAATAATGGCATCATGAAATATTGTCAACCTAACATACAACTTCTGTAAGTTATAGCTTCCAGTCAAGCCAAACTTCAGCAAAAATGGCTCTCAAAGAAAATGGATAAGGCCATTTAGCAAATAAAAAGCCAATTGGTTTGAGGATTGGAGAAAATAAATTTCGGACAAGTCAAAACAAGCATTGGTTAGAAGAAGAAGAAGAAGAAGAAGACTCATTTGGTACTAATACAAAGCAACTTTAAGTACACTTTCTGGAATTACTGCACTCCAGTCAATGCAGACTTCAAAAAAGTGGTCATTGTAACATATAGTTAACAAAGTGAATTGGTAAATAATACTCAAGTTTCAAAAACCAATATAGTTACTGAGGTCTATTTGGCTACGGGATAAGGAGGGTTTATTCTTCAGTAAACCATAACATATTCAGGAATTGCAACTAAACAACCTTTTTGAAAGTGGCGATAAGACGGTAACCTGAATGATTGCATAATCATAATTATCCTCGGTTTGTTATTCTCGATGATGATGGGATAAGGAATTAAACACCTTAGTTTGTCTCTTTTATCCCCATGTCCTATCATAAAACATATTCTCCCTCGTTATGATACAGTAGCGGCAGAAAGTCATATTTCTTCCTTATTCAAGCAGTTTATATTTCTCCAACCTAAAGCTAAAACAAGCATAAACATAGCTTTGTAAGTTATTCTTCCCTTAATTTAGTTTTACTTATACGAAAACAAATGGGCCACAAACTATCATGCAGGCATGTAAAAAAATTATCAACAAATTGCTAACTCAGTTTCTTTTAAAACCTTATATAGTATTCATTGAAAGCAAGCTAAATTTAGAAGAACATCAATCCAACCCTAGGAACATGGCTCCAAGTGCTAAACCAACGGCTGTTGTCCCTGTTCCAGCATCTATAACTAAGTTAATTGGCTCCTCCCTTCCAAACAAATGATTTTGAGATAGATATGCCACAAGCCTGATAAGACCTGGAAGACAGAGATCATACAAAGTGTCAATAGCCTTATTTAGCGTTTTTTTTTCTTTTTTCCCAAATCAATACTGATACCATTAATAGGTGAAAGAAGCAAACTAACGGTCAAAAATCACCATCATTCACATCAAAATTACCAAAGCCTTCTCTTCAAGGACTCAACACAGTAGCTCAGTCAAGAATGTTGCATGCAAGGAAAAATTGACAATTGATGAGTAGTTTTAAAACTTTTAATGCATATATTTATGACTAAAGGCGATCCTGTTCTAAATGGTTCTAGAAACAAGCCAAAGCAAGCTTGAGAAGGAAAGAGACTTGGTAAATACCATATGGCGCCATTTAGCATATGTGAAATTCTCTAAGCTAGGATGTCTATAAGCAATAGCTCACACATGATAACTCGAAATAAGCACTTAGATGCTTACAATCTGATATGTGTAAATAAATAGTCTTAGAATGATTATGAAATTATTACTCACCCAACAATCCGATGGCATCCCCTGCACCTTCATTAATAATCACAACTTTCTTTGATCCTCTTTCTATTTCATCAAACGGAACACCAATTTTAGGACTACTCTGTGGCATAACACTCCCTTTCTCTGATCGACAATCATTATTTGTCTTTTGAGGAATATCATCTAGCCACATCACAGAACCGATATTACCAGCCAGAAAGCTGGCATGCTTGGATAGCATGTCTGATCTATTTGCATATACTGTTCTGGGCACATAGGTTGTGCTTCCATACATTAGAGATATCAGGTTGTAGCCAGTTGAAATCTCTGGATGCTCTCCCCGTAGAAGCAAGTGTGACCTTATTCCTCTCTCCGCACATGAAACAGCTGCACAGGGGGCAAATTAGCACAAGATTAATTGTGATTAAGCAGCCAGACATAGAAAACAAAAGGCTCAGTAGATAACAAACTTATTGGAATAACAATTTTGAATCTTTGTATTTTGAATACAGCATACTGGAAATGAGAGTTTGAGTTGTCTAACCCATGGATTTTTGTGCCGGTTGGCACAAACTGTACTTAGCACCATAGAATAAATCTAATGTCAGCACACCCTGTGCCCACACTGGCCATGCTAGTGACCAGCACAAAGCATGCCAGCAGCACGGTAATCCATGATCTAATCAATCTCATCCTAGCAGGAAGCTAGCTATTCTTAGCTGAATTTGAGTCATGCCTCGGAGTTATAACCTTGTATAATGCGAAGTGGTAATTTGTACACCAACCACAACCAAACGAGTAAAAATTTCCAAGGTAAAAGTAACAACAGAGATCCTACCAACAGCTGCTGTGTGAGCACTTTGACAACCTCCACAAGTAACCTGTGGAACAAGCCTCGCGGATAATTATCACATATGATCAAGACTGTGAAAGATTCCACCAAAGGCAGCATTCACTTGTTGATGACGTTCAAAGTGCACAAATACTAAAGTAAAGAATGCAGAAGAAATGATAAATATAGTGGCTTAGACGCATCTCACCACATCAGTTGCTGAATACTGCTGCAAGACGGGAAGAACTGCATCCAACTTCCTCGCCTTGTTTCCATTCACCAGGGGATGCAACAAATCATCGCGTACGACATAAAAGGAAAGGCCTTCATCCCTCTTCCACATCCCATCGGCACCCAGAGTCGGCTGGCAATTATTTGAAAAGCTAAATGGAAAAATAGAGGATATCTGCTGTAATTCTGGTTTCTTAGTAAGCGATATCTTGTGAATCTTGGTGTCTGGAGTGGGCAGCATCCAATCTCTATCAAGCAAGCTCGACTCTGAAGCTTTGCAGCGACATAAGTGCTGTAGTTTCATGCAAAATTTGCAACAAATAGGTGAGATTTCACTGAGGAACCATAACAACTAGAAAAGCATTGTTAAGAGAAACAAGAAAATTTCAAGATTTCTTAGTACACAACACCAGAAACAATGTTAGAAAGCTCCTTGGATGATCATTGTAATACTGAAGGAAAAAGATGATGCTAATTAGAGCGCGCGCGTGTCGATTTGATATCCGCATCAATTCTTTAAAGAAGTACAAACCCCTTCCTTCCTTTCTTCCTTCCTTCCTTCCTTCCTTCTTCTTGATCCAAAAAGATCGGCAAGGCTTTTATGTTGCCATAGTTTTCCGACCAAGATAGTATCGGAATGGTTGAAGACCATGCCCAAAGACAATAGAGAGGAGAGGAGAGGAGAGGACAAAAGTGGGTAACGATGAGTGGTGGTGGTGTTCATGTACCCTGTGATGCCCGGAAAGCAAGGTGCTTCGGCGGAATTCCATTCCGATGACCGGCGCCGCTTTAATCATCAGCCACTGGACGACGGCGGGAGATATGTGGCGGACGGGGTGGGAGATATACTAGAGGAGCTTCCATGTACGTCAGATCTTGATCAAAACTTAAATATTGTTTAGAATAGATAAAACCCCAGCTGTTAGATCTCGATCTAACGGATAGGAATTAATAACATCTCATATAACCTAAGGGCCAGCCCACCTCTCTCAAGTCTCGTGAGTTTTGGCCCCTTTAATCACCACCCGACCGGCGCCGGCAGCCACGTCCGACGTCGTCCGCCGTGGCCTCCCGCGACGCTTACTATTTTCCGCTCTTTTCCGACACCCGGCGTCCTCCACCCGATCCCACGCCAAGCGTCGGCAAGCGTCGGCAAACCCACCCTTGACGCCTCCTGCAGTTTACAGCTCACGCTCTCGCATTAGTCATAGTCACAGCGTCCGATTTAAGCGATGGAGTTTGTGAATCCCCTCACTGGTTTTCGCCTTGACGGCCGTCGTCCAAACGAAGTAAGCGTCGCTTCCTCCTCTGCCTGTTCTATCCATCGTCTTTCGACTTGTGTCTATGTTTGTGTGATTCTTATCTCACTCTCTTGGTTGCTTGCGCGATTCAAAAGATGAGGCAAATTCGTGGAGAGATTGGTGTCGTACCCAAGGCGGATGGGTACTCTCACTCTCTCTGCTTCTCTCCTCTATTTCTTCGTCTGGCTGTATTTGTGCATACTAATTAAGCTTCTGGTTTTTGCTTTTCTTTGGCCGTCTTTTGTGCAGTTCTGCTCTATTTGAGATGGGAAACACCAAGGTCATTGCTGCCATCTACGGCCCTAGAGAGGTGCAGACTCGTGGTCATCCATTGTTGCCATTCTTCTTCTTCTTCTCTTTTCCCCTGTTTGTTCTGGCACTTGGTCTTCTTGTGATGCATTCGCCTGTATGCGTGGCGAGAACCATTTGTGTCTCGCTTTCTATCGTTTTGCTTTTCTTGATTTCCTTGTTCACTAATTTCTTGTATTTTGATTCTAAATTCCCCGGCTAATATTATGTTGTTTGACCTACTTCAGGTCCAGAATAAGAGCCAGCAAATGAACAACCAAGCACTGGTAATGTCCTCTCCATCTTTTCCTATTATGGTCTGCCCTTTTATGTATTCTAATTCTTTGTTGATATCCTTTTCCTTTAGAATAAAGATTTGTGTACATGGCCACGTGGCATTTGCATTACACATGCCCTCCAATCGGTAGTGACATACCGATTGGTTGATAGTCAATCATTGGTATATTCAATCGCTAGGTATATACCGACCAATTGTTCTACCGACAGACTAGATCAACAAAACAGTATCTCACTACTGATTGGAGGGCATGTGCAGTGTACATGCTCTAGCCCATGTACACAAATCGTGACTTTTTTCTTTTAACAATAAATCGCGACCTTTTCCTTTAACAATAGTGAATCTTCTCCATCACTTCTGCTAGGTTCGCTGTGTGTATAGCATGGCTAATTTTAGCACCGGAGACCGTTCAAGGAAACCAAAAGGTGACAGGTGTGTATTCTATAGACAATGCTTTGTTCTGTTCTTTACTTCAAAAACTTTGATCCTTTGTTAAGTACAATTGAAAACGGGTGATTTGTTGATTTTTACTGTTGAAGATGTAGAAATTCATGATTCAGCAAATTGAGCACAAGATCCAGATGAGCAAGACTCTATCTATGCTTAGCTAATCAATTCAATTCAATTCCACTACTACTTGGCTTGGCTAAAATGTGGCGTGGCTGTTTCATAATTGTTCATTTAAAGTAGAAATCTCTTGCATTGTGGTACTCATTTGGCTTACTTCTCGACTTTTCTAAAGGACATGTCCTTGTGACAGCTCTTGAATGATATGTTGTCTTTACTTTCTTCATTCTGTTATTGCCCTTATTTAATCACTAGTCAAACCATGGATATCCATGACTCTCGATACAGACCGATACTTATCGTGCCGGTAGGATATTGGCATGATACATCTAGTGTCAGCACACCCTGATCTGATCGGTGGAGGCTATGCCCCCATTAGCCTTGCTATTGACCGGCATGAAGTTTGCCAGCAGCATGGTAGTCAAATTATAATGTGTGAAATGGTTATTTGAGATTCCGTTAGGGTTAGACTATATGTTTTTGGATTATATACATAACTGGTTTTTGGGCGAGACCTGAAAACCCCCAATCTGGAAATAGCAACACACCCATCCTGCATGTCACAATACAAAGTAAATTCCGTTGTGCTAATTTACCAAAACCTTAAGTTTCAAGGGGCATGCACTGTGCCATCTGATACTGAAGTCAATGATTGGAAATGTAACTACTGCAACGTGATCGGCAAAGGAGGGGTGAGTTCATTCAAGTTGCAAATAAATGGTAGCTGCCTCGATGTTGTAAAGTGCCCGAGGATTTCTCAGGAAATCAGGACAGCTATGAGGGCTGACCTATGGTAGATGAGGTCTGCTTGTTAATCTCATTCATTTGACCAAATTGTTTACGATATCTACGTCGGCCCTTATTTCATCTCTTAGGGAGCCCACAGTGAAAGAATTCTTGCCATGTCAATTTTTATGTGGTTAGAGTGCTCTGTTTTGTTTTTAAGAATTCTAGTATACAACCTTTTGTGTTCGATTTATCTATGCTGGAGATGTGTTTGGTATGCACACAATCTTGTATCAAATTGCAAATGAATATATAGTTATAACTATTAATGGCTGCTCCAAAAAAGTCGATCAACATCCTTGCATTTGTAGTTTCTGGTGCAATGCGAGAAGACAAATTGGATGACTAAATTCATGCCGTCCTTTCAGCTTAAGCTTTTGATATAAGTGATGGTGTGATATCTATCAGAACCGAAATATTTGGCCTGCGCTTGCATCCATCAGTACACAGTCATGTTGATTAAATAAGTCATATGTTGGAACTATTTTGTTAAACGGAACTTAGAGCCTGCACATGAGGAGAGTGTTATAATTTAAATTAAAACATTGAATTCACCTGTTCCCAGCAGTTTAAACTTTTAAAACCATGGAGATTCTAGGGGTTGACGAATAATAATGCACGCATTGCAGGCGGTCTATTGAAATATCTCTGGTGATTCGTCAAACCATGGAGGCATGTATATTGACACATCTAATGCCACGTTCTCAGGTAATTCTATTTTCTAAATTGTGTCGTTTAAGCTTTTTATCGGTATTTGGTTTTTATACTTACTTCATGTATTTTGCAGATTGATATATTCGTCCAAGTACTTCAAGCTGATGGTGGTGAGAAGGATGACTTATTCTTGCATATTCTGCAGCACCCATTACTTCTGATTATTGTCAGTTTATGTTGGCATCATACTGATAATAGCTACTATGCTAATAGCTACTATGCTGCTGCATTTTTATTATCTGTTCCAAAACCCTATTTCTTCTTGCATGTGCAATGTGCTTCAACTCATTAGATAATCCCTATTCTATTCTATGTTTTGACGCCATCTTTTACTTTTAGGCACAAGGTCAGCATGCATTAATGCGGCAACATTGGCACTTGCTGATGCTGGAATTCCCATGCGGGATTTGATAACCTCGTGTAGTGCTGGATATCTCTGCAGTGCTCCTTTGCTTGGTATCCCTATTGACCTTTACATGATGTTTTATCTCTGATTACCATGGTAATACATGTATGTAGAAATTGTGGTTACTGATGAAGCATTTTCGGATCGGTATTTCCTACTTCTTTGGATCCCTTTGTATATTAATTCTTTCAAACAAGGTTCTTTTGGCATCTATTATTGTACTGCTTGATCTGGTAAGTATGCTAGATACTTATGTTTGTTCTGGACAGATCTAAACTATGTAGAAGATAGTGCTGGAGGTCCAGATGTCACACTTGGCATACTATCAAAGATGGACAAAGTGACTCTTCTTCAGGTCCGTAAATAAGTAGCAAATATATGCCTGCACTTCCCGCTTTCCAGAGAATAGGAGCATAAACGAGCCTTACCTTTTCCAGATAGGTTACAACTGTATCCTGTTGGGGTAGCTGGAACTTTTGCATGGAATGCAGAACAACAAAGTGCATCCTGCATTATATTTCTTTCTAAGATGTTGTCTTGGAAGCTTGAGCAAGATCTTTATCTCCTGCTATATATGATAAATTTGGTCCTGTGTAATCAAATTGGGTTTGAGGCACTACCCTTGATAGTGCCAAGTGCCAAATGCCAACGTGCCATGATATATGCTTTGGCATTTACTTGAGAGTAAGCAATGGAAACAGTATGTTTTTGTAACAAGGTCTGAAGCAGAAAATTGTTGAATTATTGTCTATGCTCAGATAGTTTGCAAGAAGAAAAACCAAAAAAATCGACTGCTGCCAACTATGGTTCTTTATATACCTCTCTGGTGCGTTTTACTGTTGGTGCTGTCTGTTGAATATTATATTTCGTTGCAAAAATAGTTTTTTTGCATTTAATGCGGGTGAATTAGTTCACACATTAATATGGTTCATATCCTTGTGGTCAAATAGACTAAGATGTTGACAACTCCTATATCAAATATTTTTTTCTCAAAGTCGCTACTGTCCTTAAGAGTGTAATGCTATCTACTTTATGGTGTCATAATAATTGAGATAGAATAAGCCCAAACCATGTTTTACTTAGTTTATTGCTCCTTAGAAATTTTCAGCGTCTTTAAAAGGATAAGCCAAGTCCAATTTGTTGCCTAGTCGTCGTTCATCTGTGTCAAAGTCCATGATCAGATGGTAGCTCTATAAAGTCAGTAATATGAACTTATATTGTTTTATTTCCTGAGGAGATCTTTCCTAAAGCTTGTTACCCATGCACATACATTCAATGAAGTGTGGTTTTGCTGACAGTCATGTTCTGAAATCTCAGATGGATGCCAAACTACCGATGGACATTTTTGAAAATGTCATGCAACTAGCAATAGAAGGATGCAAGGCAATAGCTCAATACATTAAGGAGGTAGTATATCTTTCAGAATACTTGATTTGTTGCAAGTGTCTTCTCCTTTTTAGAGGAGATTTTCTTATTGCTGCTTGTTGTCACCTTTATAACTAAGCCGCTTAGCATGATATTTTTAAAAAGTCATTGTTCACTTCCTTGTTCCATTTTATTCTCTCTTTTGAACTATTTGTAATATCATCAAGTTAAATCCTTTGGCTCACTTGTATTTAATGTTGCTTATTATGGTTAACAGGTTCTGTTGGAAAACACAAACCAGCTGGAGTATCATCGAGGCGTGTAGGAGATTAGGCCAAGATACTTGTTGCCATGTACTTCATAGGTTGTAAATCCACTCATCAGCTTTCTAGCTTAGTGGTTTTGGGTGGGGAGGGACCTGGATGACTCGGTGGCTTGGGTGCGCAGGGACCCACGCCCGTCGATGTTTGAAGGCCTCTTCTAGTGCCTTAGGGCGCAGGAGAGGAGGTCTGTACGTGTCTTGGTAGGTTTGGAGTGAATTGATAGTTGGTTTTGTGATATTTCACCAGTCTTCGGACTCAGATTATCAAAAAAAAAAAAAAAAACCTTCTAGCTTAGTGGTGAAGAAGCCTTTGGGCTCAACTTGTCAAAAATAGAGCTTAGTGATGAGGGTTATTGCTGTCAGTGAGGTTCAACATAGTTAACAGTAGCTCTTGCCTCTACGAACATTTGTTGTTCATTGAATTCAACGTGGAACACTACAGAGTTTTTTCTCCGAGATTAGATATCATTATTTGAACTTCTTTAGTACTTCGGTAGGAACAAAGAGATGTATCCTAACTTTCATAAACTACTTCAGATGAACGGTACATCAGTGAGCAAAACACTGCTGAGGGCTTCAGCGAGAACATTTTAGTGACTTGATGTGTTGGGGACGGTCAGGTTAATTTGGCTTGAGGATCTAGCCTGTCAGTCTGCATTGTTTCTAATCGTTCCGTCTTTTTGTAGCAAGACGGATCAGTTCACCGGATGGTGTAGACAGTTGCCGAGTCATGGTCCAGTAACCGATGGTAGCCTCTTGGTTCGCAGAAGAAGGGGGGAGTGACTTGGTGCAACGTAGTACCAAGACAGCATGCTTAGGTCCTAATTGGTATGGAAATACCAAACGGAAATAAGAAAATATTCTTAAAATATTTTAAAAATATTTTCGAATTCACTACTTATTTCACACTTTATTTCCCAAACACCTTTTCTTATTTCAAGTAATCATTACAAAGTTATTTTCACTCTCCACTCTATTTTTCCCTTATTCTAAGTAATCATTACAAAGTTATTTCCGAAATCGAAAATAAAGTCTCTTAACCCCGGAATAAGGTTATTCTCATACCAAACGAGATCAGGTTTTACTAAAAATGTTAAGACAGGAATTGCAACAACATAATGGTCCATCTCCACCACAGCACTCGCCAGGATGACTCGTGAGTGGTCGATCGACTCGGACTGGGCACCACAACCTACAGGAGTTTCCACGACAATAGGAGCCTTACACCTCCATCGCCCACGGCCAAAGCCCAGTCCCAGAAAAGTAGTCCAACCAATGGCCAATTATACAACACTAGCCATAGCATGGCTATTTGTTTGCAAAAAAAAAAATGGAGAGGGAACTATTCAATTTTAGAAACTGGCCAAATTTTCGCTGTTGGAATCCCAAAAGGTGGGATGAAAATTGAGACACCTCACTTACTATCTACTCCAGTCTCATCTATCTTAGGATGGCCAGGAACTTCTTGAAGTGAAAACTCCAGATCTCTATAGATACAACATAATTCTGCTGATCCATGGTGCATAGGAAGATGCCCAGATTACAGTACCTGTGTTTTTATAGGTTTTAAAGCGTTATCTTCTTCTCAAGTCAAGTCTCTCCCAGCAGCATCTGCTCAGACACCCCCAAGGAGATTTTTGTATACACGTAATCAACTCGCTTCTACATGCGATGACACGATGCCATCAGACCACTGACTGCAGTTGGACTACAAACTGCGGCAGAATCAGCTATTAAAAAAAAAAAGACAGCAGACTATGATGTCTCACCATGCAAAAATACAATTTCATAGCTTGCTTCGGCTTATGTGTTCACTTCCCGAGGGGCCATTTTTGAAATGCCTATGAAGAAGCACTCTTCAAATCTTGACGAATAAGTTGCTGGATTCTCCAGCAGCAACTCTGGCAGCAGGAAATTGAATAACCTTATCTCAGATTTGTGACGACGCTGTTTTTCTGTCCGCAATGCCCACTTAAGCTCATTACCACTGCTCTTCCGCAGAGCTAATCAAAAGGTTAGTATCAACAGCAAGACTTGCACATCAGGAATCACTCTCATGCCTGCAATTTAAAACTGAAGCCCTAATGTGTGCTTTGATCTTCAGATGAATAGCTAGATCTTCGTATTCCTCTATAAAACATCACGACAGTGGAGGCAATATTGGTTTAGGAGCCTTTCTACAAGACTCTCCGGTTCTGGAACGAGCGTGGATGTTATGTCATTCCAGAAGTGAAAGGTTATTGATTCGTTTATTATCTTTCTGAAGAGGGCATCTTGGTGGGCACTTTCCAGCTTGTCAGATGCTGGAGCAAAATACCTGCAGATGAGACAGTAACTTGTATGTTAAACAAAGCACATAAATGCCAATTAGAAATATCATAAGTTGAGAGTGCACGCAATATTTTACAAGAAAAAATTCTAATGCTACCAAAGAACTGCTCGTCTGTTCATACCAACACACAATTCCTTGCCTGAAAATAAATGACTGACATTTCAAGTTGCACCAAGTACTCAGTTCACAAGCTTGCTTATGGCAAAAAAATTACAAGAAAGCAATAGATATGGCTGTGCAACAGTGTACTATTCTTGGCCTATATAGGGCCAGCAAGATGATATCACAGAAGTGCTGTTCATGTGGTTAAAGATGGAGTCCAAGTAACCTCAACGATTGTTGAGCATTGATTTGAATGTGGCATGTCAACATTCAAGAGTCTGGAACGGCTTTAGCACTCTTTAGCACCTTTGGAGGCCTTCATAATAATAAGGGATGGCATTCGTGTGCACAGTTTTGAAGGTTATGTTAATAACCTCACTGGAAGTTGAGCTATAATTAAGACATTCACAACACCCTTCTTTCCGCCTCCTTTTGTTAAGCTGATTTTATTGGCAACATGATAGAGATTAAAATTTGAGTAATGTACAGACAGCGGAAAGAGAGAAGAATACCTGATAATATTCTGGGAACTTATCGGGAAGAATACAAAAGGATGTTCGAGCTTAATTTCAACCAGTCTGGAGGATTTGTCCACTTTAGCGCTTACTCTTTTAATAACTCTGCTCATCAGATCAGCACCATTCCATCTCAAATGGGTGTCATCATACGTTGAATAAAATTCTTGAAGGCACTCCATCATGAAAGAACTACAATTGTTATTCATGAAGATTAGGTCATAATTAGCATAAAAAATTTACAGCAGTAATTGGGCAACAATGTACACACGTCGTACAGACCATTTTGTCTTCTAGCTTGTTAATCGAATGCAACAACATTAAAAAGCAAAAAACATAGGAACATCTTATGGAGATGGGTTCAGAAACCTGTGTAGTGGAAGCTCTGGCTAAACATTATGACAATCAACTAAACATGGGTTTCATGTGTGCCTCCATTTTAGGTTAAAAGTAAATATGCAGGGAGAGAAAAGGAGTTCAACCTGAGAAAAGACGAAAAAATTGTTGCACTGCCACAAACTACCAACTAAATATTAAATTGAATCATTTCATTAGTTCCAAAAAGAGCCAGGAAGAGCGAAATAGGATGATCATGTTCAAGAAAAAGAAAACGGTAACAAAAGGAGATCATTTTGCAAATGCAAAACTGCAAATACCTCTTCTTTTCAAATGCCATAACTGCGCCACTATAGAGAGAATTCCCAGACATTTCTTCATTCATAGCAACAGAATTTCTGAGTGAGTGAAGCGGTTTCAGAACAATAATATCAGAATCAAGATAGATTCCACCATATCTGAAATAAACAAAACAGAGCCGATCATTGTTAGAATGCAGGGAAAATTATTTTTAAACCTTGTTAGACAATTGCTACACTCAATTTCATTAGATGAAAAGTTAAGAGTACATGAAGGGAGCTAATTCCTTACAAGAAATACTAACAACATGGTGAAACTTCCCCAAGGACCACGAAAAATAGATGAAGCACAAGTCCAACGAGGTTGCACAACAAGCTAATGTGCAATGAGGACATGTTGTAGCAGACAACATTGAATGAAAATAAACTTAGACAATTCAAGTGTATTTGAACACTTAAAGGGAAGTGGTTAAACTTAAGAGGCTACGTAACATAGACAAAAGAAGCACGTCCTGCTTTTCTATTGGCCTGTTATTTGTTCCTTCAAAGGATGATTATAGTCCTTATACAAACTATTGTCATCCTAACTTATAGTGAATATTACATAGTGTTGATGTGTTTTATAGATGGCAGTTTCTAATTGCACTAGTTTTGACTAGGAAATTATATGACATGCCTCAAACCCACCAACAAAAACCTCGAGAATCTAACTACTTCCTCTGAAAACCTATGGTATCTAGGTATAGAGAAAGCATGGAGCTATGCAAACCTATGGTATCTAGGTATGAAGAACATGGAGTTATGCAAAACTTACTTGTTGGTGAAAGAAGAAAGCCTTACTTGTAAAGTGCAGCAAGACGCACAAGTTCGCTGTAGTGGATAGGATAGAACTTTGTCTTTCTCCATTCAAACCAGACAGATGCAAAAATTTGGGCCGGGGTATCCTTCAATAGTTCATCAAGGTTTGGCATGACAACTGCTATTCGAAAGCTGCAAAAGAAGAATGACAGATAGTTAGCAGAAATATGCACACGAAATAACACTAGAAGTAAGCATCACATGCTAGAGACAACATCCGTAGCAATACAGACGATAAATGAGCTAAATACAGGTTTAATAAAACCAGAGACTCTTGATGTTGGTGATTGAATTCTGTACCCTTCCTTAACAAAGTCATGGAAGAATTCCAGCTCCATTGTCTCCGAAAACATCACAATACAGGCATCCCTGTGGTGGTGCAGAAGACTCTCTAACCCGCGCTGGTGGCGGACGCCATACATCCAAGGTGGGCTATTCCAAGCCATGAAAACCCTCAACGAACACCGGCTATCTCCAAGAAACTGATCCATGAATGCCGAGAATGGCAAATGAGGATCTAGCCCAGGAAAATATCCCCACTTCCGCTTATCAGCTTTATGAAGCAGCTGCTCCTTTTGGGTTTTCATCCTCTTCTCCTTATCTGCCTCTGAATCAAGAGTTCTCCTCCGGTCTTTACTGAACTTAGCACTGCCACCAATAACATGTTGGTCTTTACTGAACTTACCATCTCCTCCTCCTTGTCTCCTTGGTGGGAAAGGGGTCTTCTCCAGCTCCGTCCATATAGCCTTCTGCATTAGCCGATCCCCTCTGGTGAGTGTTGCAAGGCTGGGACCATCCGGATCCTGGAGCAGCGGATGGTTCTTCGGGTTTAGCATTTCCAGGTTCGACCGCAACATCGGGTCGCGCCGGAGGAAATCAGCCTTTCCTTCCAACCACCGGTCCCATCCCTCCCTGAGCGGCGACGACTGGAGCAGCAGCGTGTCCTCGATCCGCCGGATAGAGTCCATCTTCGCCCGGACGCCCTCGTCCACGGGCTGGTCGTCCGATCCGAAAGCCGTCACGACCCGAGATGAATCGCGGGTTCTCATAAGAAGAATCTCCTCCGAGAGCAGGGGCTGCTGCCTTTGCTCTTGTCCGGGCTTGCCCAAGGATCGACGGGCAACACCAAGGGCGTGGTCCCAGAAGAATCCGGAGCCGGAAGACCGCTCGGGCGCCTCATCGGAGTCCGAGTCGTCATCTAGATTCGCAGCGGAGCGGAGGAACTCGTCCTCGTCGGAAGATCCCTTTCGCTGGCCATCTTTGCCGCTGGACTCCTCCTCGATGTCGTCAAGCTCATCGATCCGGTCTTCGCCGGCACCGTCGAAGTCATTGCTGTCGGCGTCGTCAAAGAGGGCGTAAACGGAGGAGTTGTGGTTGTCGGTCTTGGTGTTGAATCCGAGGGTGAGGTTTAGAGAGGGAGAGGAGGAGGAGAGGCGGCTGTGGAGGACGGAAAGGGACAGGAAGAGGAGGAGGATAGCTGCTACGGCTATACAGAGTTGCGGAGCGTAGCCGGAGCGCCGACGCGCAGGGTGGTGGGCGCGCAGCATATCTCTGCCGCTCGCCTCGGGCTTCGGC
Source organism: Narthecium ossifragum (assembly GCA_963920575.1). Classification (NCBI taxonomy): domain Eukaryota; kingdom Viridiplantae; phylum Streptophyta; class Magnoliopsida; order Dioscoreales; family Nartheciaceae; genus Narthecium; species Narthecium ossifragum. Next base: position 27,205,060 of record OY986970.1, on the reverse strand, counting down.
AGCCAGTACGGCTGGAGAGTAGTGGGTAGTAAGTAGGTGTGCATTTTGCACGGGTGACGTGGCGCCGGACAGTGTATCGTCGCTGATTTGGATCGATTCGATCGAATGAATGGGTTTTGGTTATTGTATTCCCGATGAATTTGGACCTATACTCTCTCTCTCTCTCTCTCTCTCTGAGGTTTTGATTAGATTTTAGCCGCCTCTCTTTTTTCGGGCTTTAGCAGGGCCCGGCCCGTCCACCAACCCTTTGTAGTCACAAATTCAGGCTCGATTTTTTTATTTATTTGGGCGGTTTTGGGATTCACCATCAAATGGTTCATCGAAATAAAAAAAAATACGACTATCCGTACCATTCTTTGAACTCAACACATCACATTTCAGATTTTTTTTCATTAGTAAAAAAAAATTAAAAAATTAAAAAAATCCTAAACTACTCTCATCCCCTACCTTCTCCTCTCCCCTCTCCCCTCATCTCACCCTCACCCGGCGGTGGCATACGAGCCAACAAAAACCTTTTAGAAACCAGCCACGGGAAACGAAGACCGACCTTGAAATCCAAATCAAAAAACAGGACTGCCCAAGAACGAAGACTATAGAAATGGACATCCACGGGAAACGAAGACCGACCTGTTTCGCTCCATTCGCCGAAGAGAACAAGGCAATCGGAGACGAAATTTAGCGAGTGGGAGTCCCTGGGCGTCGGAAAGATTCCATCTTTGCACGTTACCCGACGACAACGGTTTTTAATAGGTTGGGCGGGCCTGGTCACAAAAATAGTCCCGAAATCCTGAGCCCTCGGGCTTGGGCATAGCTTGGAGCAATTATACCTGGATCCAAGCCCGGCCGAATCCAGGGTCTAGACAATTAGCAGGCGGCAGGCGGTGATTATTCAGTTGTTGTTGTATACCGCTTCAACGACAGAGCATCATGTCATGTGCAATGCTACTCTGTTTTTATATTTTAAACACAAACTGCGTTTATCAGCAGACATATAGCAAAAATAGTATACCTAATTAGTGATTAACTCAAAATAGTGAAAAGATATTAACCTATAGACATCTACTTTAACTGATTTAAGATGTTTAGCCCAATAACCATTAGTTATGATCTGTTATGAATTTCCGATGACTAATTTATCCTACTATTCCTACGTTATTTATACGATCTCTCTCTCTCCTTCTACCTCACGTCGTCCACCACTCAACCACCGTCACCCCGTGTTGTCGCCGTCATTGGCCACCTACTTCGGCAAGCCCTCTGCTTCTCCGGCATCTCCCTCGGCTCTCTAATCCTCCACCTTTTTCTCCTCATTTCCTACCTCCTCTATAGCTCGCAGCCACCACCATGTCGACCCATTCCCACCCCAACCACCATCGAGATCGCCATCACCCCACGACCCCTTCCCTCATGTTCTGGTGAAGTCACGGGCACCCGCAGCCATAGCCTCCCCCCCCCCTCTCCGCTCCGCCAGACGAAGCCCTCGATGCCGATTGCCCCCGCCCCCCATCCTCCATCGGGACCCGACGTCAGCTCCCTCTCTCAACTCCACCGCCCATGTCCCCTGTACCTTCTCCGATGACTCCACCCTCCCCGACAACACCCGATGCCGCTCCTAGGCCCGCTCGATCTCCCCGCCTCACCTCACTCCGCCCGGGCTCCATCACCCCTCTTAGATTCGGCGCCGCCACCACTCTACACCGCCCCCCTCCGACGTCCTCACAATGCTCCGACATCTCCACACCATCGGAAGCGGCAACAAGAGAGTGAGAGAGAGATTGGGTGAAGAGAGGGAGCTCAGAGAAGGAAGCTAGCGGTAGTGGAGCCGAATTCCCAGGGTTGCAGAAGGAGAATAACGAAGGAAGGAGGAGAGTGAGGAGCGAGCTCGAGATCGTGGTCGATGGCGACGGCATCCGGCGACGCGCGGCCGGCTATGGTGAGGAAGAGATCGGTGCCAGGGGGGTATTCAAGGATGGGTTTGATGGACGACTTGGATCTAATAAACAAGTTAGTAACTATAGCTATTAGCATTAATTTACATGCATCAAGATCCAAGTGGGAGAGCTCGAGAGCTATGGAGGACTCCAAGCTTTGTAGTTGCTTGCTTATAAGCTAATATAAGAAAGAAATAGAATTGGGGTTTTTTGTTTGCTTTTCTTCAGCCTTATTAGTTAGTTATCTTTCCTCTTTGTCTACTAGTGTTATAAAATCTCTAGTTTTATTATAAGATTAATTGGTGGCGGCAAGCAATGCTTCGCTTGTGGAGGCAAGAGATATAAATGGCGGCTGCTAGCGTCCACCCCGGTGACTGATTAAGAGAAAAATGAAAAAGAGAAAATTGATTACGGATCTGAGGTCACTGGAGGTTAAGACCGACATAAGAAGGATCTTAAGGACCTAGGGAATTAATTCTCGGTAGCTGATTGGCGAGAACATGAACGGAGGCGGCAGATTTGAAGTCTAAAGAGCGAAAAAGAGAAAAACAAAGAAGAAAAAATTAAAAACGGATCTAAAGTCGTTGAGGTTAAGACATAGGATGTATTTTAGGGGCATGAGGAATTGATCACATACCCCCAAGATAAGATGTAATTTTCTCTTTTTAAAGCATATAACATGAAAAATACAGCTTGCTAAACTAGCATTCATGGAAGGGGGGAAAAGAGAAATATACGAATACACGTTTAGTCAAAATTTTCTAATTTTCTTCTTTTTCAATTTTCCTTTTTTCCAACTCTAGAGGGTGCGTTTGTTTCACGGGATGGGATAACGGGAGATTTGATCTCCTGGGAGATCTTCTCTCTCCTAGGACATGTTCTCGTGATTTGACTTTTTCTTTTATATTTGGTTGGCTTTGACATGAATAAATGACATAGATATTGGGAAAAGTTATAAAACAGATGTCAAAAAACAATTTTTTCTCTTTTCATATAATACGTTTATCTACTTATGGAGGATAATTAAGACTTTCCAACTATTCACATGCCCAGGATAATTAATCCCGCAAACCCATGGGATTATTATTTAATAGTTAATTGGTGATAACACCAATTTAGTTCCTCTTATTGCTAAAACCCCATTAACCATATTTTTAAAGTGAAAACCCCATTACAGTGTATTAGCTGGCTTGTTATTTAACAAGATGTATGGGGCTCTGAACTAGGAGGGGGTTGGATTTGGGGTTATGGTCTAATACCCCTTACCCGGATTTATAATCATGGGCCCACTCCAAATCAGTGTTTGGCGGTGGCAAACCCTCCCCCTCCCCTCCTTCACTCGGCTGCTTATCTCCCCCCTCCACCCTTGTTGGTCAACGACAGGTGGTATCCCATCGGTGGCAAATCCGACCTCATTGGCGACCTCATCTCCCTCTTTTACCCCTCCCACCAGTCTCCATCTCCCCCCTCCACACCTGAAGACATCTTCTTCCTCTCCGGCTCCGCTCATCATGAAAGAGAGAGATCTCAATCCTCTCCTTCACACCTCCGCAATCCTCAACATTCTCCTCTCCTCCTCCACCTCCTTTGTCGCGCGCTCCGCTTCCCCCCTAGACCGCGTTGCCTCGTCCGCGAGTTTCGCACGCAGGCTCTCTGACGCTTCCCTGCCCCTATGCTCCTCGGCCAACTGTCGAGCAAGCACACGGTTCATCGACTCCGCTCGCTTCCTCACCCGCCGCTCCAGCTCCAGCTCCGTGCGCAACTCTTTGATTTGGGCTCGGGACAGCTCCAGCTCGGAAGCGGTGGTGGTGGCGGCATCACAGTCCATAGGGAGAGGAGAGCTCGACGGAGTGGATGAGGGTGGAGGGAGGGAGTTGTAGGGATGAGAAGGGTGGTGAGTGGAATCATGGTGGGAGTCGGAGTAGTGTGGGTTGTCACACCTCGACCCAGAAAACCCATCCAGGATGGGACGTGAGGATTCCTATCTCTATTCATCTCCAATCGGCGCGGTACAAAGCGGAAAAGACGGATAATTTAAACAATTTTATAATCCAGGAGCTAAACAGATCCGAGCTACCCGAGAGCCACGGTCCTAAGGCTAGATCCGAGCTACCCGAGAGCCTCGGATCGGCGACCCAAGACATCGCCCGCCTAACCTCAAATGCTTCTAATGCATACAATGCATGAGCTTAAGCAAGCATTTACCCTAGATGTCTCTATATGTCACATCAATAGTTATAAGTTCAACAGATATACAATAGCCCTCGGCACTCGCCGGCAAGAGGCTAAGGTTCCACAATTCCTCATTAGTTAGCACTCATAGCTAGCTAATGGTTAAGCACACCATTAAGCAACCAAACATTTAATTTCTATCAAACTTGAATTAAATGCTAACACAACCATAAGTTCGCTAAAAAGGGAAGGAACTCGGATCAAATCTCAAACCCGATGAAAACCCTTGAAAACCTCATCAAATCCATCTATAAACCTCCCAACACGTTTAAGACTCAATCAAAGTTGAAAGCCATTCAAGAAGAACCAGAGAACACTGTTCAAAGGGTCACGGTCGATGTCACGGTCGATCCATGCATCGATCGTGGGGCCACGGACGATGCCACGATCGATCCGTGGATCGACCGTGAGGCCCACACGAAGAAAACCAAGGGCGACGGTCGATCCACCCATCGACCCTGAACAGCCCAAAACCAACCAGAGCCTGACGGTCGATGCGACGGTCGACCGTCAGGTAAATGGCGAAAAAGCGAAGGTCCCACGGTCGATCGATCCATCGACCCTGGGGACCTAAAAACTCGACAGAGCCCGACGGTCGATGCGACGGTCGATCCGACGGTCAACCGTCAGGCCCAGAGAAAAGACATTAAAACACGACGGTCGATACATCGATCGACCGTCGAGCTGACGGTCGATGCACCGATCGACTGTCGAGCTCCAGACGCAAAATACCAGAAATGCTAAATCTAAGATTTCAAGAATCAAAACATGTTAGAAATCAACCAAACTTTGCAAACAAATGTATTTTGCGGTGAGGGATCTAATGATGCAAAGAAATCCAATTTTTGATGGTTAAATCTCATTTTAGGTCGGAAAACCAAAAATCGATGAAACTTCGATAATACCGGAAACGATCAGCAAAGACCAGGAATCAAAGTACAAGAATACAATGAAAAGAGTGCATTGCATAAGCAAGTAGCTACACATCCATTCTACTAGGTATTCACAGCACAAGCATCCATCCTAACCTAGTAGAACCCGATCCAAGGATCGAGGTAGAAACACCTACCTTAAACGCAATCCAAGCTTCTCCACGCGTCCAGCCAACCTTGCCACGAAGATCCGCTACTCAGCCCCTCCAAGATCAAGCCCAGCCGGAGGAGAGGGAAGAAGGGGAGAAGAAGAGGAGATGTCGGTGGAGAAGAGAAGGAAGAACCAGCCAAAGAAAGAGAAGAAGGGAAAGAGAGAAGAGAGGAGAGAAGAGAGGGGAGCGGGTGGGGGTTGGAGCCAACTGCTCCAACCACCCTCCACTCACCAGGCCCCTAATGGGCCGGATCCTCTCTAACGGGCCAAAAGCCCGTTGACCCGCTAACGAGCCCGATAGCGAGCTCCAGCGCGTCCGAGCTGGGATCTTCCGATCCCGGATCCACCTAACCATCCTAAACAACCACATACATCAATCCAAATCCGTGGGTGCAACGCGGGTGTGAAACTGACCACCAGGGGGCATATCTACCAAAATGTCCCTGGGGTCCAAACCGCCACACGATCGCCCGATCGTGCCCGACGCGGAACCAAATCAACAGGAAACCGGCTCTCGACCCACGTGGTCGAGTCAGGTCTGAGGGGGGGCCCTCACATGGGTTATCATAAAGCTTCATGCTCATAATGGGGGTCTCCATGGATCCCATCATCACCTCCTCTTTCTCCATGCTCGTCTACTCCATGCCATTAACTATACTTGGTGTGAATTAGAGAAATAAAATACACATTTTATTTTATTAAATGGGTATGTTTTGTAATTATTAACTAATTATTATTATTATTATAAAACTAATACATTTAGTTCATTAAATTAATAAAACTGGGGGTAATTAAGTCATTTGCTCTCTTATCCTTTCAACTCCACTTTCTCAAAATAACATCCAAACATCTCACCGACAAATCCATCTTTTTTATAAATATGAAGCCACCCTCGTTACAAATCCATCACGCTACAAATTCACCTAAATCATCTCCGATCGCAGGGGCTAAGATTGGTTAGAGCTCTGACTCCTCGAAGCCAACTTCGTCTGCGGGGCCGTCGACGGAGGTGGTCGGAGCGTCCAGACAGGTGGAGGTGGAAGGCCCGATGGCCCAATGGCGGCATCTTCTCCTACTGGGTCTCAATCGGGTCGGAGAGTGGAGAGATTGGAGAGAAAAAGAGGGATGATAAGGTCTTCTGCACTCTAATTTGGGCTTAACGCCTTAAATTAAATCTCTTGAGCTTATTAGCGTAATAAGATCAAAATTCAGGGCGTTGACCCTTACCCCAAAATAGTATTCCCGTTCTTGTTGATCTAACTCGGTGATGATGCATTCCAACTGAAGAAAACCCGTCACAATCGCCCCGAATATTTTATTGAAATTATTATTATTAAAATATACATATAAGAATGGTATTTACTGGGATATGCCACTCGCGACCACGTCAACGTCGCGATTGGGTTTTCTACTGCTACCCTCCAGAATTGTAATTCCAAGTTACGTCTTAATAATACTGTATCGTAAGTGTTGAAGGACTGGAGATGCTACTAAACCGTAACTCCAAGTTACATCTTAATAGCAGTGCATGATAAGAGTATTGGAGATTGTCCTATTAAGACGTAACTTTTTAGTAACTCGTAAGTGACATCTTATTAGTACTGCCTCATGCTCGTGAGAATAGCCGGTGGTCTTAGTAAGACTTAATTCTAATTAACGTTTTAATCGTAACTTGGAGTTACGATTCAGGGGAGCGGCATTAAAAAACCCAACAGACAACAGTGACAATGACGTGGCCAGATGAGGCATATCTCAGTATATTTTAATATAGTAGTGATTCGAGGCCTCTCAAAAAAAGGTGGGAGGACCCGATCCACTATTACATGGGAGCGTTAGATTGGCGTCCATTGTCACCAATCAACACACTATTTTTACATATATTAAACACATATATGCACATATATATAATATATATATAGATATATTTTCATATATACATATATATTATTATACATACATACATAGGCTTAAATATGCGTTTCGTCCCTGAGGTTTATGACAAGTTTTTATTAAGTCCCTATACTTTAAAAATCCTCGATTGAATCCCTAAGCTTTTGTGAACCGGTTTAATTTGGTCCTTCCGTCCATGTGCCGTCCATCGGACTAACGGCGGCTCGGGTGAACCGGCTCAAGAATCGGTCAAAATCAGATCAATTTAACCTATTTTGACTTTTCTCGCAACGTCGTCTCTTTTCTCCTCTCTGTCTCTATGCTCTTTCCCGTCGAGGTTCCTGTCACGGTTCCCGGCAAGGTGCCCAGCGAGGGCGTCGGAGATGTTGGCGGAGGAGAGGTTGAGGAGCTGGAGGGAGGTGAGCGACGAGAGTTGAGTGGGGAGGGTGGTGAGGTTGAGGAGGGTGTTAGGGAGGGAGAGTGAGATGACTCTGCCCCCTCGACGCCATCTTCCTCAGCTCCAACCTCCTCCATGCTGACATCCCCGCCAACCTCGACGACAACCTCACCGGCTGCATCCCTCTAGAGGTCGGCAGAGAAGGAGGAGGATATGGAGGGCCATCGTCGGGGAAAGAGGTCGTCGGCGTCGGTCGCGATCTAGAGCTCAGCAGGGAAGGAGGAGGATATGGAGGCGCGGGAGTGGGCTCCGGCCTTGGCGCGATGGATCGGAACCGCGCGATGGGCGGAGAGGAGAGAGGCGGAGCTCGGAGAGGAGGGAGGCGCAATGGGCGGAGAGATGAGGTCTGGTGGTGTTCGTCGGCTTGGGGATGAGGTCGTCAGCACTGGGGCGAGGATCAGCGGAGGGCGCCGTCGGGGAGTCATGCTCGAGGGTGGGGCGCCGACTGCGGTCACGGCAGGGAGGTGGCGTCCGTTTCAGTGGTGGCGGAGGCGGTGGTTGGTAGGATCGCGTGCATGGTAGGGACGGGGATCGCGCAGGGCGTGACGGTCGTCGTCATTGCTGGTGGTGGTGGGGCGGCCGCGGATGCGGATCACGTCTAAGGCGCACCGTCGCTGGAACTCATCCATCTCCTTCATGGGCATGCCTGCACAGGCGTAGCGGCGAATGAGAGAGATGAAGATGGAGATAGGAACGGGCTTGGATCCAGCGGAGGAGCTCGGGAGGAGATCGGAGGTTGGAGGAGGTCGGAGGGAGCGGAGGAGATCGGAGGAGATCGAGACTTACATCCAGCGGAGGAGCTCGGGAGGAGATCGGAGGTCGGGGCGACGCCGGAGACTCGATCAACAGGGGAGAGAGAGGAGAGAGGGAGAGAACTCGATTAACGCCGGAGACTCGATCAACAGGGGACTCGATCAACAGGGGAGAGAAGGAGAGGAGAGAGAGAGAAAAAATAATAAAAAAATAATTTCAGTTGGTCAAAATCAATATAAATCGGTCAAAATTGGTTTTCTCGGCTCCGTTAGATTCGACTAACGGCATTTGAACAGAGGACTGGATTAGACCGGTTCAAAAAGTCAGGAGATTCAATTGAGAATTTTTAAAATACAGGAATTTAATAAAAACTTGTCATAAACCTCAGGGACGAAACGCATATTTAAGGCTACATACATATTAACAATATATAATGTACACACAAATATATACATACACGTACGTATATATCTATATATGTATGTATTCACGTATACACACATACAACATATATTTATTCACACATATATAGATACATGCATATATAAAAATAGATATAATACATGAGTAGGATATATATACTAGTGGCACGTTGCACGTGACACGGGTAATCACCACCCTACACTAATCATCTCTCTCATAACCATCATGTGACCAACAGCTTTCACGTGGTTTCATCTTAATCGTCTGATATATTCGTGTTTAATTTAGATCGTGTATCTTTAATTTTATATAATAAATGAAATGCATGTACATACATATATGGATGTCATGCCACGTGGGTGGATCGGGTACTTCCACGAGATCATTATTCATTTTAGTAATATTTTATTAAATAATATTATTTTAAAAAAATTCCAATCGCCTCGATTTAAGGAACAACAGCCCTGTGTCTCTGTCCACCAAAACTACAAAAGCTAGTGTCCTCTATCAAACATACTCTCCTCTCGCTCTCATCTCCTCGTCTCTCTCTTCGAAAGTCCACTCTTTCCATTTCTAAAGAAGCAAATCGAGCTCTAATGGAGGAGGCGGAGGAGCCCCTCCTCCCTACTACGGCGATTCCCTGCAGGAGGAAGCCCACTCCCCCTTCCATCCTCTCCCCTCTCCCCGAAGAAGGCGAGGTCTCCATCCCCTTCACGACCCCCCCCTCCTCCTTCAAAGACCGCCTCATCTTCGGCCCAACCCTCTCCCCCTCCGACCACCACTTCCTCCTCTCCTCCGCCTCCAATCAACCCGGACCGGCGGACCCCGAGGCCGCCTTGACCTTCCCCTCCTCCTATTCCCCTCCCCGTTCCCCACCCTCGTCCTCCAACAACAACAACAACATTGACTTCTTCGAAGCGGACCAGCAACAGAAGCCGTCGGCGGCGGCCTCATGGCTTATAGATCCGTTTATTGCGGCCAGGACGAAGGGCAATCTCCACCGCTCCCGCACCGCCCCGGCTTTGGCCCCCCTCAACCAAGTCTTGGCCTCCCACCAACACTGCGACCACCCGCCCGACTCTCCGCCTCCACGACGCCCCTCAATCGTCTGTCAGGCGATTATCCTTCTATTTATCTATCTTTTGGTCGGTGCCGCCATCTATATCTTTAACCGCACCCACTTCTCCGCCGTGGAGACCCACCCGGTCGTCGATGCCTTCTACTTCTGTATCGTCACCATGTGCACCATCGGATATGGCGACATTACCCCCGCTACGACCTCCGCCAAGCTCTTCTCCATCACCTTCGTCCTCGTTGGCTTCGGATTCGTTGACATACTCCTCTCCGGCATGGTTTCCTACGTCCTCGACCTACAGGAGAGCATGCTCCTTGGAGCCGCCAAGGCCAGCCGGCTCAAACGGGCCGTCAACTTAAGCCGCCGCCACCGCCATGACGTAGCGCGGTCGTACATCATTGATGTCAAGAAGGGGAGGATGCGGATCAGGCTGAAGGTGGCAATTGCTCTTGGAGTCGTCGTGCTATGCATCGGCGTCGGGACTGCCGTGCTCTGCTTCGTCGAGAGGCTCAGCTGGCTCGACTCCTTCTACCTCTCTGTCATGTCTGTCACCACCGTTGGGTACGGGGACCGAGCTTTTAAGACGATGCCAGGGCGCCTCTTCGCCTGCGTATGGCTGCTCTTCTCCACCCTAGCGGTGGCACGCGCATTCCTCTACCTGGCTGAGGCCAGGATCGACAAGAGGCACCGAACCATGGTGAAGTGGGTGCTCGGCAGGGATATGACCATCTCCGAGTTCCTTGCTGCCGACATCGACAACAATGGTTTTGTGACGTGAGTCTCCTACTTTTCTTCTTTCTTTTCCGCTTTCCTTTTTCTCGTCATTGTGCTGTTTGCTTCTAAAAGTTAAAGGACGCTGATTTGGGTACATGGGTAAGGTGTACATGCCCTTCGATCGGTAGATATCGATTGATTCACCTAGTCCATCGGTAGAACACTACCGATGGATTAGATCAACCAATAGGTAGACATGTACAATGTATCAATTATCTAATCGGTAGAACGCTACGGATTGGTTGTTCTAATCCATTGGTAGAACACCACCGATGGATTAGATGCGACAATGATTGTCGCGATGTGTAATTTACATGGCCAGGTGGCCATGTACTGGGATCTTTATCCAAAGTTATTGCTTATTCCATATCTTGTTCTTTCTATCAAATTGTCTGCACTCAGTTCTTCCCCCCCTACTTTCCAGATTGAAGTACCAAAGACGAGTATTGCCAAGTGTTTGATTATGTTTCGGATGTGTTAATGTAAATATGTTTGATTTGAATCCCATTTTTGTCTCAAATCTGCTCTATTCATCCAGTATAAAGATTGTAGGACTGGTGTTGTCTAAGATATAAAATTTTCCTTTTTTATTTGTTTGGTTATTTGTAGGCAATATTTTTGAGAGGTAATAAACTTGTTCTGTCATAAAAAAGGTCTGGAATCAAATCTAAGCTTAGTTTCTCCATTCACTACTTTTTAACCAATTTCTTTTTGGGTTATTGGTATCTCCCTGCAATCTGCAACTTTTATATGCCAAAGTTGCCTGCATAAATAAGATGGCTAACTTCATTGGTTAGATATACTTGAAAGTTGAGATCTGTTTGGCAGGATAAACCTTGATAGTGTTAATATTTGTTGTTGGTATGGTTCTAATAGGCCTCATTTAGAAATTTGGGTAAATTTAGGCTAAGGGAGATAGGGTTGATAAATTATATAGACTTTTGTTCAAAAACACTTTGTTTAGGTTCTTAATCATTGAAAATTTCATTCATCCTTTTCAACTTAAGGGCTTCATCAATTTGCGGTGGATTTGTTACTTTGTTAACAAAAATAGAGGGAAAACTAGGAGATAGATGACATTCTAAATCGTAGAAGAGGGTGACATTCTAAGAGCATGTGTTCAAGAGATAATGGTCTAAAATTGATGAGAAAATTTTGAGAAGATTTGGCTTACAAGTTCTCTTTCCTTAGAAAAACAAACTCTCTTTTGTTTAATCTCAGAACCTTCTCGAGCACAACATCAACTTTGTTTTTTGACTTCCTATTTTCCTGAAGCCCTTGAAGTTCTAATCACACCTTAATTCTAGTATGAAATCAATTAACAAGCACTTCTATACCCCTATCTTCCTTACTCTGTATAAAGTAGTAGAAATTTCTATATGGATTCTGCAAAGATAACAATATTAGTTCTACCCTTCTAGGCATTACTCAGACTTGGAATCTCTCCATAAGAACTTGATTATCTTAAGCAAGTTAATAGTTAAGAGACAAGGAAAGAGGGATTGGCTTGTTCAAGCCCTTTGGTACTTGAATGAATAGCATTCAGGCAGATCACCCTATTGTGGCAGACCTAGTAGTAGTAGATTGAACTAAGGATGCTACTTGTCTTTATTCGAGATATTAGAATAGTATTCAGGCGGATCAGGCCTCAAGATCGAATGTTTAACTAATCAAACAAATACAGAAACAGAAATGAAGTTGGTGGGAACCAATAAAGGATCAAAATAACATGTGCTGAGGTCAATAAAGCCCTCGGCGGAAGTGAGTATGCAAGGACCATGAAATGTGACACGAGCATTACTTCTTGAAGGATTATTTTTGATGTTCATGATTATGTCACTTAACTACCCGCCAATGTCACTTTTAAGTAAAATATAGGCATTTATACCCTTTGAGGATACTTAAGCCATGTGGATTTCATAACTTTGTTGTTTCTTTTCTCATTCAGCATTGTCTCTTGACTACTGTTACGAGTTCATTTATGACTTAGGATATTTTTTCCTTAGAAGTTGCTGAAAAAGTTAGTTTTTGAAATGAGCATAGTTGCAAGTCATACACATCGATGACATCATGTTGCACAAGAATAAGCAATTCTAATTTTTGGATCAAATGTGGAATTTGTACCAACTTACGGACATGATCTGGTATATATCTATCACCAATTCATACTTCTGTTCTAGCTGACAATTCTAATTTGGAGTAGTTCTCTTTGATACTTGTGTTGGTATGTCTATTGATGTAACTTTTATCGAGTGATGAATCACTGTGATTTATGCCTTTTAGTTGTTTTTCATGCTAATTCTAATTTGCCTTTCTTCTTGGTTGGATGGAATATGTAACTGCTGTGGATACCATGATGAATAAGCTAGAACATATTATTTTAAGGCTAAATTTTCAATTAGTACCCTGTAGTTTGACGCATATTTTTATGTGGTTCTTATATTTCAAAAAGTTGCAATACAAACCCTCAAATTTAATAATCGCTCTTATGTGGTCCTTCCGTCCACTCGCCGTCGAGTTTTTAACGGCAAATCAGATTTTTAACTTATTTTAACATTTTTTAATTTAATGTTGTCACGTCAGCTTTCTCTCTCTCCACCTCATCTCCTTCTTCCCCAACCCCCTCCCCACACCCGATCGGATCCCCCTGCTCACCGTCCGCGAGACAGACGCTCCTCCGCGTGCTCCGCTACATCTCTCCCCCCACCTCATCTCCTTCTTCCCCAACCCCCTCCCCACACCCGATCGGATCCCCAACCCCCTGCTCACCGTCCGCAAGACAGACGCTCATGTTCAGTGCTCGCCTTCGCCTGCTCCGCCGGATCTCTCTCCCCACCTCCTCTCCTTCTTCCCCAACCCCCTGCTCACCGTCCGCGAGACAAACACACCTCCGCATCTCTCTCTCCCCTCCTCCTCTCTTTCTTCCCCAACGCCCTCCCCACACTCGACAGCGGGGTCATCGACCACCCCCTCCCCCTCCTCTATTTCTAACCCCACCCCTGATAGGAGCCTCGACGGTGAGGTCAGTGACCTCGACAACCTCGACGGCAAATCGACTCTCCTGGAGATCCTCGCCGGCAAGCTCAACCCCAGTCCCTGTCTCTGGCCGTCTTCGTCGATCGCAAGCTCGTCGACCGGGCGGCGTTCAAGAAGATCTCCGGCTATGTCGAGCAGAAGGACACCCTCCCCCCGCTCACCGTCCGCGAGACACTCATGTTCAAAGCTCGTCTCCGCCTCCGCTGCTCCGTCGCATCTCTCTCTCTCCACCTCCTCTCCTTCTTCCCAAACCCCCTCCCCACACCCAATCGGATCCTCGACGGCGGTTCGACCGTGAGTCTAGGACCTCGACGACCTCGGCAGCCCGATCGTCGAGCTTGTGATCGACGAAGACGGCCGGAGACAGGGACGGGTCGAGCTTGCCGGCGAGGAGGTGGAGAGAGAGAGATGCAGCTGACTTAACATATTTTATAAGTTAAAAAGTTAAAAAAATGTTAAAATAAGTTAAACATTAAATTAAAAAATGTTAAAATAAATGAGAAACCTGACGTGGCCCGTTTTGCCGTTAAAACTCGATGGCGAGTGGACGGAAGGACCACATAAGAGCGATTATTAAATTTGAGGGTATGTATTGCAACTTTTTGAAATATAAGGACCACATAAAAATATGCGTCAAACTACAGGGTACTAAATGAAAATTTAGCCTTATTTTAAATATGCAGGTAAGAGCAAGTAAAATCTGCGCAACTTTCTTTGATCATCACAATGACAACATTATTAGGAAAAGATGCTTGTTGCAAGTTGACATTGAACTCTTGGCTGTATATAATAAGAACTTTTTTTTTTAGTTATATCATGACAAATGAAATGAGGTCTTACTGCATGCGCAGGAAGTATTTGTTGCAATCGACCCTGCTGCATTTCCATTTGGTCTTCCATTTGCTTGAATTAAGTCAAGGTCTTTAACGAATGCTTGTGTCGAATGCGTATTTTTTCTGTTGTGGTGTAGTGTTGATTTGGTGGTCATAAAATGAAGTTGCAAAATCTGACTAATCTCAGTAATTTCCTTCAGAATAATGTATCTCACAAAGAACTTCTATGAAACTGGTAATAGATTGATGAAAGTGGTTTTAACTACTAGCCATGTTCTTGATCTTTAACACCTTTGTTTTTGTGTGACAAAGTTTAGCACTGAGTTTGCGACTGCCTTAAGGTTGTTCAGAGCATTTGTGGTACTTGTACTTGGAAGTAGTTATATGACATTCTGTTGTCATCCTTGTTTTGGAACTAGCAACAAAGCCCTTAGTTTCCTGCCTGTTATTGTTTGCAGTAAATCTGAGTTTGTCATTTACAAGCTCAAGGAGATGGGTAAGATCACAGACAAGGATGTCTTGCAAATCTGCGATCAATTTTCTAAGCTGGACACAGGAAATTTTGGAAAGATTACTCTTTCAGATCTAATCGAGAGTCATCACTAGTTTAACATTAAGGCTGCATTTTGCCCAATCTCTCAACAGCAAGGCAAGCCTGGCTCAGCAATGAATCTGTGGGTTTCTGGAAGATGGACCATGATTGCTCCTACGCTTGTATGAGTTTCTCGGCGCTTGTCATGGTCTTCTGAGATTAAACAGCTGTCATCTGGGAGTTGAAATGGCCCAGGATCCGGAAACCAAGCGTAATTTTTGCCGAGCTCTTCCAAATTTTGTTTTTTTTCCTTGTATATAGGAATCTTTTGTGCCTGAAAACAAACACTTTGTAGATATTCTTTTGTCATCTTTGAGTATTCTGATGTTCAGACTATATCTGTCTGGTGCAAATTAATATTTCGCAAGCCTAATTCTTACCAAGCTCTTTCAAATTTTGTTTATTTCTTTGTATATATGAATCTTTTGCCTGTAAACACACACTTGATAGATATTCTTTTGTCCGTCTATGACTATTCTGATGTTCAGAGCATATCTGTCTGGTGCAAATTAAGCAAGAAACCACGAATGGGTTGTTCTGAACTAGTTTTTGCTGTTAGTTGGGTCACCATATTGAATTCTCTTTTAAAAGACAATAAAAATTTTTATACAGAAAGATGTTCTAATTTGGTTCTAATTTGATGGTGTATGTCGGAGCAATCAGACAGTTTTAAAGAGATCTCATCCAGTGAAGGAGAAAGAAAAATCTAGTAAAAATCATCTGAGAAAATGATTGGGTCGGATTTATGAAGCTCGAACATTTTTCCCTGTTGGTTTTCCACTTTGCCTCTTTTGTTTTCTGTTTTTTATTTTCCCAGTACAGCATACTAATATGCGTTTGGTTTTTAGTTTTTGAAAATGATATGTATAAAATAGAATCCCTTTTTTACAAAAAAATTGAAAATACCAAATTATACATTTCAGCATTTTTGTTTTAATTGTCAGAAACAGCTTCTAACGCTCCAAATTTTATTCCGAACTTATCTTCCAGAAACTTTGTATGTCCCGTTCCATTCTCGTATAAAATCCAACTCACATAACCCATTCCTGCTCAGTCCCATATTATTAGTCTTTAAAAATACGATAAAATGTCCTATGAAAATTGAAAGATTACATATTATATATAAAAAAGGAAAATCCTCCTCTTCGTCTTCCACATATAGATAGAGTTTTAATTTTAACAAAAGAAACATAAATAGAGTTTAAAAGGAAAAGGGATCGGGAAGTCGGAATATTTATATGATACATTCATATAATACTTAATTATACATATATATGACACAAGTATTTAAATAAATAAATATATAATCGGGGCGGATTCGGGTTTTTTAAACCTAAACCCCAGTCCATCTCAAATCCATTCGGGTTTAACTTGACTTCCCTGTATCCGCTCCAAACCCATTTAGGCTTACCCCAAATCCATACTATAGGAGTGGGTCGGGGTGGGAACCGCTTAACCCGCCGCATTGCCATCCCCTACATGAAAACTATAATATAGAAAACAAAAGTTAAGGTGGCGTTTGGTTTTGAAAAATATTTCCTGTTTTTATTTTTTATTTTCTATTATCATTTCCTGTTTTCTGTTTTTATTTTCTGAAAATAAAAATATGAAAACATGTTTGATTTAAAATATTAAAAAACTATTTTCTGAAAATAAAATATAAAAATATATTATATTTTTTATTTTCAACGAGTTTAATTTTATAAACTAGCTGTCGTTATTTTGCCTCTATGCACGAAAGAGATCATTAATATTGCAAGCCCTAGCCCCTAGCGGCCGTTCCTCGTAGCCGTCCGGTTTCCGTCGCGCCGACGACTTGTCTGGTGGACCTTCGAGCGAGACCCCCGTTTCTCCCTCCAACGCCTGTAATCTCCTTTCTTTTCCTATCATCATCTTCTTCTTCTTTTCGGTGTTTTCTTCACAGCCGCACACACCCACCGTCGACGGCTCCGGCTTCGTCCTCGGCGACGCTCGGCACGCCACAACCCTTCCCCAAGTTCCACGCGAGGAATGTGTTTCGGGCAGGCGCTGAACCTTATGCAGGTTGCCTCTGCACTTTTTGTGATTGGTTCGTCGGTTTTGTCCCATCACCTGAAACCCACTCGTTGGAAAGCCGGAGCTGGCGGGTTGACGACAGCCGTCTCCCCTTCTGATTCCTTTCTCTTCCATTTCTTTTCATCCCTGATCTTTCTTCTTCATCATGTTCTCAGGGTTTAGTTCGGGGTTTGTTTGTTCGATTTGTGTTGAATGTAGCACACATCGGGGTTTTATCGTGCCAGTAAACTACCGGATATCCGACAAAATTCGTTAATTATGGAGATCCCCCGTCTTATCGTCCAAAACCAATTAAACCGTTATCTCATCTGAAAAACCCTAGCTACAATCACGATAACCAAAAGCCAACTTCCCTTCGTCTCTAATGGATTCCATTGCCTCCTCCGCTTCTTCTCCTATCCTCTCAACCCCTCTTCTCCTCTCCTCTATCTTTCTCACCTTCTCCCCGTCTCTCCCAAACTTCACTAGTGCCATATCGGCACAAGGGTGTGCCGAGCCTGTGCTGGCGGCATGTGTAGCGCATGTTTTCTCGCTTCTCACCAGGATATAGCGATTTTACAATCTTCTATTGCTGATTGATATTCTTTGCTGTAAAGCCTTCTTTTCTATTGCCTTCTTTAATCTCATATTTTGTTCCCCAATGGATCTTTTAGCTACATGGGTTTTGATTTGTGATTTATGTAGCACACATCTTGTTTTTTTTCCAAGATTGTTGTTTGATGTAATCTGCATATGATGGCTTTACACTTGATCTCTGAACTTCTAAGGTAAGTTCATGTGGTAAACAAGTCAATTCTGATGCTTATGGTGGTGTTACCAAAATTTTACGTTATCTTTTCTCCTAAACCTTTGGCTTAATTTGTTAACTTTTCTCCTCAGTGGATTTTTTAGTTGCATGGGATTTATTTGATTCGTTTTGTAATTATTAGCACACATATTGTTTTATCTTGAGATTGGTATTTAATGTGAGCTGCATATGATGGCTTTACACTTGATCTCTGAACTAAGGTAAGTTCCTGTGGTAAACATGTCAATTCTGATAATCTGATGCAGCTTATTGTTTATTCAAACATGGTATTGTGAAACAAGAGCTTTAACTTTTCTTACCGACCTTTGGGTTAATTAGTTAACTTTTCTCCCAAATGGATCTTTTAATGACACGGGATTTATTTGGTTCTTTTTTTTTGTATTCAGCACAGATCTTATTTTTCTTCGAAATTGTTATTTAACTTAATCTGCACATGATGGTTTTACACTTGATCTCTGAACTTCTAAGGTAAGTTCATGTGGTAAACAGGTTATAGCTGATGCATCTTCTTATTTACGCGGAAAAATAGCTTTTACTTTTCTCCCCAACCTTTGGGTTAATTAGGGCCTGTTTGGCACCGGCGGATCCGCGAGATGGGATCCGCGGAATCCGCTCCCGCGGATCCTGAATTTGTGTCCGCTGCCGAAATCGGGATCCGCCTCAGGGCGGATCCTGATTTCCGAGATCCGCGCGGAATCCGCGCCGGCGCCAAAAGCACGGATCTGACGGGGCAGGATCCGCGTGTCCCCCATCCCGCGGATCCACCGGGATGGGGGTGCGCCAAACGCCCCCTTAGTTGACTCTTTGCCCGTGGATCTTTTAGTAGCATGGGAATTATTTGATTTTTGTTGTATTTGGCAAATATCTTGTTTTTTCTCGAGATTTTTATTTAAATTATTGTGCCTATGATGGCTTTGCATTTGATCTCTGAACTAAGGTAAGTTCATGTGCTAAACAAGTTATGATGCATGTTATTGTTTATTCAAGCATGGTGCTGCGATCAAGTACCTTTTGACTTTTCTTACAGACCTTTGGGTTAATACGGTCCTTGTTGTTAACATATTTGAAATATGCTGATTGGAAATAAATTCGATCACATTCCTTGCTCTCCTCAATATCAGCATCAATCTTTTCTTAACCTATAATTTAGTATACTGGAACTGGAAGTTAGTTGTTCTTGTAGGGATCACACATTGAGTTTTGGGTCCTTGTCCTGTAGATTGGAAATAAATTCTATCACTTCGTTCTATTGGGATATTTGTATGTAGATTACTGTACAAAGACAATATCGTTGATGCTGTTGGATGTATACTATATGGATGAACACAAATATCGATGTCATAGTTTTTTTAATAGCCTACAAACTCGTTTGAACTGATATTTACAAAGTAGCAATTGTTAACTAATGCTTCGAAATTGCCGTTGTATAGAGAGAAAGAGATGGGAAGTGATCGCAAATCAAAGTTGGACAAGCACAAGAAGCGATCCCATCGGAGGAGGAAGAAGACGAGTTCTTCAGAGGACACTGATGGTTCCCCCTCTTCATCTTCCTCCACCGGCTACTCGTCCTCTGACCTCAGTGATAGCATCAAGAGGAAGAGGAAAAGATCAGGCCGCCATAGAGGAGACAGTAGGCACAGGAGCAGGCACCGACGATCCTCTGCCAAGGGGGAGGACGCAAATGGGGACAGATCCATGCGGAAGAGGAACCCAAGGCTGAGGGGTGGCAATGGCGGCAGCAAGTATTCTTACAACTCTTCGGAGGAGGAGGTCGAGGAAGAGGAGGCATTGGAGCCGGAGGCCCTCGTCTCTCTCATACTCCAACGATTCCCTGAGGTTGCTAATGATTTGCGTCAGGTAAAGTCACACCATTGATTAGTCCAAGTAGCTAACCACCTCCATACTATTTAGATGCGGCTTTAAGAACTATCACTTTAGGCTGATTTTACCTTGTAATCCCTTTCCTTGTTATCATACTTTTTATATGTTGGAAATTTTCTCTATGTTCTATATTTAACGCAATGATACCATGACAAGTTTCATAGAAGAAGCAAAAGTATTTGACACAGCATGATCTGACCTTGGCTTACTAGCTCTGGATTCTTGGCCAATTTTGATAGGCTATTGAGGGACTTAGCATACCAGCAAGAACCCCAATCTACTTGATATTTGAGATTAAACGTGCATATGATGATTTATATGAGCAATTGTCTCTGTTTGAGGCAGCAGAAACCAGAAGCCAAAGCATCCAAGAAAGCCTTGAGCAGAAGGTTGGATCAGAGCACAAGTTCAATGATAAGTCTGGAAATAGAAGCTTTGGCATAGTAGGTTTGCTGATGGCTTGATTGTTGTGGTAATTTGGGTAGTGGTGAATATGCACAAACGAAGAGTGAGTGTTGTTATTTGATACTACGTTGTTTGAAATAGAATAGCAATGCAAATTCTCTCTTATACCCTTTCAAATAGGGTCATGGCTGACGTGATTTTAACCTGGAAAGCAATGATGCTGTGGATGAAGGAAATCATTTAGTTGAAGTATACCTAAAGGATGGAAGTAATCAAGGTACTATATTTATTGTTTTACTCATGGGTTTACTTAGTTTATGCTAGGGTCCAGGGAGTTAAATGTAAACATCGGAACAATCCTTTGGTTTTGGTCATTGGAATCTCGACAAGTTATATGTTCATGGGCCAACATCTTTTCTTGAAACCAAGGTTTGAAGTTTCGGTTTCGGTATGGGTATCGGTGTTGGTATCGGTCAAAAAGAAAACCCGATACGTTTCGTTAGTTTCGGCCCGAAATGGCTTTGTTTCGGTGGTTTCGGGCCCTAGTTTGGGGATCAGCAGATGCCAACACCCGATATGTTTTGGAGTTTCGGATCGGGATCGGCCGAAACTTCAAACCATGGTTGAGACCTGTGTATTTGTTTGAATTGGTAGAAAATATTTCTATCAGAACTGATTTTTTTTTCCGATAGTCATGTTCCGTTGCAATATTTTCTCTATTTCGTACAAAAATGAGTATGCCATATGTAATTGATACCTGAACTCTTCTAACAAAATTTTTCTTGTTGTTGCAGCTTCTACAAATGATTGACAATGGTCAGGCTGCTGATGTGACAGGAATTTCAAACAAATCATTGGTGAAGCTTTTGAAAAGGCTTTTTCTTTCTTTAAAGCTTGTGCAACACAAACATGGAATTTTCTTGCTGCCTTCAATAGGTCGGCCTACTTTGGAGGTCGTTGGGTCGACATTATGTTCACACATTCAACCAGCTTCGGATCCTGATGCTGCATTACTTTCAAAATCTCAGGATGATCGCAAGTCTTCAGCTCCTGCTACAAGAAAGTGAGATCTGATTTCCTTTGAGGATTGCATTTTAAGGACCTATAGCTGACATGTTCTCTTTGAGGATTGCATTTTAGTTTATAAGGACCTATAGCTGACATGTTCTCTTTGAGGATTGCATTTTGTTGCTGTGGGAGCACAATTTATTCCAGACTATCTTTCAGAGTAGGTGCAGTTCCTAAAATCCAGCCTTTGGGCTTAACTAATAAAAAAGGTGCAGTTCCTGAAGCAGGTGTCAAGTACTAGTTAGTGATAGACGGGAGCATTGACAAATGCCCTAATATGATGCCAAATATAACTCCCTGGTGATGGGGCTTCAATTGAAGACTTCTTCATTGGAGACTTGTAACCTTTTCCATCTGTCTATGCTCTGGGGTGCAACTTTCTTTATGTCTTAATTCTTTCCTAGTCTTGGGAAATTTGAAGTGGTGTTGCTTGTTGCATGGCTCCAATTTTAAAAGCAATAAGATGGACCTTTTC
Source organism: Narthecium ossifragum (assembly GCA_963920575.1). Classification (NCBI taxonomy): domain Eukaryota; kingdom Viridiplantae; phylum Streptophyta; class Magnoliopsida; order Dioscoreales; family Nartheciaceae; genus Narthecium; species Narthecium ossifragum. The sequence goes on along the minus strand of OY986970.1, from coordinate 27,183,289 downwards.
TACTTACCAACTGGTTATGTAGGTTTTGTGGTGTGTACTGTCTCTTGCTCAAGTTGCCTTTTACAGAAACCTGCCATAAATTCATAGCCAAACACTAAATAAGGAACTAGAAATTTTTTCGAAGTCCTATTTCATTTGAAACCAGCATTACCTGTCTTGGCTATTAGTGGTTTAAATCTTTACATGAAGCATTTTCTTATTTTTTAGACTATGTTTATATGTCATGTTCTGTTATTTTGTCTTGCTAAGCTAATAACTTCCATTATGTGTTATGTTGGATAAGCTTAATGGTTGCTCTTCCATTTAGTTTTCATGGTTGCCTTCCTTTCTAAATGATGGAGAACTGCTTTTTTAATCACTCTTGGCTTGTGCTAGCTGAAATTGTTCATATCCATAGTTGCATTTGCCCCTTCTTGTGTTATGCCGTTCTAGTCAGGCAGGAATACTTGGCTTGTGCTAGTTGAAATTGTTCAGATCAAGAGTTTGAATTGGCTTGTGCTAGCTGAAATTGTTCATATCCATAGTTGCATCTGCCCCTTTGTGTATGCCGTTCTAGTCAGGCAGGAAAACTTGGCTTGTGCCGGTTGAAATTATTCAGATCAAGAGTTTGAATTGCCTATTCTTGTGTATGTTGTTTTAGTCTAGATCCTGCTAATGCATGCACATTGTTCCTGTAATATTTAATTGTGGGTATTCTGTAGTATTGCTTGTTGATTCCTTCATTAAGCACCAATATTCTGTAGTATACATACTGAGAAGGGCCTTACAACATTGTAATTTAATGAGTAGGGCTTATGTGCTGACATTGATTTATTTAGTATTGCCCATCTGAGACTTGAGTTCGAGTATCAATTTCTTCTCACATTACATCTAACCTGCTTTATTTCAGTTTGACGGTTCTTGCTGTAGTATTTTTGAGTCACTGTCAGACTTACCTGATACATGAACACTCCAGACAAAGATGATGCTTGAGGCAGCCTATATTGTAACGTAATGGATTTTCAACTGTCCTGCAGGTTAATTGGTCCTGAAATGCCATCTCGTGAGTTGTTGGCTGCAGCAGCTGAACTGGCAGAAGCGGAGACTTTGCTGCGGTATATGTTCATGATGTTCTATCCAGACTCTTGTACTTAAATTTCTAGACTTGTTCTATATAATTACACCATGTACAAGTAGGGTGTTCTAACTGTCTTACCTGTTTGTGATGTTTGTTCACTCTTATGATGCTATCAATATCATATATGATAAACTGTAATTTATAAGTGTTAACTGTCTTTATATTATAAGTTTGTTGACTGATGCTCAAATTTCCAGGGAAGCTGACTTGGAAGTTGACAACGATTTTTTTATAGGGCCTCCACCTCCTGCTGTAGTTGCTGAAGCTGAATCAGCCAATGAAGCAGAGCGGTTTGAGGAGGTAAGAATTGGTGCTTTCTGTATTTTTATTTCCTGGATATCCGCTCTTACAATATATATTATTTGTTATTGTTGGTATTATGATTATTATTACTATTATTACCTATATATAGCCTCTTGTGTATCAATATTAATACAATTTTATTTGCAAGTCCACACCCGGATCTAGTCATTGTGAAGTATGTTTAAAGTACTAATTTATGCATGGAACTTGACATAAACTGCTAGCTGAAAATGTGTTGAAACTACTTTGATGGTGTTAGCAGCTTATGTTTTTTGGTGATTCAGAAATGAATATCAATAGCTAAGGAAAAATGTTCTTTTCTTCCCTTTGGATCTGAACACTTTTAAACAAAGCTTTACATGTCATGCCGTTGGCATTGGTTCTTGGTCATTTTCCGAAAGTAATATTTAGGTATTACTAACTTGACAAGAATGCAACTCGGTGGCTGGGACTGATATGTACTCCATGTTGTTATGATTGATGTTGGCCAGGTGGCTCGAATTGCTGGTGCTGAGGTTGATAAACCGTATGATGTACTTGGAGCTAATTGGAAAATGGCATTGGATAACATCAAGAAAAGGTAATAACACATTTATATTTTTTAAGTTCCTTATGAAGATGTAAGTCATGTTTAGTTCTGTTATCCTTGCATCATTTATCGACAACAAACATATCCATGATCTCATTTGGCACTGATTTAGAAGAATCTCTTGAAACATTAAAAGGGCGTTTGGTTGGTGGAATCGCCTGGTGTATGGGATCGTGCATGCATCAGGTGGTGCATGCATCAGGCAGTAGATGCATTTGTTTGGTTGTCTTTTGGATCAGCCGATGCACTTTGATCCTATATATATAAATAAAAAAAACATTATATGAATAATAGCCGATGCACTTTGATCCTATATATATATTTAAAAAAAACATTATATGAATAATAGCCGATGCACTTTGATCCTATATATATAAATAAAAAAAACATTATATGAATAATATATATTATACATATTAAAATATATTCAATAAAGTTATGTAAACATTAAAATTATGTGAATATTATTTTAATCTCAATAATATATATATATTATTCATATAATGTTCACATAATGATGTAATAAAGTTAAATTTTAATATATATATGAAAATATTATATATATTTATCATATAATGTTATGTATATTATTCATATAATATATATTAAAAATTTAATGTATATATATTAAAATTTAACTTTATTGCATCATTATGTGAATGTTATATGAATAATACATATATATATTATTGAGATTAAAATAATATAATGATTTTATTGAGATTAAATAATGTTGACATAATTTTAATGTTTACATAATTTTATTGAATATATTTTAATATGTTCATGGGGTGAATAAGTGGGTGCATCGCGTGAAACAACCAAAATGACCGTTTAATACGATGCATGATTTGGCCTAAAAAATGCATTGCACAATGCATGCATTAGTTGATGCATGGCGAACCAAACACATGATCATGAATCAGGGTGCATTGTGCGGCGCGATGCACCTTGATTCATGCCAACCAAACGGACCCTAAAGTAACTTAGCAAATTGAAAGCATGTATTAAGCTCGAAGGGTTATAAACAATGTGATGACTCTTTGTAACCTAATGAAAGTGAAGATCAACAGACCTCAACACTGTTAGCAATCAACTAAAAATGATGCAAGCAAATATTCATCAAGAACCCACGTGAGGAAATGTTGCCACCATGTCAATTCTCTTGTGCTCGGTTATCAAAGCGAATATTCTATCTTCTGTTTGAGCACTGTTGGAGGAAATTGAGTCGTTTTTGTCCACTTGTACAATCTGTCTAAATTCAACTTATCCGAATTCCTATAAAGTCCAACTCATTGGATCTTTGGTCCTGGGTATGAGAGTGCATATAATTGATATTCCTATTTAAGGATTCAAAACAATGTTGCGCTTGGTGGATATTTCAGCAAGCTTTACCTATGGATATATGAGTTTACAGGTGTAGGATAGGCTTAGTATTTGTGATTTCCTAGAATGTCGCTAAGGGGAAGATTGGGTATGTCAAGTTTATGAAGATGCATAGTTTCTTATTTCTGTAATCTATTTTTGGGAAAGTTTTTTGGTTGGCTTTGCTGCTGTCCTATGGAGATGGCATTCTGAAACTAGCACTTTCAGTTGTAGCTTCATTATATGGCTGGTATATGGGTTGATAGATAGCAAAACAAGAAGAAAAGATATAGTAGTTTGAGACAAATAAATCTTTAATTATGATGGATTGTTGCTGGTCTAGCCTTTGAGAAATAAAGCTTCCAGAAAGTAAAGTTTCAATTCTCCAAAAGTGATAAAGGTAGAGCTAATGCTTCCGTAGGAATCAGATATATATATAAAGCTCTTTGAATCCATGAATTCCTTGTTGAGGTTCTCCACCATTGAATATGTTGTTGACCTATGTCCTTCCTCCCATTAGTGGTGGATGCTTATGTGGTGCATACTTTGGATTGTTTCTCTAGCTTCTAGTCTCTTTGTCATGCCTCCTTTTTTGTAATCAACGATTCTAAATGGATAGTTTGTCGTAACATGCTTCTTTCATCCTTTTTTTGTGATCAAGATTCTTAATGATAGCTTGTCGCACTATGTGACTCTTTGGAATACTGCAAAACCCAGAATGGTTAGTCTCTTTGTCATCAACTAAAAACGTGCTTCTTTCCTCCTTTTTTTTAAGCAAGGATTCTAATTGGATAGTTTGTCGTGACATGCTTCTTGCATACTTTTTTTGTAATCAAGATTCTTAATGGTAGATTGTCATACTGTATGACTCATTGGAATACTGCAAAATTTGGAATAATTAGTTGACAAATGCGGGGTCATGAAATTTTGGAATTGCATGGATGATAATTCTATTGTATTCTAGCGTGTGATGTGGTTTAGCTTTGGAGTCCGAAAGGTTTTCTGGTGATTGCCCCTTTGGTTCGACCTATCTACGAGTGCTAATTTTAGTACACTGTTTTTTGTCACCTATAATACAATGACGATGTGTGCTATGCGGATTACTTATAATTTTTTTTTCTGTAGGTATTGGAAGTTATCTCTGATGGTTCATCCAGACAAATGCTCTCACCCACTAGCGCACCAAGCATTTGTAGTATTAAATCAGGCTTTCAAAATTTTGCAAGATCCTGATAAAGTAAGGTGTCCTGACCTTATGTTTTTTTTTAGTCTTGAGATTTTTCCTTTCATTAACGTTCTGCAATTTTTATCTCGAGATTTTCCTGTCACTATGGTTCCGCAAAAAGTAAAGCATACAGCTAAAAGGGGGAGTCTCTATGTTGTCCAAGATATTATCATAATATTGACATCCTCTTTTACTTGCCATATGGAGGCGTACACAGGAACATGGAAATTCTAACCACTAGATATGATGTTCTCTCCTCTAAGCAACCTTTATCAAGGTTGCCAACTTCACTTTATTTTTACTAGAGTCCTTCTAGGTGGTCCTAACCAAGGAATTCCTTGCCGATCGGCAACCTTGGTGCTGGCCGGAAGATATCGAGCCGGTAGCCCACCGGCTCGAAATCTGGGACTGGCTCTGCTCCGGACTATTCGCCCTTGAGCTGATTGGCACCGGATGGCGCCGGTCGGGTTTGGGACGGATTTGGGGGTTCGTTTTTTTATATGGGATGGGTTTGGGATTATGCTAACTCGCCCCGTTGCCATCCATAGCACATTCGATGGGATCTATAAAGAAGGGAAAGAAAGGAAGAGGAGGAAAGAAGAGAGGAAGAGGGAGAGGAAAGGGGGAGAGAGAGAGAGGGAAAAAAAAGAGAAGGGGAGGAGAAAAGGGAAGGAGAAGGAGAGGACGTCGGGTCGGTCGGCGGCGGCGAAAGGTAGGAGACGAAGCTTTTAGGGTTCGATGGTAGAATATAACGTTAACGAGTTTCGGGTGTTTTATTGGTTAATGAGTTTCGAGTGTTTTATTAGTTAACAAGTTTCGGGTGTTTTATTAGTTAACGGTTTTCGGGGTTTAAAACCCGAATTCAAAAGTTTAAAATGCCCTAAACCCCCCCCCCCCCCCCCCCCCCTTCTCTCTCGCAATCTACTGCTGTCACCCACCTCTAACTCGTTCTCTCTCTCTTAGTCGCTTTCACCGCTGCCTCTTATGCTCATCTCCGTCTCCCCCAAAAACTCCTCGGTGACCTCCTTCTTTGTTGAAAACTTCACCGGCTCCTATCTCTCGTCACACCTTGCCAACCGGCAAATAGGTCGGCATTGCTGGTGCCGGTTGGAAGTCTCGAGCTGGCCGGAGGCCGGCATGGCGCGTGCCTCCGGTATGGCAATCCTTGGTCCTGACATGACCTAGTCATCTCAATTAATGCTAGTTCAACATTTGGCTTCAACTATTTCATCCACTTTACCTCTAATCTTCATGTATATGCAAAATACCCACTTTAGCATTTGTGTTTCTTATTTTTATTATTCGCAGTTTCCATCTTCCTTATTGTTACTATAATTTTGATCCTACATGATGGATATTTGCAATCTTCTTATACATTATTTAGGTCTTTAAAAGGCACCTTAAAAGTAATTTGATCCTTCTTGGATGCTTTCATAGCTTAAAGTCACATGTCACGATGGCAAACTAATCATTTTGATACTAAGTGGTTTTTATTATGTGGACCAAGACCTAATTTGGTGCTCTTTCCCAAAAGTTACATTATGTTGCATATTTGCCATCCTTGTTCAATTGCCTTTTATGTCTGTCCTTGAGATTTTAGCTTTAGCATCATGCTATTGGTCCTACATGGTTCACAATGAATATGCATAATGTGATTCCCTCTTCAATATTGCTTTGATTTGGTCAGATAGAAAGTATTCCATACCAAGGATTGTTGTGTCGGTGGCACCAATCCTTGGCCGGCTCGGCACGTGCCGCCGGCATGGACTGGCACAAACCGGCACAGGTCGGCACGAATCGACGTAGAGTTTTACTGGTCTGTGTTTATTCGATCCTCTAGGACACATATATTGGGTGTTTTGATCCTCTAAAAATGGAGTGTATGAAGAGTTGTTTGGGTCATCAAAATAAGAAACAATTGATCTTAAGAATCAAATATGATAAATTATTCCTAAGGAATAATGGTATTTTAAACTTGTGTTGGACAATTAAAGCTCCGTGTCGGCTCGTACTGGTCCGTGCCAGAAAATCTATGTGTCAATGCTGACCATAATATCGGTGTCAATAACCAACTGGCGTGACATTTGCCGGCCATCAAATCTGGCTCAGTCGATTGCAGTCACCTTTTGAGCTTTCTTTAGTGAGTATGAAGACCAAGATTTTAAATACTTCAGTAATTCAATCGTATTCTCATCTTCCCACGCATCTTCTCCCAATCTGTTAATAGAAAAGGAAAATTGAAAAAAAAAGATACTTAGAAAAAAGAAAAGGACACTTCTGTAGTATATTACTTTGCCGAGCCAATGAGAATCTGAATTCAATTTTAATTATGAAATAGGCATGAAAAATCAGTCCTAATGCTCTATTGCTTCTAGTCTCATGCCTTTAATCCACATTGTAACTATGGATTTCAACATTGTGTTTAATGTAGATCACGTGTTTTGCATGCTGACCTAGTTCAAATATCATTTTGGCCATCTTATCAGATTGGAGAAAGATTGTGAACAGTACTGTATATCTGAAGACCTTAGGGAGATTAGCTCAACTTGCAGAGACCTAGTGCTACACATTGGGTTTTACAACTTGGTGGCCTCTTAAGAGTACCTAATACCCCACAAAAATGTGCAACTTCGCTCCTCTTGCTACTGGGTTGGACCCGAGGTTGACTGTCACCATTCCTTTTGAATAGTTTGCAAAAACGAGCAAATTGGTAGTATACGCAAGCTGGCAGCCTACCAAGAAAAAAAAACGGAAATGTAAATTTAGTGAAGAAGCTATTATGGCTCCTCAGTGCTCACGTCCCTTACCTTTGTGATACTGTATCTTGAACTTTGCTGAGTAATTGCAAAATTATGTTAGGGTTGTTTTGTCAAAGAACTATGATATACTCTTACTTCCATAAGAAAGAGGAAATAGTGTGGAAGAAAAATTCTTAAGGAGGATGTCAAAGAATTAGCTTCCCAACTTAATCTTTAATGTGATCTTCTTCATCTCTTTCTGGGTCAAAACTATAATCCTTTGCACATATGAATTATAATTGCAGACATTTAGACATTTTGAGCTATATATGTATACATTAAGATTATATGAGATCTTCTGTTAGTTAATGGAAATTTTGTATTTTTTTTATTGCTCTAGCAAAATTGTTTGCTTGACTTCATACCTTGTTTGCCTTTTCGATTCACTTCATCTTTTGTTTTATCTTTTCTTGGGTTTGAATTGTCTAAATCTTAGATTATTAATCACTATTTTCAAGCCATAAACATAAGAGAAATAGATCATTAACTTCCTTTTTAGTTTTTACTTCATTGTGTAAACTTTGTATGTTTTGTCCAATCCCAATTTTAGAAAGAAATAGAGTCAATCAATATTCCAAACACATCTGATAAGGTTATTGTGATATGCTCTAAATGAATAATGAGAATGTTATTTGAAATGTTTGTACATCCGATAGTTTTATTGAATCCCTGTTAGTGGAATTATTTTTTTAGCATGTATATATATTGGCCTTCAGTAAAAAATAATCCCCTGTTCAAGTAGATAGGATGGAGGATGTGGCTCTATTCATATCAGCTCAAAATATTCGGAACTTAAGGGCATATGATGTAGCTACCCTATCACGCAGTTTGTCTAATGAGTGAATGCCGGTATCTGCCAGCATTGCCAACTACTTGTACGCAGATGTTCTCAAGCATTCCTGAATTCGGTCTGTTAGATTGCCAGCCACTCATAAATAGTTCCATTCCAGTTCTTTAATATATTGGAAATAATATATGCTGTGACATTAGACTTGTTGTCTTTCTCTATTCGAAGTGCGGATCAATACCCAAGCTTCTGTGGTTCCAAGATAAGCATGGGTCATAATCTACATGGATGTAATTCTCAACATTATCAATCAGGGTTTCATGTTATTATACCTATGTGATATTGCGAGCAATGCTCCATATGGTTGGGTAGCAAGGTGCTGATGATGATAAACTAGCTCCATTTGGTAAGAATTAAGAACAGTCCTCTATCAAATGGAGTTAGCTTATCTGTAGATCCATTTTTGAGCATTAACACACCCATTTTACATAATGCAATTTAATAGGCTAGAGCCCGTCGGCCAAAGTTAATTTGTGAAAATTAACATCATATTTCTTAACGCCTTTAATTCTATATTGGTTGAAAACTACCAAGTAGTTCATGGTTCTTTAGCTCGAACTTGTGCCCTGTGGAGAAGGATTACACCTATTTTAGACCCTCGTATCTCTCACACTACAGTCAAGTCACATAGTTGTAGTTTTCATTCTTTTAAGCATAAATAGTTAATAATGCTCTGTATCTACGGATCCAAATGTTTTATTTTTCAATTGTCACTACTTGTTTTGCAGAAGAAAGCTATTGATGAGAAAATCAAACTTAAGGAAGAAGAACAAGCGATGAAGGTAAGAATTTAAATCGTCCATAGTGCTTCATTATTCATATGGATTTAACTTGCAGTGGTGACTTAGTTATCTTTCTATAGGAAACCTTTTAACACAGTTACAAGGAAGCAATTCTAGTTGAAAATTTCATGTAAGGTTAACTTTGATGAAAGCCAACCTTCCACCATCTAATGTAGATACTAACTAAATGTTATATAGCTCCATGGATTGAATATATATATATATATTAGGTTATGATATTATGTGGTGCCCTTTTCCAATGCTTAGTTTTTTATGTCTTAGTGGTCTTGCACACCCATTTATATTCTGTTATTCCACATGTAGGTAGAGCTGCAATCCCTTCGTGAAGCTGCAAAGTGGAGAAAATCACAAGGTTTCTTCTATCTTTCTTACTGTGTTAAGGAAATTTTTTCCTGCACATATTTTAGCTGCTTTCTATGCTCAAACTGAGTTTACAGTCATGTACATTTCTGCAATTTAATGCAAATACAAGAATTTTGTGCTAATATATTCTGCTAGAAAATAACTTAAACTTCTACATGCTTTTGTTTGCAATGGTAAATGGAAATTTCATATGTATCAATAATGGTAGCAAACATGCTTTTGACATATACATCGAAATGTGAATGTGTAATGTGCCGTGCGGTGAAATTTGTGAATGTGATGTTTATGTCTTGTTTATGTACTTGTGCACACATGCGAATTTGCAGAAACACATAATAAGTTGATTATAGTTAAAAAAAAAGTTAGTCAACCAACTTTTTGTATTACCTAATTATTCGAAAAGGGTTAGAAAACGAAGATGCTTGCTACCATATTTGTGGAGGTTTGTTTGCCAAGTTCAGCGGTGAAATTCTGCTGATATGGTAGAGAACCTCAAAATCCTTGAAATTTGGCAAAGGCAAAGTTAAATGAGTAGTCTTTGGGAACTCCCTGCTCAATTGCAAGCAATGGAGACCTGGAAGATCTTTTGAAATGCATGGATGCATTTGATGTTGGACTCTAATTCCCTCTATCTATTCACAGTTGCTATGGAGTATGTTTCAATATCTGGACTCTGGAGCAACCCTTCGGCTTGAAGGAGTTTCACCATTTTCAGACAGGAAGGGCTATTAGAGAATCGTATGTTATGTGACACTGATCTTCTAATGGACCACTAGATAATGAGTATCTTCTCGCACTGGAAGTTCCTTTGCTGGATAATGAGATTCATATCTTAGAATTCCACTGGTTAGCGGCATCGAAACCCCCCGTGCCGTGTCAAGAAGAAGAAGAAGAAGTAGGAGTAGAAGGAGGAGGAGGAGGAAGAAAAACAAGAATGGCAGGGGGGCGTGCCGGCACGGCGCGTGTCACCGGGACGGCAATCCATGCCACCTGGTTTTTTCAATCGAAGTGAAATTCTAAAGAAATGAAATTTTTAGCACGTCCTGGACTTTGGACTGATTTTCTTATTCGAAATGCTTCCTTTTGTCCTGTTGTATGTTCAGTAAAGAAAGATTCTATTGCATTTAGCTCCTAATATAATTAAAGGAGCATGACCCTGCCGTTAGAGTATGTTCTTTCTAACAAATTAAAACACTATCTCGGAACTGCTGTGTGAAAAGTATATGCTTTAGCATGTTTCTTATGTGTTGTTTAAGTTGTTTACGTAGCTTCATTCCATAGAAGCAATTAGATGGAAAATGATATTTGAACAATGTTAGACATATCAACTGAGGGTGGCATGCATTGGCAGGTATATCTATCGAGGGTGATGAAGAACTTCTGGCTCTTGTTCAAGAGCCAGAAGAGGCACCAAAGAGAGATGACTGGATGACAACATTGCCTCCTGAAAGAAAAGTAAGGACCTAAGCTGCCTGTTAGCTTGATTGTATGATTCACTCAGTCGACATGAGTTTTGATTCTGATCAAAGTGTTCTTCCCCAGCCTGGAGTGACCATGCAGTCAACATCATTTAGTAGGACAACAAAAGAAGGACGAGGTGATACTAGTATTTGGACGGACAACCCCCTTGACAAAGCTGAGAAAGCAAAGCAGAAGTATGAATTTCTTGTTTTCATTCTTAACTAATATCTTCTACTTCTGATAGTGGTTAATTTTGGTTGATGTTTGCCCACTTCTTTGCTTGATTTTAAAAATCTGGTATTGTTATATCTAACATTATCTTTGTATATTTCAGTTTAACTCTTTCCCTAGAATCCATGCTTTTGACAAAACTGTTTTACAAACAAAGTTATCAATCCCATGATATTACTGCTGGTGCTGCCACCATTTTGTCTTTATTTTTCTGTGATTTTGGTTCTATCAAACTTATGTTTAGGAGATGGTCCTTTTTTATATTCAAATTTTAATCCTTGCCGTCTACGCACAGACTAACTTTAAAATTTGTTCTTCTATTAAGAAATAGATCCTTGTATGCCTTGTGATTGATTTCTTGTTGCAACACCCTCACGTCATAATACTGGGGCAGCTATTTGGAGGCTTTTAACAAGGCTAAAGCTCTTGCCAACATGGATGATGAGAAGAAAAAAAGTTCAGATGCAAATTTGGTTGACCAATACAACTCATCCAAACGTTCCAAAACTCTAGTGCAAAAACATCAAGAGGAGAGCAAACATCATAAGAAGAAAAGTAGGCAGTCAGAGAAAGAAGAATGGGCGGGCCAACACCCTTGGAAGCCTTGGGACCGTGAGAAGGATTTGACTGCAGGCAGGACAAAAGTGAATTTGGACTCGGAGAACATGGGAAAAGGGTTGTCGTCGCGCTTCTCATCTGGACCAATGCAGAGAAATTTCTTGTAAGCAGTTTGTGCTGCAAGGACCCTGCAGCCTTTCCTAGCCAAGTTCTCCACAGGTGCATGCTTTCAGGGTATCTGAAGGCAATAAAGAAGGATGATAAAGCTTCAGTGTGAGTAAATATTGTGAAAGGAACTCAGACATTGTCTCATAATTTTCTTTATTCGAGCTGCAATTCCCTGTTTCTGGCTTTGCTGCGCCTATGGTTGTGTATATTATTACTCTGTTTTTGCCTTTTTTTTCTTCCCCAAATGCTGGGAGTATGATTCAGAGCCCTTTTTGCTTATTTTGTTGTTTCTCTTTTGTATCCGAGTCAGCTTTAGGGCTCATCTTATCTAATAAGTGTTTGATTTTTGTATTTCTTCTTGTAAAGTTGCGAACTTACAGTAAGGAAATTAAATCTGTTAATTTTTTTTGCATGCATGTTTTAGACGCCAGTTAAGAAGTCCAGGAAAGGAGGACATGGTTTGCTGTAGGGATGACACTCCAAGATATCTCCAGGACCAGGAGCCATGTGCTTTTGCCAGCCAGAGGCCTCTCTGTTCATCAATTACCGGACCAAAAGAAAATGGCTGTACTGCTCTCATAGTTAAAACATTGAAGAGCATTGAGGAACAGCTCTTTTGAAGTCAGTTTGGTTATAGGATGCAATCAAACTGTCTCGATTTAGGTCAATCATGCTTGTGTGGACTGCTAATAGTTAAAATAATCAACCACTTTTATTCAGCATAACTTAGTACAATAAGATACTAGCCTACCTACGGGCTCAACTCATCAGAAAAAAAAACCAGTACATAATAGACAACAAAGTACGTTCACATAGATATATATATAGTCCAAGAAGCATCATCCATCCTACCTAGCTATTAGCTATTAGTAGGGTTGGGTACGTCTTCACGATGCAGCGTGCATTGTAGTGGTGATGATGATCAAGAGTGCAGTAGATTGCCGGGCTGACATTGCGTTGCCAGAGACCTTTAGCCCCGATGCAGTAGGAATAAGTTGATCTAAATCTCCGGCCGGCCGGCTATATTGACGTCGTCGAAGACAATTCCGGTGCAGGGGACGCTCTCGCTGCATGCGACATTGATGGCCACCTCCTCCGACGATGTCCCTCGTATGTGTGCAAACCTCACGTTGCTGATTCTTTACTGCAGAGCTCTTTTCTCCATCGCGCCAACATGCATGCATGCAAAAATTACTTAATTAATTTATCATGGGCTCGATCTTATCTATGCATATAGTTGAGATACAATTATTATTAGATATAGCAGCTTAATTATTATATACCGAGTTCTTGCATTGAGCCCAAGGGCAGTAGTATTGATCGACGATGATGGGGTTTTCGACGGCGGTGAATTCGATGTGCTCGAATGTGATCGATTTGGCATAGCCAGATCCTCCCTGTAACACGTCCACCATATACATAATTAGAAAACTAGTTGAAAATATGTCGGCTTTAATTAAATATTAATTAAGGCCAAATCCTAAGCTTAAATATCATTAAGGTGAAAATTAAGAATTGACTTAATTACCTGCCATGTCTTAATCCTGACACCGTTCTGGCTTCGATAGAAGTTGGAATAAGAAACACGTATTTGCTCCCACTTCTCCTCTCGAGTTATCCATCCCCAGACTCCCAATGCTGCATGTACGGTTTGAGAGAGAGAGAGAGAGAGAGGGAGCGAGGGAGTGAGGGAGGGAGGGAGAGAGAGAAGAGAGATATTAAATTATGAAAAAATGATTTACGTACATGGATACGTGATCATGTGGTATCGCAACGTCCATTTTAATTTTAATTGGTAGATGTCTACCAATTGAGTCACCTAATTTATTATATATTCAATCGATAGATAATTGGTTGATCTAATTCATCAATATCGATGAATTATGTGACTCAATTCGATAGGCCGTTTGAAGGGCATGTATGACGTACCGTTATCCATGTACCCCTACTCACGATCCTAATATTAAATATCTCCTGATAAACTAATAATATTTGCAAATGTTCACGCGCACATAATATATATATATATTATATATATATATATATAAATAATAAAATACCTTATACCATGGCCAGGCCCGCATACAATCGTACTAATGTTCACGTCCTTCGTCCCCGTTCCAATAGCAATACAATCATCACCTATATATATATCCACACACACGTACATATTAAAATGCATGTATAATGAGGACTGGAGGTAGAGAGACTGAGAGAGAGTAGAGAGACAGAGATGTCACCGGTTTGGAGATGGATCTGGATACTCGAACGTGTTGAGTGGCTTGGATGAACAGGCCATCGGTGTTGGGGCTGTCAGGCCGGAGCAATCATTCTGACACCGCTGATTACCACGCCGGAGCTCTTGAAGATCGTCAAAATGCTTCCCGGGGGGGTTCTTGAACGTTATCCCCGGAGATCTTCAGATTGTTGCAGAAGGAGAACCCCACCATCTGCGCATGTCCATCACATTCATGCATCTATTCAAGTCACTAGCTAC
>OY986970.1:27121020-27168764 GCA_963920575.1 Narthecium ossifragum | reverse complement strand
AAGATCATCTGTAATGGTCTTGAAGTCTCGAAGGTAATCCTGAAGGGTAACCTCAGGGTTTCTTCTTGAGATAGGTAAGATGTTGTTGGAGAAGCATGCGACACTCTTGAGAGGACCGGGCATAAGCTTCCTTCAAAGCAGTCCATATGGGGAGGCTCCCGAAGTGTGCCCAATAACAATAGTGAGAGCTTCTTCGGTCAGAGTTCCCATGAGCTAGCCACGAAGCTGCACGTCATTGGTAATCCAAGTGGCGTAGGCTGGATTATCTGGAGGGCTTTCACCATTAGTGGCCGTGAGGGTTTTAGATGGATGAGGTACATCACCCGTTAGCATGGCAACAAGCACTTGACTTTCGACAAGAAGCAGAAATTGTTCCCTCCAAAGAGGATATTTGCCGTGCCTGAGCCGTAGCGTAACAAAGTTACTAACGGTCACTACAAGGGCTAACATTGCTTCAAGGAAAGAGCTAAGTATTTTGAGATATGTTATAGGAAACAAAATATTTGTGATGAAAGAGGAAAACTGAGATCGAGATCAAAGCATAGGCTATACCGACCCCTCTGATACCATGAAGAAAAGAAAAAGAGTAGCGGAGAAATTTTTTTAGAGAACTCTATTTAAACGAGAGTGATGCATTAACTTCTACATATATAGATGAATACATTTAGTCATTATTACAATTATAATGATAATCAAAATCCTAAACAATTGTTATTAGATCCAATCTTTCTATGATGGTGGAGTGTCTCTATCAAATCCTTGATGTTTAATTGGAGTTTCCTTTTCAGCTCATTGATCTTTGATTGGAGTTTCCTTATCAACTCCATCATGTCCAATGATAGCTTGTTGTTTATTAATTTAGTTTCCTTATAATATAGTCCCTAAAATGGAGGTTGGATATTTTACCCTTTGGTCATAGTGGGAGCACAAAATCAAATTTCAGCTGTTTGCGAGAAGACATAGGCCATTGGGAAGATGGAGATAAGTAATTAATGGTAGTACAATGGCCATTCATTAGCTTGGTTGTTGTTTTGAAGTGGTAAACAACTGTTCTAGTTAGCTTCCTAGAAGCTGTCTACAAAATGAATTATTGACAACTGAGTACTTAAAACTGTTAGCTTGGTAATATTAAATATCCTTGATTAGGATGTTTGAGTGGAAAAGCTTCCAAACAACGTCAATCCCATATTTTGCTATTACCAACTTGTTGCCAAGTTCCTGTCATTAAAAGTTTTCTTAATTAATTTGATGAGGACGGCTAATGTCATATATAACCTGCAGTAGATCTTAATTATAAGTTCTGTTCGATCGTCTTAATAAATAATAATAATGAGATCAGTTGGCATATATATCCTCACGTTTGTTCCTAGCTATCACCAAGTTGGAATTTTTATTTTCTCAGCAAAGTCCTATAAGATCATATATATATAGCACACACCATAGCCAACAGATCAATCTTAAAAGTTTAGGTTCATGCATGATTGCCTCTCCTTCTTCATCCACATGCATTCAAATATAATTAACCTGCAGTAGTAGATCTTAATTATAAGTTCTGTTCGATCGTCTTAATAAATGATAATAATGAGATCAGCTCCTAGCTATCACCAAGTTGGAATTTTTATTTTCTCGGCAAAGTCCTATAAGACCATATATAGCACACCAATACACCATAGCCAACAGATCAATCTTAAAAGTTTAGCTTCATTAATCGCCTCTCCTTCTTCATCCACATGCATTCAATTCCAAGATTGGAATAGGCCAACATCATCTCAGTTCATCAATTAATATAGCCTTGGCTGCAAACTAACCCATTTACTTCCTTAATTAAATCCTGCTCTATATCTAGCTGCATCATATACATATATTGATCTCATCTCGCTTTTTTTTGGTGGAGAGTAATAATGGATCAGATAGTGATCGCGATATGCAACTGCTTGCCTGTTGGGTTGCTCTCCCGGCACTTCTGCTACGTTGTGTCATGCGTGCCATTCGTCGACTCGCTGGCCCGCGAGATGAACGAGCTAGGAAACAAGCAAGTTGATGTGCAGCGGATGGTCGGCAGGGCCGAAAGGGAGGGGAAGGAGCCCATGGAGCAGGTCAAGGGGTGGCTGGAAGAAGTCGGCAAGCTTCAAACAGAGACCCAGGCGATCAGGGACGAGTTTAGCTCGAGGAGGCCCACTCTCTATGAAGACTGCAAGCAACATATCTGGTCAAGCTACAGGCTCAACAAACGAGCCGACGAGTTGCTCCTGGAGGCGCGCGAGTTGAAGGGCAAAGGCAACTTCACGGAGGTGGCTGATGAATCGGCGGCCCCTATCAAATTCATCTACATGCCGCCCGTGCCTAACGCGGTGGGCATGGACAAGGTGTTAGAGCGCCTCCATGTTCTGGTGAATGACGACGATGTCGGCATGATCGGGATTCACGGGATGGGAGGGGTCGGTAAGACCGCACTCTTGAGAACGTTCCATAACCAATACCTCGCTGGAGCAGCGGAATTGAACATGGTGATATGGGTCGATGTGACCAAGGATGGCGATGAGAAAAGTGTTCAAGAAGCCATTAAAGATCGGTTGAAGCTATCATGGGAGGAGAAGAAGCTTCCTCCCACGGAGCGAGCCGACAAACTAAGGAATGCTCTCCAGAAGATGAACAACTTTGTTGTATTCCTCGATGATATGTGGAAACCACTCGATCTTCATGCCATCGGAATTCCCACTCCCATACGCGGCGGAAGCAAGCAAAAGATCATCCTGGCTACAAGAAAGGAAAATGTTTGCGGCACCACGGGCGCAAGCAGCAGCATGGGCGCGACAACGACGACATTGATCAAGATAGAATGTTTGGCATGGAAAGATTCATGGAGCCTCTTCACTGCGATGGCAGCTGGAGGAGAGGACCGCATCAAAGAATCCCATCCAGATGTACAACGCCATGCTGAGAAGCTAGCCAAGAAGTGCGGAGGCCTGCCTCTCGCGCTCACACACGTCGGAGGCGCTATGATTGGCAAAAGAACCCCAGAGGAATGGAGGCGTTCGTTGAGAATGATGGACATCACGCCCTGGCATCTCCCAGGTATGGCAGCTCACAACGTTCTTAAACCTTTGGAGTTGAGTTACGATGATCTATCTGACCATAAAATGAGAACATTTCTCCTATATTCCTCCCTATTCCCGAATGATCATAGTGTTCGCAAAGAATCCGTCATAAAATATGGGATCGGGGAAGGAACTATAGATGATTTCTCCCATGTGGTAGAATTAGATACAGGAAATTATTATGAAGAAGGTCACTATCTCATTGGCAATATCAAGGCGGCATCGTCTTTGATAGCTTACGCTGATGAGGATGACGACGACTACATCCAGATGCATCCCATGGTCCGTGCCATGGTTTCTTGGATAAGCTGTGATCATGGGAACAATCCGAGAAAATGTTTGGTCGCAGCAGACTTGCGCCTAAGAGAAGCATTTCTGGCCGAATACTGGAAGGATGCGAAGTGGATCTCTCTCATGAATAACGACATCCAAGAGCTACCTGAGAGTCCCAACTGCCAGGCCCTCCAAGTTCTGTTGCTACGAAAGAATGAAAACTTGAAGACCATCCCTCGTGACTTCTTCCTGCGTGCGCACATGCCAGCTCTAAGGGTCCTTGATCTGTCGTATACTGCCATCGAAGAGTTTCCTCCAGGAATCGAGGCATTGGTTTCGCTGCAGTATCTTAATCTTTCTAATACCAAGATAACATCTCTGCCCGCTGGCTTGAAAGCTCTGAGTCAGCTGAGGGTATTGCGGCTCTCCTTTACTCCTCTCGAGAGCATCCCTGAAGGGGTTATTGCAAGTCTCACCCAACTTCGAGTCCTGGATATGGAAGGAGACCCGCGTGTTGGAAGTGGGGTGATCAGTTTAGAAGAGCTGGACAAGTTGAACCATTTGAAGTCAATTGGAATCACAGTGGCTACCCTCGATTGCCTGGAAAGGATCTCTCAATCGAGTCGGCTGGTGCGATGCCTTCGTGAATTGACTGTAATTAACTGGGAATGGTTATCGACCGAAGTAGTACGATTACCATTCAACCTTCCCAGCACCAGGGACATGGTCGGTTTGCATCAGCTCCGAATATCTAAGTCTTCTAAATTAAAGAAGGTGGTCATTGGTAGCAGTGGAATCTGCAGCGTGCGCTCCCTTCCTAATCTGCAAATTCTCCTACTCGAAGCCCTCACTAAAGCAAAGTTTATCAGCTGGAGAGGGATAGCTCTTCAAAACCTTCGCAAATTAATGGTTTCTAACTGCAAAAGTATGGAACAACTGATTGAATACGATGAAGAAGAAATAAGAGGAGGAGGAGGAGGAGGAGGATTGCACGGTGACTTCATTCCGTTCCCAAATCTTAAAGAGATTTGTCTCAAAAATCTACCAGAGTTGAGGATGCTAAGTGCTAGGGGCAAAGCATGTAATTTCCCTTCATTGGTGCGACTCAAAGTGCTTGACTGCCCAAAGTTGAAGAAGCTCGGATTGGATGGTGCTGAGAAGGTGAAAGTGATCTATGGTCAGCAAGCATGGTGGGATGCTTTAGAATGGGACGACAGCAGCCTCGCTCGCTGCTCATCCCATCTCTTCAGGGTCTATAATAATAAGTGAATGAGTTTCATTGTAGTTTGTAGCTAGCTTCTTTGTGCCCTCTTTTTGTTTCGATCGATGTGTCGTGTCGACGACTGCATGCATGTGGTGTGGTCTACTCCGGCCGGTTCCATTCTTGGGGCCCTGATTCGCGCATGTTTCACTTGGGGGCGTTTAGCGCGCCCCGGATCCCGTGGAATCCGGAGACGCGCGGATTTCAATGACCGGGATTCGTGTGTTTGACACTGGCGCGCATCCCGATCGGATCCTGTAAATTAGGATCCGTCATGAGATGGATTTCAATTTCGACGTCCCGAAATTTTGTCAGGATGTCAATTTTGAAATCGGGTCCGACGGATTCCGCAGATTCCATCTCGCGGATTCCATCTCGCGGATCCCGCTGGAGCCAAACGCCCCTTGATGTTTTTGATTAATAGCTAGAACATATGTCATTTCTGTATGGTCACTATATATAGCTAGCTTCATCAAAATCTAGCTACTTATAAGATGTTCTTCAACTTCGCCATCATGAGGTGAGGAATTGTTGCCGTCTTAAAAGCAACATCCTACTCTATTATGTAGCTAGGGACTATACTCGATCTGTACGGCAAGCATAACAGAGCTTAGCATTAGCATTCTACTTCTAAAATACTCAAACAGGCAGTTAATTTGCTCATCACCTGTGTCATATTATAGTATATACGTACCTCGTAGATCTTTGGGTTTGAGCCCTCTCCAGGACATTGTATTGTATCGTAAGGGCATTTGCCCGTCATAAATTAAACCAGGGTCAAAGGCTCAAACTTAAAAATAAATAAATAACATATTATATATGCCATAAGTTGGCAAATTATTTTAAGATGCTGAGCATGATCAAGCATCCTGTTATTTAATTTGGGTTTCAGAGAAACTAATATTGGCAAAGGAATGAAGGTTAATTTAACCGGTATGTATTGCCTGAATATATATATGCAGTCAATGCGATTATAGACTAACATCAGAAACAAGCTCACTTCATAGTCCTAAAGAAAATTAAGGCAAGTAATCAAGTATTACTAATTCTGTGTTGTACGTACGTACGTACGCATGTACATATACCCTTCAAAATTCTCTTTTATTGTGTATATATATGCCCCTTGACTAGCTTGCATCACTGAGAACTATGATCATTTGAGTGAAAATGACTGAAAAGACCATGTAGGGTATGCGTGCCAAGTGTTTTGTGGAAGTAAATTATCTTAAACTACTCCTAAAATGAGTTATATTTTTTTTGTCCTTCTGCATGTACGATCATTTCTAGCTATCATTTTACAATTTTCCCCCTTCGAAAATTATGAGTGGTTCTATTTGCACCACAATTCGACTCACCGCACCATATTTCCTCTCTACACCACACCAAATTTTAAAGCATGATATTTTACTTAACACACCACACTACATTCTACTAATTATCCAAACTACCTCTACACTAATTCACCACAATACTAAGGCCAGCTCTTTCTTTTTTCTCTAAACCAACGAACATCACATATCTCTCCCTAGCGATCACTCTCTTCTCCTTCTCTTGCAACCGGCCACTAAACTCCGGCAATGAACCAGAAACCCCGGCCCAAACTCGACGAGCGTCCCTATCGGCAGTCAAATTCCTCCCCGGCCAATACTCATCTTCTTCTTCATGTCAAAACCCTAAATCTTGTTAAATCCATACATCTATTAGCTATAGTTCTTGATTCGATGACTGGAGTTTTGATTTGTGATTTGATTCCAAGAAACGGACATTTTTTCACCGAATCCGGTGCTTTTTGAATCGAATGAGCACCTCATGTTCGGCACCGACTACCGTTATGGATGTATTACCAACGGCGGCCTGGTTCAAATGATAGTGGGAACTTTGTTCGGTATATAGGTACCGATTTGATTATCGATAGTTAGTTACCGATATATATTCATACTCATCGATATCATGGTACCAATAGCATGGCCTTCTTGATCGGTTAGAAACTACCGATTAGGTTGCAACACGGTAGAAAAAAAAACGACGAGCTTTTAAAAAAATGAGGTGGGCACTTACCTTCTCTACTGGCATTTTCTCACCTTCTTCGATCATGGTGGAGAAAAGAGAAGCATTTAAAGGATAGGAGAAGACGATTTTAGATTGGAGAAGTTGGTTTAGAGTTGAATGAGGCATGAGGTGATGTGGAGATGATGGTTGGAGGTGGAGGATGATGTGGTGTGTAGAGTAGAAAGTGAGAGTGTTTCCTGTAACTCACTTCTCTCCACTCTCATGCAATCAGACGGCCCCTTCTCACATGAGACTCCATGCAGTAACAATCTTCTTGGAATGTAGCCTAGAGAAGGAGCATAAAGAGTTGTGTTTCAATAATTGGATCAAGGTTGTGCCAGTCCTGGTGTTCCAATTAAGGAGCAGCCTGCAACTACTTCCTAGAAATGTGAGAAGCCTGAGTGCCGATATGGCATCTTAATGATCATGGATGATGTCGAGACGCAGAAATAAGCATCACTCACATTTCTATTATTCAACTTCCTTGAGACTTTTGAATGCCAAGAGAACCTTCAGACATGGACTTCACAATCATTTGCAGTATATTGATAGCACAACTTAGATGATATATGAATGGCCCCAGCCAGTAATCTATCTTAGAAATGCTGTTATGATCCAAGAAGAGCACAGACAAATGGGAGTTCCATGAGCTAAAATGTGCCAACCCATGAAAAATTCAAGCCTTTGAATCTCTTGCAAGTAATGTAAAACACTAATTCTTCGATCCCTCCCTCGTAAAAGGGGTGGAACAGTTGGCTGCGAAAAATCCAAGACATGTTGCCCTCAAAGAATCATATGAAACACATAATCGCCGAGAAGGAAAATGTGATGGCAATAGTACAATGCATAGTGTTGTTTCAACTGTAGGGAGCATTGCTCTCCTTTCTCCCTGCAAGAATCCTTGAAATCTGGAGACCTCGACTGAACGCTTGGTTGAAGAGCAACCTCGTCTGGAACTCTGAAATAAAAGGGAACCATGATAGGACCACAATGGGCATGAAAATTACGAGGCCCATGATATACTCGTAAGCTCTTCCTAGCTCCTTGATAGAGTCCCAGAATCCCACCTTCCTCAGGCATGGTCTGCAAGCTTGACCAATCTTCAGTAGTGCCAAGAAATAAGGAAAGTTAGTGCCTGATGGCAGAATCATAATCCAACTGTTTTATTCTCTATAGTAGAGGATACAAAATTAGCATTAAAGTGCACACTCACCAGAAGAAGAGACCAACCAGTAGGCATAAAGCCCAGTATGCCAGCAAAGACATCAACTATGGTGAGGCCACATACCACAAAGAGAACAGTCATCACAGATACAAAGCCGAAGAAGAGAAGTCCTTTTAGGATTCGGAACATCAGCTGAAAGTCCGTGCCAAATCTTCGCCGCCCCATTGAGACCATCTAACAAGGGAAAGGATGAAACGAGATTAAGAAAACCAAACTGGACTAGAGAGACAGTAAAACGCTGCTTCCCTATGTCAACTCAATGTCAAAGAATGCATGATTTAGGCTTATTTGACCAACACAAAACAGAGAAATTTATTTTTTGAAGCTGTCACAGATGAGGCTTGCATGAAGAAGGCTCTCAGAAATTTATATTTCCTTCTCAAAGATCTGATATCTTATCTCATAGTCAAAATGTGTCAAGATTCCTTTGATTTCTTAGATCATACTTGCTAATTATAGGCATATCGCATTGTAGTGACAAAGGTGTGCTTCATATGAAATTGCATTGAGAAAGGACGCGGAAGCAGAGTGATAGATTGAAAAGGATGTCACTGATGTACAAAACCTCAGAAAGACTGTTTGTCGCATACCTTTAGGACTAAAAGAACTGTTAACATAACCAACCAAGAAAGTCCATACACCTACAAGGCAACAGTATCGGTCTGATTAGAATACACAAGTCTACCAGAAGGAAAAAAAATGTTAACATGTGATACTAGAAGTATTACCAGAATACTTCTGCTGTGATGAGCTATGTTAAGGTGGTAAACAATGCCATACTGGTAGATCAGAAAGCGAAGTGCAAGAATGATTTCCACAAAACGGCCACGGATACTCGTGTACTTCAAATGTTCCTGTTCACTCTCCCACCAAGATTCCCAACTCCTATCCACCGCTATCCCTATTCCACCACGGTTTCCCATCCATCTCCTCCAATCTGTCCAATCATCGACGGTCTTCTGCCACTCGAATCCCGATGGGTTGAAAATGAAGGGTGCAAATAACCAAGAGGTGACCAAGAACCACATGGAGAATGTGACAAACAAATACACATTTGAGCTACGATATGACTGCCCATACACTTCATACACAACCAAGAGTATCACCAGTTCTAACCCCTTCACAAAATGGCTGCGCGAGTACATCCTATAGTTGTCAGCAAATTTTGCATGAAACACTACAAACCCACGACCAGTTGCCCGATATTTTGCACCTCCATGAAGTATTGTCCTTCCATAATAGTGGGCCTTTGTCCCAAGCTGGAAGGTAAAGAAGACAGGCGCCAGCTGCAGCTGCATGATTATAAACTCACCCAAGGCCGTGCGAAATCCCTTCTCTAAACCAACTTCCATAACCATAGGCAGAACCAGTAACAAGCCAAGCTGAAAAACAGACTGCGATGCAAGGGCAATTTCAAGAGACTTATTCTGCTGAACGATTGGATTCTCTAGAATTGACTTTTCCAAACCACTCATAACCAAATACAACCGACCGTACAAGAACACATACACAGTGAGTACAGTAACCTGGAAGAGGTAAAAGGAAAAGTTATTATGCCCCTCAAATAGCTTTCACTAAAAATTGGCCAGGTACTTTTAAAACAAAATTTAGCCTGGCACTGCTCAGACAACTGTATCATTTTATTCTGTTTAGTTTCAATATACCTCTTTCAAATCAACAACAGTGGGTCTAACTTCAGCAATTAACTAATGAATGCAGCAAGGATTGCCGTTCCGCTGGCACGCGCCGAGCCAGTCCGGCACAGTTCGGCACGGACTTTTAGATGTTTGGCACACCATATTTATTGTTTGGCACGGAGTTTTGACTAGATATATGATGTTCTACATTGATTTGGAGATCTTTTGGGATCTTTGAGCACTCAAAATGAGAAAGAATAGATATAGAGGTCGATAATGAACTATTTATTATATCATTTATTATATCATTGCAACATTCATCAACAGACTATGATTTGTACATTCTCATGCTCTCCACCAACTATATCGATCCTCCGAGTTTAAAGGTCGATGGAGTGTGACCTCCCTAATAAATTGCATAAACGATAAAAACTATGGGAATGTGGAATGTTGTTCATCAAACTCTCTGATGAGTTCCATGAAACGGATAGGATGATCCTCAAAAGTTACCTCATCATAATTAACATGATCCTTGGTTATCCGCGACGAATTAAACAAAATGCCAACGGATGACAAGTCTTTGATTTCATTACTAAATAAAAGTGATATATTATATGGAAATCATCGATCTATTCATTTCACCAAAAAAGCACGCAATAGATGAATGAGAAGTAATTGCAGAAAAGATATTGAGCTGAAAATGAAACATTCAAATTGCTTTTAGCACATTGATTAGATCTGGTATTCAGGATTTTAAATATTTTTTATTTAATTAAATAAATATTATAATATATACATACGGCAACTAGCCAATCTATTGAACCCATAAACATATAGGCAGCCTCCCCTATATATAGGCTAAGGCTGCTTAGCCACTAAGGCTTAGCCTATATATAGGCTAAGGCTGCTTAGCCACTAAACCAACCCTCCTCTCGTGCGGTGGCCTCCCCACCCCTCCCCTCCCCTCCCTCCTCCTTGCATATGGCGGCCTCCCCTCCCTCCTTCCTCCTTCCTGCGTGCGGCGGCCTCCCCTTCCTCCTCCCTCCTCCCTCCGTCCTGCGTGTGACGGCCTCCCCTCCCTCCTCCCTCCTTCCTGCGTGCGGCGGCATGCGGCGGCCTCCCCTCCCTACTCCCTCCTCCCAGCGTGCGGCGGCCTCACCTCCCTCCTCCCTCCTTCCTGCGTGCGACGGCGTGCGGCGGCCTCCCCTCCCCACTCCCTCCTCCCTGCGTGCAGCGGCCTCCCCTCCCCTCCTCCCTCCTCTCCTCTCCTCTCCTCTCCTCTCCTCTCCTCCCGTCCCTCCCGGCGGGTCCTTCCTCCCTCCTCCCTCCCCTCCCCTCCCTTCCCCTCAGCGTGCGGCGGCGGCGGCAATGGTAAGTCCTCTCTCCTCTCTCCTTTCCTTTCCCCTCCCATCCTCTGATTCAGCCCCTCCCCTCCCCTCCTCCCCTCCCCTGTTGCCGACCGGCACCAGCCATTTGCTGACCGGCAAACTGGTGTATCGACCGGCACTGGCCGGTGCCGGTCGGCTCAAGGACGAAACCTTCTTAGTCAGAGCCGGTTCAAGATATCGAGCCGGGCTTGATATTTGCCGACCGGCACCGAGGTTGCCGGTTGGCACGGCAGTCCTTGGAATGCAGTACTAGAAATGGCTAGAGCATCATTCCACACCCATTTCAGCATGACACATCTTGCACATAATCCCCGAGGGCATTCTTCACTTGTGTCGAACACTTCAAGACTACTAGCAGGACAACTCACAAATATGCTAAGGTATGTCCAATCTCAAGAGGGGAATTCTGCAAAGTATATCTACTGCATGGTACATGGTCTTAGCAGTTAATAGTTATAAATTAAGCTTGTATATCACCAAGTCTAGCAGGACAAGTAACTAATACTTTGTTACCAATCATGTCACCCTAAGTCTAATTGCTTTTACTACCTCATCAATTGCAAGAGGCAACAGAAGTTAAGCTACTTGAATATCAATAGTCAAATAACATTATGGTTCGCAGTTTTGTTCTAGTTAAAGGAGCTAGTTAAAGGAGTTTTTCCAAAATCTGCATACTCACCTTTAACAAAGAGACGGGCCTACACCTGTTACGCATCATGCTGGTAATTTACCAGCTTTTCCGTGTTTCTATCATAGCATCACATGGAGAGTGGATTTATGGCATTTCTGAATCAAGCGCAAGCTGAACTACAAGAAACCCACAAAAGCAGGGTTTTTCGCTTTTCACTTATTGCCATAAAGTTGGCATTTGACACCTACTTCATACTTCACACAAAAAGATCGAGATCTAACAATTCTACCCTTCTTCTCTCCACACAGACACTCGTCTGAACACCAACTAAAAGCTCTCCTCTCCTCCTGATGCCATCTGACCTCTACTCTCCTATGTCTCTCTCCTTTCTCTATCTCACTCTCAATCTCGCTGCATCCGTGCTTTCCAAATGCAGGCTCGACGTGAGCCATCAGCACTGAAAGCCTCGATTTCAAGAGAAGAATATTTCAGTTACCTTTAAGCCTATGCACACTATGCAAAGGAGGAACCAAACAACAAAAACCAAACTTTACATGAGATCCATACCAACTAAGCGAGTCTCAGATTCTATAAGCCTCATACAAGAACTACAAAGTAGCATATTAATGAAAAAGGCTTTTGTTTGCATGGCTATATAGAGGTAGCATTAGTTAAAGCACATGGAAACTCACCACGAAGAAAATGACTTTTAGCAAGTGTAAACACTATTAACTAACTAAAATTTCAAAAATATGCTATGATGATTCTGAAACAAAAAGGAGTATACATAAGGGAGAAGTTTTGGTGAGATGGTAATGCATACCATGCTACTACAATAGAAGCCCACTGTCGTGAAGTAGAAAGATAACATTCTGTAGAAGTCAAATCTACGTCCCAGCCGATAAACATCACGACTTAGTGTTTGTTCTCCATTTCCATTTGCTACCTTCGCCTCAAAAACTGATATCTGATTCATTCCCACATCACGTCCCTTTCCCACTTGCATATATTCATGATGAGTAACATTTCCACCACGTAGCGTCGAGTTAAAGCCTAAAAAAGTTCATGATTAACCACAAAAATATACATTACGTATCAAGGGAGCAGATATTCAAATGCTTACCAGCAAATATATCCTCACTCAAATTAATGACTTTTGAAGCTTTGCTTATGCCACCTCTAGTAATGTGAAAGATTCTATCAAATACATCAGGATGGCCATAATGGAAGCGGACTCTGTGTTTGGACAATAAACAAATTAATGTTGAAAAGATATTATGATGTTACAAAAGTTAACATACCACATAGGCACATACCATAGCCAGCATTCCATAATTACTGTAGATACTAAATAATAATTTCAGAATCAGCAACAAAGGATGCTACAAAGCCTGCTACGAAATTAATATGGTATAATGGTGAACAAGTCTCTAAAACTCGATGCTATTCCCGTCTTACATGGCATAATGCCTACCTTGAAAGAATTTTCCTCTCAGAAAGTATTCTAGCAGATAGTAACAAATGATTCAACAAATTCTATATGCAAAAGTAACAAAAATGGTAATCGATAATTCTAGCATGCTCCAACTGTATTGTCTGCAGTCATAAAGCAGAATCTATCAGCGTACACAACATTGCTGCGGTGATTTGAGACTTAGGTTTGTACCATGATGCGGCATTTTTGCTCCACAAAATCACATCAGATAGATTCAACGCTCTAGTATTGCAAGAGAATATTGTTTTTCAGGCTTACCATATACTAACCACCAAGTTTATACAAAGAATGCAATGCACCAAGAGTTGCTGACTACAAGGCACTCCTTATTATATTGCAGGCTGCTCACTCTAAAAAATCTGTTCATAATACAGGCCCCTTTTTTGTAAGTTGAAACTGTATTGATATTTTCTCCATGAAATGGTATGGGGTGCTAAAGTTCCTTATCAAAACTTTACAGATCAAAGGCACGAACACGAACCTACATTAAAACATGGTGGACAGGATTCAAATCAGAGATTCGAGATAACCATCTTATATTCCATAGCAAAACAAACCCAGGGACCAGATAGCTACAAGTGATATGCAATGGCAACCTTGATCATGAGAGAGTAGAATTGCCGTCTCGGGAAAAAATATAGATCGCCTCAGACATATAGTGCTACTCAATCAACCGGAATAGGAATCTAAGGCCCGTAAATACTTTGGAGTAAACAGCATTATAACTATATCATATCATAAAACTGATATATGATCTTTTCAGTTAATCAAGCCTCTAGCCATCCACTTGAAATAACAGGAAGATTTTAATTAAATCATTTTGTGGATTTCATCCCCTCCTGGGAAAATATGCATGTCCTGTTACATTACCACCTATCCTAAATTCCTAAAGAACAATGGGTCTTAAACAGCACCAGAAATTATGACGATTCCTAAGCTCATAGTATAACTCAATGATCAAGAGAGGTACAAACAAGGTAATAAGAGAGCTACTATAGTCATCATGCATGTCTCATATTTGAGCAAATAAGGCTAGACTTGGTTTGAAGAATAATAAACTACTTAGTGAAACTCTCTATTGAAGGAATGACTACATACTTGAGAGGGTTTGCAAGAATCCTTTGTCCAATAGTAACGAAACTTGTCTCTTGATTGGACATGAACCAGGCAAGAGAAGAAACACTGAAGCATAAAAGAGAAGACATCAGCTTATAAACAACAAGAAGTTACAAGACGAAACATTTACCATGTCATCACAACCAAGTGTTCCAAAAATTGGCTTTAATGTTACAAGGATATAGCAAGATCACACCTTCCCGTGAATATGTGCTCCCGAAGCCCTAGTATTGTAGGCCGATGTTGACGACGTACTAGAAACTCCTCCAAAACATTTCTCATTTTGAATGCTTCTTCAAGGTAATTATCCTGAAAGAAGGTATGGGTTGAATTGCCATTGCCAATGACAGTTACTTTCTGAGTGCAAATGTCTAATACCTGATTCATGTCTATTGTCTGAAGTGCTTCTCCACGGGTGAAAATCATGGCATGATTTTGGTTTTCAGGTTTTCCTTCACCAATAGCAGTTGGAGGGCCAGGGAGCTTAATGCGATAGATTTCCTAAGTGAATAAGGAAATGAAGTAGAAAAGTAAATTTCATATTTACCACAGAAGATGAGTTTACTTTCCGAGTTACTATGAATTGCTGTGTTTGGGGGCAACATGGCCATGACAACCAAGAACATTGAGCTGTAGCATCAAATGCATATACGACGCAAGAAAAACCCTATATCAAGATCACCAAGATGATTGTCACAAATAGACTATTTATTAGTTTCTGTTACTGAGCTCATCTCCTAAGTAGAAGGACTTCCAAGACCTCATTTCAGCCTCTACTGACTAAACTAATCTTGATTTTTTATATCTGTCCATATGATTCTGTTTCAAATTTTTCTGAACCTTCCTTCCAGAACCATTTAATTGACTATCTTCTTTTCATCACAAATGATCCTTTTCAGAAGCTAAGCAATGAACTCAGATCTTAAACAAGATTTCAAGGACGTAATCCGCTCCACAAATTGAAATTCCTTCTTGGCAACACGATAAATCATATATATCATACCAGTGATTTACTAGCATGATAAATGGCATGTCCTGGCACAGATCTATTAACAGGTTTCAGGAGAGGCCGATCAACTATCTGATAAACATCTTTAAACATACCTAACATAATAGATTTCAGGTCTAATTTGAACGGGTTCAATTTAAAACCCATTTACCAAATGTTAAGTATGTAAAAACTGTAAATCAATCCGTCCCCAACCCATGCAGGTCTTTCCCATATGCACACGCCCAACCACTAGCAGCACCTTGCACCTCTCTGCCTAAGCTGGCTGTCTACACCACAAACCCCCGTGAACTCTCCTCCTCTTCTTCCCCTCTCCCCAACTCCTCACGCCCACTCTGTTCATCTCCTCTATCCTTTGCTCACATCCTCCCTATTTCTCACAGCCACTTGTGCTGTCAGCACAAAGGATTGGCTCAGCCAGTGCCAGTGCCCTGCAATCCTTCGTTTGGAAAAAGACGTAGTGACAAGAAATTCAGGGCAGCCAGGCATAAAATAAATACTATAGATACAAACAAAAGCACATTTCTTTACCACAGAGCTTCCAACCTGACAAACCAACTAAACAAAACCATTTGCATTCAGATCTCCCATTATAAACACATAACAGAAGATGCATATCAAGTTCCTCACAATAGTTGCAATTTGCTAAGACCCTCTATGGATGTGCCTAAAATCGATTTCAGCTTAGCTACACTTTACATTATTAGCAAGAAAAACACTCAATCATTATCAATCAATGCTCTCATAGCTAAAAATTTACAAGTTTCCAGGAAATAAATAAACAAATTTATGCACTTGGTTATTTAATGATGACAATGTATCAGAGGAATAAAAGAAAGTAACAACTATTATGATCATTCAATTTATTAAGCAATCATAAATATGCCAAAAATGTAAAATCCCGGAATTGAGAGATGCCCTAGAGTTCACGTTGGATTAAAACTCTAATTAGGATAGTAAATCAGTTAATTGTAAACCTAGTTGATTAGGTTAGCCTAAAGTACCTTTTTGAGACCTAATTGTAAGAGTTTGAGTCAAATAAAACTCTATTTAGACCAAATCCTAGCAACTATAAGTTGGTTTGAATCCAATTAGAATTAGGTCTAGTCAACCAAGTCTATTAAAAAGTTGTGTTTAAGTTCTTATAAATAACCAATTGGATCAGGTTAGAATCCATTAGGACTCTAATTATTAGAATCCAAATTTCCTATTACATATAATAGTCGCAGCCCTTATTTTAGGATTTTATACGCATCTTTCCCCTCTCTTTCTTCAAGTCTTGCATTCAAGAGAGCTTTGGGGGCTTTTCAGCTGGCTGCAAGGGTTCAATACTAGGGCTTTTGAAGGACAAGTAAGGTAGGTACACAAGTATTGAATGATAACCTAACTTGAATGTTGATCGTTTCAGGGTTTCAGCTTTAGGTTAGGGTTTCAGATTTGAGATTTCATATCCTTGTTTCCCAATGTCAGATTCTTGTTTCCAGATTTCAGATTTCTAAGTTTCATGATTCAGATTTCATGTTCTTCCTCATTTTCAGATTTCAGATTTTAGACTTAATCATGAGGTTGGATTCAATAGTTGTTTAATTAAATTAGAGAACCAATGAACTTTTTCTAGGTTTCATATGTTGAATTAGGGTGGTTACATCCTTCCGGCGGGTTACAGATTTTAATGCATGAGTATATATGCAGTTTGTTGTTTTCTGCATCTTTAAAGTTCAGTTTATAGCAGATTTGCAATGTTCCAGTTTTCAGTTTTTTATTATGCAGTTTTTCACTTGCTTTGGTTATGTCCTTTAGATATATTGCAGATTTCAGAAATAGATCGCAGATTTTTGAAATGCAGATTTTTTTAACAGTTAGATTGCCAGACTCTTAAATATACAGTCTTCTAGTTTCTACGTCTTTAAAGTCCAGTTTATTACAGATTTGTAATCTTCCATATTTCCGGTTCTTAACTATGCAGATTTTATATTTTCTATTAAGTTTACATCCGTTTAGTCGTGTATACTAGTTTCAGACTTTCTTATCACTTCAGATTAATTAACGTGTGTCGACTCATAAGTTTATAATATCAAGTTTTGAGGCATAGCATCTCTCATGAATGCATGATCATACATATTGTTTTTAAGAAGTTGCCACCAAGGTGGAATGAGATCTAAGATGTCCTTAGTTGTCATAGCTGGGCAGCTAAGGATGAGTACTTCTAAGGGTTCACGGTTTGGTTGAGACCAATTGTGGGTCCTGAGCGCTTGAGTCCAAAAGAGCCAAGGCTCGACCTTATGCTAGCATGAGCAAGGATAGTTATCCCAAGTGCACGTGAGGTGCTATCACCAGACACCGCTATAGTACTCGGCAGTAGAGCCAAAAAGATGCATCTCATTATATCATGCATCAAAGTTCATGTCGTGCAAGAGCTTTAAGTGTGATTTATGGGCATGAAAAGTTCAGCTTTTAACTTTAATAAAGTGTGATTATTCTCTTTCTCAAGTGATGTGCTTTAATTCAGCTTTTGTTCTGCAAACACTTTTGCCTAGATATCATTCTATTATGTGTTGTTTCCTACTGGGCTTTATGCTCATGAGATAGATGGGTTTTTTTTTTCAGATACACAAGATTCTGCGTAGGCGCGGGGATGGGAGTAAAGAAGAGAAGAGTTTAGAACTAGTTTATAGCTTCTTTCAGTTTTAATCATGTTCTATGAGACCTTTTAGGAAGGTTATTTCAGTTTGAGGTCCGAGTTGCTTACTAGCCACTTTCTCTTTTCCAGAACATTGTCTTAGTTTGATTGTCAGTAAGAGTTTATTTTCTAATATGATATTTCTTTTAGTTAAGCATTGTTAGTATGTGTGTTTCGTCTCGTGTCATGTTGGATGAGGTTTCCTTTTCAGGATTCGGGTCGTTACAAAAAATGAGCCTAACGCAGTTGTTACAAGCTTATGATGGACTTGATAATGGAGAAAAACATAGAACACGCTATAAAGGCACAGTAACAATGAACTTTACAAGAAGGAATACCCATACTAAACCAGCTTAAGGATGAATAGATGCAACAATGAGATATGTATAAAAATGGTTTACTGCACAAGTTTATCCATAAAAAGAACAAAGCAAGCAAATAAAGCAAATAAAGATTGAAAGTTTGCATCTAGGTAGAAGCAAAAAAAATCAATCTAAGATGAAACTCCAAGTGAAACTGCTCCCATTTTCCTTGGTTATGCCACAAAAATCTTGCACTATGTTTGAAAACATAATCTAAATGGAATGCAATCAGGGTTGCTACTTTCCAAATTATAAGCAACAAATACCCTGTTCAAGATAAGATTAAAAGCTTATAACATTTTGAAATCAACACAAGTTAAGTACCTCATCCAACTTGTCAACTCCTTTAACAAGGACAGAATAATATACTTTTTCTGATTTTCCGTTAACTGTCTCCTCTCTCTCATCAATGTAAGCAACACGTAATGATGGGTACCTATATATGTTAGAAAGAATATATATAAAAAAAATTTAAAAACCAATAAGCACTCAAAATATATCTCAGAGAGAAACAGAGGGATTACGTCAACATGAGATTTAGAATATTCTGGTAGCAACTTTTATCTCGAAGCTCACTGGACTTCTTTTGCATGCCATAAACTTGACACGAAACAACATAGGTGAACTTCATATCAGCAACAGCTTGAGATCGTGCAGCAAGAGTAATCTGATCCTGGTAATGCTTGTCTCTCGCGATTGTTCTGTAGCCGTCCATTATAGCTGTGAAGTAGAAAGCAGAAATTGAAGGTACATATCATTTTAGCTAATTATCATTGTCTAGACAAGAGTTACAAAAATATTCTAAAATACTCTTTGCACTAAGCATAAAAGATTTAACAAACCCCGATCTTCAGCCATATCCAGAAAACATTGTAGCTCAAGGGCCTGCCTGTAGTACATCATTCCTCTCACTGGCGAAATACAGGAAACATCAATGCAGATTAGTCAAAAATTAAATAGCACAAGGATATCTATCAAAATTCAATTACCTGTTCTTGCCAGTGTTTGCCCTCTGTATGATACCCATTGACGAACTAAATCAGCCTTGAGTGTGTTCTCATCCTTTGGTCTATCTATACGTTCCCAGAAATTTTTCCATTCATCTGGACAGAAATTTTCAAGCAAAATGTATGTTCATACCAATTAGGAGAAAAGATAAGCTTAATAGCCAAAATACAATATAGGACCTACGAAATTACCTGGATATATCTTCTGCAAATAGAACAAAATTGATATCCCATCTTCATTTTCTTTGTTAAGTTCCTCCTCAGAGTAGAGAACATCTTCTTTGTAATAAGGAGTCAAAACACTAAACGGAGTACTATGAGTTAGATTACAATCACAAACAGCAAAGGAATTACAAAAGCCTTTCTGAGCTATATTTTGATGTGGACCAAAGAATACAATATGCCAATAGCATCAAGCAGAACCTACAAACCGTTCTTGGTCATAATCATACAGATTAGTAAGCAAGGCTTAAATGAAAGACACAAATGCCAAAAATGCTAACAAAACCTATCTGCTGTTTTTTAAAAAAAGAAATTGATCAAATGACAACACTGGAAAGCTTGCTCTTTCAGGAGAGAATATCTGTGCTAGAAATCCATTTGACAAATCATCCCTCATCAGAATTATGTTACACTATGTTATGACAAAGCAAAACACAAGGTTTGTTGTATACGATTTCTTGACTTTAGTTGAACAAACTAATTATTGGAGTATGGAAGTAAAAAGGAAAAAAAAAAAGAGAATTATTCCTTGATTCCTTTCAAAATGTATCATCATATAGATCCTATGGAGACTTATGAACCCGCAACCCTTTTGTGTATTGGATTTCACTTGACTGTCTACGGCTGCATGTGCTCGGGTAGAACTTTTGCATAACGATATCGTCTTCTCTTCTCTACAGGAGGTGGAATAAATCAATAAATAATGAAATTGAAGCGAAATAGATCATCAATGATAATTGTCCATACTAACAGCAGGTAAAATTGGTCCATGATAGCTTTTAATTTTAGATCCATCAACAATATGGTATGCATGATCTACATCCCAGAGGTTCTGTATCACCCAAACTAGAATATTGGCATCAGACTATACAGTGCAAGGTCTAGAGGCCTATATAAGTTTGCATTACTAACTTAAACAAACAGAAATGCTGAAAGATGTCTTCAAGCTAAATGCAGTTTAGGTAGATAAAACGGTCAAAGGAAAACATCAAACACGGATACCAAGATGTTCTAATCGGAAGTACAACTACAACTACAAAGGAAACTGCACTTTAAATATTAATTAGTCAGAAAATCAACTGCTTATGAGATGTATAAACCATGTCAGATAAGTGGCAATCTCACTAATACTAACACTTTGCGAGGATTGAGAATACCACTTGCAACTGCTTATAAGATGTATAAAACATGTCAAGCCAAGTGCTAATACCACCGAATATAATATTGACAATTGAATTGAGAATGCAACTTGAAAATCCACACAACCGCATAGAACTTTATTCCCATGTCAACTCCATGAAAAACAATTACGCAGATCATGTTAAACCTACCTGAAAGAGAGCATGTTACGAACTTTTGGGGCACGTGGCATATTCATAAATAGGGAATTTGCAAAGAAAGTTATGCGACGCCGTGCATCCAAATTCATTGGTACATTTATTGCAGATTCCTTGACAGTCAGAAGCAAATGGAGCCTAACTACCTGTCAAGGAAAAATAATAAATCTAGAGCAGAAAGAGTAATTCAAAACAATGTCTTTGAGGTGAGAAGGATGGAAGCACCTTCTCCATCCATGATTTGTTCTGCATAAGATCCAGGTTTATGTTTGCAAACTTTGGTCGTGTTTGACTTTCATTCTCATTTATAACAGCTTGAGGTATTTCCAAAGTTCTGCATGATAAGAATTTGGCGTAGCATCAAGCGTTAGAAAGAATCATCTCTGTAATCTCTTATTAATGAAAACTCTATTATCACCCCACCCTTGTCCGCTAATCATCACATCCTGTGTTATAATCTCCATTATATCCTGCAGTACATTAATTATCTGAGTCTTGTAGGAATCAAGATCCTCATGATCGCCTTTCTGAAAATTGAAAAGACAAGATTTTATGGACATGAAGTGAGAAGTCAAATCTGCATGTCAGACAATTAGAGATCAAAGGGAAAAAGGAACGAAAGTAGAAAAAGATGTATTACCAAAAGGTTTAGTAGTCTCTCCAATTTATTGCTAAGCTGGGGCAACTCGCTCACCCGGAAATTTTGTAAAAACTTACTCCCGTCAACGCAGGTTTCCACATTGTGGCATATGTACCGAACAATTCTGAAAACACAGAATTAACCGCATAAAGATAATTCTAACATTAAATATAATAGAGTTATAACAATCTACTACATATAGACATGCTTGCGGTTCATTAACTATACAGTTTTTCACAGGAAAGTTGTAAATTTACGACCTAGTTGACAACAAGAAAGCAATCGAGTAGCAATTGCTTACCGTTTATCCCCCTCATCAACCAAAATGCTATATAGTATATCCCTTAACGTCTCATAGCATTCCATTACTGCAGAGCACATGTAGTCGTCGTATTTGATCTTTCTAAATAATTCTGCATCATCCTTCCCCTTAAAATCTTTGGCCATGTCAAGCGCTATAGGTATCTATTGGTAAAAACAAGAAAAAAAAAGAGCAGCATTAAGAGTGAATGGTTTGCAAGTTAAGAGAACCAAAAGAGTATATAATGTATACCTTAGAGGCGAGAAGAAATGGCGGCCATTGGACAACAGATATGTCACCTGAAGAATAGGGTACAAGCAACAGATCCTTCTCCCTGATAAGTAGAATGATAATGAGCAAAGCTAAGAATCAGTTCTGACTAGTGACTACACTAGGGGGAAACTTGATAATATCAGAAACTTTACCAGTTGCTAATTAAGTCCTCCAGGCGTAAAGAGTTAATAAACTCATTCCACACTTGAGAAAACTTAGCTATATTCTTTCTTTCAGATTCTTCCTGCCCATTTCAGATCATATACTTAGAAAAGAAGAAAATACACTTCATCACATAGTGTGTACTTATATGTAGTTGTGTATGCACAGAGAGGGGGAGGCCATAATCATCTATGTACACTTTTTGTGACCATCGGGCCATAACCAACAACTAAAAAACAGGTACGACAGATTACAACCTGTTTTTTTCTGGATTCTTCCTTTGAGGATGGTCTGGATTCTTCCTTTGAGGGAGGTACTAAGCGTTCACTAAAAGCTGATGGAACTGACTCAAATCTGGACCGTAGCATCCCAAGTGTGCGTATCTGCAGAAAACGGGTGCAAGTAAAGGAAGAACGACATCCAGAATTTGTCTCTTATTAAACTATATAAGAAATGAATAGACTTCTAATAAAGAAAAGTATCTGGAAGTATTGCTCAAAAAGTTTTTGATCTTCTTAGGCTTTAGTAAAACATGATATTACCTCACCCAAGTGGCTGAAGGCTCCATGGATGCCACCAAATATAGTCGAGAAAATGGCATACCATATCTGTACATCCATGAAATACACCTATACACAAAATAGATACTACCATAACTCAATTGCAGCAAAACAGCTAAAAACATCTCAAATATACGAATCTTTAACGGCATTACCAGGACAACTGGTGCCCATACGGATAGAACGACACCAATATTGTGCTTCACTGCATCATATTGAAAGGTCATTTGGCGATACTAAGCATTAGATAAAAGCAACCATAATATACGAAGTGCTAATCCTTACAATCAGGAAAGAATTCATGCCACTCGTAGTTGCCAGATGGCAACATCATGATCAGCTTAGTTGGTCCAACCAAAGGAGATATCTATCACAAGAGTGCAACATCACAATAAAAAAAGATTTCTGAAAGGTAAAACAAAGGTAAAGCAATAAATAGTAAGAAAGTCAGAAGCACATATTTCTATATCCAACTTTTCCTGAGAAAGGTCAAAATAGAGAGCACATTAGCAAAATTGGTAACACCAGTTACAAGTACCCAGGATTTCACTAACCCAGAAATCCATAGGAATTTGAGTTTGTTCATTGATTGGAGAACAATGAGAATAATCTAATTCACCAAAAGAGCTGTATGAAATATAGAAATCATATTAAATTGTGACAACAATGAGAGGATCTAATCTTTCTGAATGATGCAGACCTGAAACTTGAGAAAGATTCTCAAAATATAGATCATCAGTATAGTAGAGTGCGTAACGAATGTCACAACAGAATCAAATTTCCCATAACTCCAAACAGATGGATAATTTTAGCTGAAAATTTACTATTGTGATGCATGACATGATGGGCAATATATCAATCAGTAGTTTGTCCCTTGTGCTTATTGGCTCCCGTGCCAGTGGTATGGGTCGTGGTCTTTGGCTGCCGATGCCAATGTATAGTGCTGCCAATCTACAGACCCCATGTCAATGGCATGGAGCCTCTTTAGGATGAAATGTACTCGGCACAAACCCCGCGTTGAGTAATTGTATCATGCCGATAATTAGCACAGGCCATGCCGATGGCACACAGCCTCTTTAGGAGGAAATGTACATGGCATGAACCCCATGCCGAGTGTTTGAATCATGCCAATTATTGGCACAGGTGGTACCGACTGACGCAACAATCAATGCTTGTACAGAAAGTCATTTTGGGATTACAGAGACTGAAAGAAGGGGCAACCAATCGTGCAAAATTATTTTCTTCCTCATTTCTAGAACTGAACCCCACAGAAACAAGCCCTTTCAAGCAAATTTTATGTCACAGATTGCCAACTGGTTCACCCTTCATTTGGTTCTCTGGTCCGAGGATGAAATCAAAAGCAAGAAATTGTAAGTTGCATATTGCCTCAATTAATTATCAGTGTATTTCATGAAGCTCCGAGAAAGGATTGACTCTTTGTATGGTTAACGGGACTATAAGCATGAATCTAGTAAGTAGCAATCAGTGGAATAGGGAATGGAGCTGGCTATATGGAAAACGACTAGAATACAAAAACAGGAATCAACAGATATAAGCTCATTTCCAGCCATATAAACCAATAATCTCTCTCAAGCTCCTTAGCAAATTCCTGAGTAGCAAATCACCTCGACATAGAAACTGAACGCAAGCTTGCTGACAAGCAGTAGTATCCAGAAAAGAGTATATCTGTAGAATCAATAGCACAAGGACATTATATTGTAATCAGAAGTGTAGAACTGAAGAAGAAAATGACCAAAAAATTACGCCATCTTACTTCAGAAGTGTGAACATGTCCTCATGCATGCCCCTTCCTACATATAACTTGGGCTGCAATGTATTTAATACATGTAACTATGTAAGCACCTTGAGTGAACCACAATCAGATATCAGAATTAAATAAAAATGCAGATGCTTGCCTGTGCCCACCACATAAGAAGAAGTACTATGCGCCAATTAGAGCTCTCCATGAATCTCCGAATTGGTGGAACCAGGAATAACAAAGCCGCCAATATGTTCGGTACCATATAAATAGCAATAGCAAAACTGTAGAATGATTGACTTCGCCAATTTCCTGCCCAATTACTGAAAAACTTGACAAGTCCAGTAGGATTCTGCACAGAGCTTGAGTAGCCTATCGGGAGGATTATTAGCCATGCAGCTGCTACTGCAAATTTTAGGAGATACCGAACTATTTGGGTGTATTCCATGGCTCCCCAGGCCTTCCAACTTAGGATCATATCCAAGGCAGCTGCAAATCAAAACAAAGGTAAAATAAATATGAGCGATATGTGAGCAGATTACCTGGTTAGCATGCATGTTGTAATTTAAATTCAGCTGCCAATACAACCTGTCTGAAGGTCAGCTGAAACATCTAAAACAAAATAGACATATTACCTTGCAGAAAATTGAGAAACGCAGCAGTAATAAAGACACTTAAAACACTTCTAAAAACATCTGGATCAAAGAAAGCAGTGAGGGATCCCGACGGACTCCATGCAATGATTAGCATAGCCTGAAAAGCAACAAGAAAGTGCAATAAATGTGTGTTCTATAATTAAGACAAACCATCTCAACTTTAAGAAGTTGCTAAATAGTACCTGGAAAGCAATGATGAAGAATATCCACATACGATCAAAGCTTCTAAATAAGTGCCAAAACGTACGAACTTCAACAAAATTTGTTTTTGGCTTCCTTCGTCCACTTACGATTTGTTCACGATGCTGTAAGATTATAACGGAACACATGATCCCTTGTAGTTCTTCAAGTCAATGATACATATGAAAGAAAGAAAGGTATAAAAGGAAAAAAAGAAGAAGAAGTACAAGTTTTGTTGACTCCAAACTAGTGCTTAACGTGGGCCTATATTGGCATACATGGTTACATCTTAGCGTACTCTTGTTAGGTTAATAGAGAAGATAAAGGAATAAAGTTTATCCCATGGAACTCCATTTGTTACATATTTATAAAGAATAAGCCAAGAAACAATTGTACTATTCCTCTAAAATAAACTCAATGACAGAAGTGCTCCTTCAGAATTACATTTGAGGAACATTTTTCAGCCCAAAAAGATTCCAACCCTAAGCCCAGAAAATAGATCTTCATCTAAGTAAAGAAATGTGTAAAGTTTTCGACTTCAATCATTACGACCAAAAACAAACTTCAACTCACAAGATTCCATTATATCGTCACTAATAGGCTTCCTAATTCTATTCGAAAGATCTTTTATAAGTTAGGAACACTTTTCACCTAGCTCCCATGTCTTCAGCAAATGCAGATCTTTGAGTGTTGACCATGTCCTGCTCTAAAGCATGATGCAGTAAATTCAACTGTCAGCTCAAATTATTCTGAAGTGAATTAGACTCATCTTGGTTATCAGCAACTGCTCTCTTCAAATTTTGGTGAAAGAGACATTTTGATGTGATAATTGACATCATCCTGCTATAGGATCAAGGAGATATTCATGTATTGATCTGTGGTTTCCAGGCCCAAAATTAATCGCTATGGTCTAACACAACATGGCAACAAGCTGAGATGTTTCAGGAGATAATTCGGCAAAGACCAGCACCAAGGTTTGCTGAATGATATTGTGTAACGGGCTCCGATTTTCTTAGGACAAACTTTAATCAGGGTACATTACGAAACAACTTTAATTGTGCCAGGCAGCAATGTGCATGTCTCAAAAAACCCGCCATAAACCTTTTTTTAACTTTAAATGGTTTCAGAAGCCGCTATACATCACCGACTTTTAAGTTAAGGTGTAGAAAGGAGCCATCACAATGCTTCCACGTCCGTCTCCTCCAGCCTCTTTGACCCTCATCCGTTCCTCCGGTCCTCTCCTGACGCTTTCTCTGCAGTCCTGGCATCCTTCCCTCTTATCCTCCCAACGCCCTATAATCCTTCTCTACTTCATCTTTCACTTGATCTCACCTCCTCTCTCTATGTGTGTCTCTCTAGCACCTTCTTATAATGTCGGCACAAAGGGCTTGGATACAACTCGTGCCTCGTAAACCAAATGCCAGCATGACACATGCTGGTGCAACTGCAAGCATTGTTTTATACACGGTCCCAAACCACATTTCATTAACGCTTCCAAGGTAGAGGTCAAAAAGAAGGGAACTAGCTGAGGTTTGCAATAATTTACAAGCTTCAACGCATAGCATTTTGAACTAACATCATTATAAAAAGACTGATCCATTCTCTTACTATATGGCCAGATTCCGATCCACTAATAATCAACAAAGTTCATCTAAGCTAACCACTTCAGCCCATGAAATGTCGACCTTCTGCAATTGATGGTATTCATGCATCTAAAGAGATTAAGCATGCAACATGTCTGACCAATTAAGGCATTAAGAAATTTAGAGTTTTCGGTTATTTAAATGTTAAATAATGGGTTTCACACCCGAAATCCATAAAACTCTAAAGCTTCAAAGAAGTCAACCAATAAAACATCTGACCAATTAAGGTGTTAAGAAAAAAATCTGCCCATTAACCTTTGAGCTGACCTGACAAGCTTGAGCTGGTGCTGAACAGGACGAATCTTTTTTTTTGCATGAGCCAGACCCGAGTCTGAAGCCAGTTGGTCTTCGACCAGCTAGAGAAGACACAACAATTCTTTGTTTGGACCAAGGATTGACGTACCGGCAACACTGGTAGTGGCAACATTCGCCCGGCACAGCCTCGGCATGACTATCATGCCGTCAAGTAGATGGTAAGAGGAGTTGTAGATAGGGCAGATGACGAGAGAAAGAGAGAAGCGAAGAAGAAGAGGAAAAGAGAGGAGAGGAGGAGAAGAGAAATGGAGATCGAAGCCGATGGAGAGCTCTCATCGGAGGACAAGACCGAAGGAGCAGTTTCGAGCTTGCGAGCTTAGATTAGGTCGGCAACATATTCTTTTGACTTATATAAGTTAGGCTTATCAGGTTTCAGATGAAAACACACCTGAAACCCTCAATCCAAGAATAAAAAGACAGCCTGCGATTAAGTACATAACTTGGTCGACCCTGTTTTGTAGGCCCATTCTGACCAGGTCAGGACCAGATCGATAAAAACGGGACAAAACAAAACGTTTTGGCTGCCATGCCAATCAATCATTTGGACAATCAAAACTAAAAATAATTTATTTTTAAGCATCAAACAAGACAAAATATTACTAATGAATAGTGATATTTTTAAAACTCCATGTTGCCATGTTGGACCAAAAAAAATCTGCGCCAGTTCGTGTCGGCTGGTAGGCGTCATTGCCAATCGACATTAAAAGTACAAATCCATGTGCCAATGTCAACCACAGTATCGGTCACCGGCATGACATTTACCAATCCGTGCTGGCCGGCATAGTAAACCTTGCATCCAAACAAATCAAGCCTCCACATGATACTTTTCTCTTAAGAATCAGTCATCGATTAAGTGTCAGATGGCATGGACCATGCTGACTGCTTATAGATACCACGCCAATAATTTGTTGACACGGTACATATACTCATGCCAAACATAGGTAGACACATTACGTGCCAACGATCACCTTAAACCATGGAATCAGCTATGGTGCCCGATGACTGCTTATTATCTTTATGGTATTATATACCCTATTAGACACCCTTACACTAAGGGGGTCGTAAAACATTCTTCGCCACATGTTGTGACAAAAGATATGTATAATCTGGCCTATTGATTTTGGAAGCATGGTATGAGTTCCTATGCAACTATGTAATCTTCGACACATGCGCAAGCTCAAAGCAATTTACCTTTTTCCACATGCATTACTTATTTCCACCAACACCTCTACAATTGTGTTCTTGCATGTTCAGAATTCTTAAGACCAGGCAACCTAGGCTTTATATAAGGTTTTACAAAGAATGACAATCAAATGGTCGACTCATTTTCTAAGTGCTTTTTAGCATATCCAGAACAAGAAGCAAATTTTGGCTTGAAAGAACGCAGCCTTTCATAGTTGCTGCCAAAAGCAACAACTCATCAATCGTGAAGGCGATGTTCATAGATGCCATTTGACTGTGGAACTTCGCTCATGGTCTTAAGTCCTAATACCTCAAGTTTATGCAACACAATAACTACTTTGGTGGTGAATTATCTCCAGACTTATGTCCAAAAACTGAAAAAAGAGTCGCTCTATATTTATTTATTTTTAAAAAAAACTGCATATGGATATTGTGTATGCTTGCATGGTTTACCAATCAATTCGTATCTATGAGCAAAATCAGCAATTGATTAAACAAAAGGCTGCTTAATAGGTACAAAAACCTCAGTTTTCAGATGTATCTCCTCAGTTTGTACAAAAAAGTCTGCTTCACGATTCATCGGCCATCCTAATTTAAAACATTGATTTGACCTGCAAAGGAGTGCACGTCTTTAAAGAATACTAGAACAAAAAATATACATTAAAACAGAACACTCACCAGAAATACTCATTTAGATCATCATAGTTTCTCCATTTTGAATGGCTAGCAGTACCACCTTTGTTTCTTTGGACTTCCTTTTGACCAAATTAAAAAGAAAATGAATGAGTCAGAGAGGATAATTATGCATGTTCTTGTTAAAAGTGACATAACTCACAAGGAAAACATGAAAATCACAGTAGTATTGTATACCTTACGCATGACTTGATATATAGGAGTCACAACATCTCGCAAAAATGACTCTTCTCCCTGGTATGCTGGCGTAAAATGTTCTCCACTAGCAGAATGTGCACTTCCATAAATAATTTCTAGTAGCTCATTCGCCATCTTAGAAAAGAAGCATACCATTTTAAGGGTT
The DNA here is from genome assembly GCA_963920575.1 of Narthecium ossifragum. Taxonomy (NCBI): domain Eukaryota; kingdom Viridiplantae; phylum Streptophyta; class Magnoliopsida; order Dioscoreales; family Nartheciaceae; genus Narthecium; species Narthecium ossifragum. Next base: position 27,139,267 of record OY986970.1, on the reverse strand, counting down.
ACCGTGATACAAGAAATGATCAAAATATTTGCACCAAGAGGGAATGGTGTAACCACATAAATAAATACAGGTACAAATCTAGATACCTAAAAAAATATCAACAATGACAGCTCTAAATACATAAACATATAGAACACACATGTGTGTAGACGCATACATATATAAGTACAATACAACAGCAAGAGGCACGTGTCTCCCAGTATCTATACCCTTGAATTTGACGAAATATCCGTTAATCGACATGAATTATATGAAAGTATAGCACTATATTGAGAAAAAGTTGAGGTATGATACTATGATGTAACAATTCCACTTCCCTCTAGAATTTGTGAAGTGAAATTCGTTAAAAAAATTGGTATGTCTCCCAAAGAATTTCTCTTTAGTTTCATTTGAGTTTTCTGTTGAATAACTTCTCTAGGCGGACAAATTTGCTACGCCCAGGTAAACCAAAACTGTCAGTTCACCACTCTTTCGATTGTACAAAATCCAAATCTGTAAATTATGTTCACTGAGAACAAACCATTTTGAGTTGTCACGTGCTTAAGTACATTGGATCTCAATTCAGATCCAGATGGTTCACTTATTCTACTTAAAAAGTAGGTGGAAGTGTTAGATTGGAAAAACTGATTCCCTACAATGCGCGCCACTTATGAATGTGTACGGACTAGCATGTGTACGATATGGACAATGCTCACATACACAAACATAGATATACATGTCTGTGCATCTACGAGCCTTTGTTGCAAAATTTTCAAGTTCCTGCAAGGACCTATTTGCTGGTACAAGGAGTACAATTGTTGCTGAGAATGTTTTTCGCCATGTCATGTAAATCACCAACACTTAAAGTTGTGGTTTTTAGGCTGTCTAATTTACCTGCTTTCGTTCTAATTCCTTTATTTACATGCGGATCTCCAGCTTAATTTTTCCATCTACTGCTTGGTTCTTATAGGTAAAATCTCACCAACTGTTGCAACTATACAACCACGCAATAAAAAGAAGCTTCTTTAAAGCGGGCGGCTCGTATTGACACTCCTTACTTGAAGAATGGAGTTCATTTGCTATAAGTTATTCAATAATAAATGATAAGGCAACTTTTAAACCTATCACATGGTGAAGACATTATCTTGCAGTTTGCAAGACACATATAATGCACATTGTGTTGCACAATGGCAGTAATTCAGTGTTTATAACTAGGTATTTCAACAACTAGTGCAAATTGCTAAATACGTACTTGCAATTTGTTCAACCATATAAATCAGGATATGTACATCAATTGCCTTAATTTATGAATGATGTATTCTCGGTCATGTTTACATGAAACTATTTTAGAGCTAAGACAGCCACAGTGGGCTACAATACCAGATTATCACATTGAATTATGCCGAAATTGAAAAGGAGAACCAACACATTAAACATCAGCGGAATTAGCAAAAGATATCATGAAATAGAAAGATCAGATTTAGCACACCAAAAAAAAGTTTCTGGAGTTCAGGGAGGAGAAGCCTACATTATGGAGTATGTAGCATATACATTCAGGCATGAACCGTATGTTTGAAGCTTCACCCCAAATTAGAAGATATAACCCCATATAAAGAAGCTCTAGCTGCTGTACTTCAGCATTATTTGGAAATCTGCATAAAACAAGATACATAAATGGAGGTTTTCTAAACCCTTATCAGGGTTAAACCATAGTTGAGTGTAAACCAACTCCCTCCTCATTTTTAGAGAAGCCAGAGGTTCAGCGAGCCAAAAGAAAGAAGTCTCATGTTCTTCTTTCCTAACCACCGGGTGCCATCTAGCTCTCGGAAAGGGAAGGGGAAAGTCTAAGTTAAGCGGAGCCCAGTTGCTCTCGTGTATGGATCGAGAGCTTAGAATGCCGTTAGCATCCCTATGACATCCCTCCCTTCATCAATCTTTTGCTTACCTGGGTCGTCTCGTCTCTCTGCTGAACATCTCGTGGGTGAGACTTTTATCAATTTATTTTTATGTAACCTCTCCCCTCTAAAGACGAAGAAAGTGGAATGCCATGCAGTTGTAGAACCTGGTTAAACAGGCGTATGGCTGAACATTACTGAGGTTCTTTCTTATGTTTTTTTTTTTTTTAAAGAAAGGCACTCATATAAATATTGTTGGGTGATCCAGAACTAAGACTGGAAAGAGGCAGCGGCAACTGATTCTACTAGATAGGCATTGAAGCTCTTGGAGTCCAAAACTTCTAACTCGCGTCTTAAGTGATCTTCGACCAACCCTCAGAATTCTCCTGGGTCAAGATACAAAACTTCAAAGACTTGGTTCCCTCCGACCTTATTCGGAATTTAGCTCTGACTTTCCTTGCCCATCCCTTTCGAATGATTCAGTGTAATTTACTGTCACACTCTCTCTAGACCCAACAACGGCCCTCTGTTCAATTACCTCTTCTTCTGCTCGAACCTCGGCAGAGCGTTTTTTTTTTATCTCATTTGTATTCTAACAAATGATAAAGGACTCTTTCATATCATGAAAATAATTGCTAAATGGAGAATTACCTAAGGTTTGATGGACGGTGCAAATAGTCACACCATGAACGGTAGTTCTTGAAAACTTTATCCATCAAATATCTTACAGTCCCATTATCCAACTGTAAAAAGCATGTGGAAGTGTCAAAATCGTTCACAAAAAAGAAGTTGAAGAACTGAAACTGCAACTCATACTCGTTGAAGAAAAAACCAATCGTATATCACATGGAAGAAATGCTATTACCAGGGAATAATCTTCCTGCAGCTTGTTCCTTCGGTCAACATTAGCAAGAAGCAAAATCAAGTGCTCACGTTGGTTTTCAACATTTCCTTTCTTCAAGCCAAAAGTCAAAAGGATGACAGATAAATAAGCAGTAATATATCATGACTCATGAACATTAGATTGTTTACCACATCAGTTAAACAAAATAAACAAAATCGAACATATTTAGCACCTTCACAAGTACCTATGTTTGCAAAACAGGACAAAGAAAACATCTTCATTATAAAAGAATTTTGAAAGACCAATACATACTACTAGTACTACCTAATACCTGAAATCCAAAGACCATCCCAAGCCAGTCAAGCAAATCATGAATAGGTGCATTGTCACTTTGAGGCATTAAGGATCCATCAGCTTTCTGTTGAGCAAAGGCCGATGAGCTCACTCTGGGCACTGGGAGATTGTCTACCTTACGTAGAGCATTCACTGCTGCTTTAATCTGTGCAATCAAGAAAATTGAGGATCCAATGGTGCTTTAATGTAAGTTCACGGGCAAATGAGAGCATGGGACAAGTAACATGCAGCTGACCTCTGAAAGTTCCATAATTGCTGGAGCAGCACCAGTGGCATGAAGAGGAAGAACGTTATACTGCGCATAATGACCTTTCTTTCTTTCGACTTCTCTAGCATACCTATTTATCTGAAAACACAGGATGAAGCTGTCATATGATATGTGGTTTAAAGTTCCAATGTCTCATACACTCTGTCATATCATGTGTCAAACCTCATCATCAACTTTCTCTGATGGTACCACAGTCTTCAGCACATCATATAACACTGATGCAATCTGATAATGCTTTGCCATTTCCTCACTAGACGTTGCACAAAGCAGATAAGGTAAAACAGTACAATGATAGTACAAGCTCATAGGGCAGATCTACTTAAAGGTACTCAAAAAATTAGTAATTAGACTCACGGTTTTCGTTTGGTCTGTCCTTCTTTCACATAGTTTTCATAATACCACTGATAGAATTTCTGAATTTCTCTTGGATCATTCTTGGCAAGCATTGGCTTTGTTTCCAACTCATCCTGCCAGGAGTAAGAAAGGTTAACCATGCCTTCTAATACTCAAGGAACAAGAAGATAGATCAGATAAGCTCTAAAGCACACAAGACATACTGCACAAGAGCTAAGCCATGATTTTAGGTCAACAGATGCTTACACGATAGGCAGTACAGATTAAGAAACTTCACAGACAAAATAACAACTATAAGAAACTCCATTAAGTACATCTAGCACACAAAAATCATCTGCCTTCCTCAGAAAGTTGGATCGTTGTAAATGTTTGGGAGCAGATATCTTCAGTTCTACTTTAACGAAAGAGATTGAGACCGCTTAGCATTAGGGAATTTAAAGTGTTGTAGAATAGCGGCAAGAGGATAAGTTTTCAATTGAGCTCAAACTTCAGTGAGCTCAAACTTGTAAGACAGGGAAAATAGTTGAGGAAAGATCTAAATGTCACAGATGAAACTTGTCAGCTTTAGAAGCACGAAATTGAGGAAGCGACAAACATGGACAGGACTCAAATAACGACTAGAGTCCTTATAATATGAAGTTGAGAAAAGGAACCATACAGACAGGGAGCAAGAACATGGATCGGAAATGGGCTCAGTAAACCAATCTAGCCACCCTGCTGCAAGGAGGTAAGCAATAGCAAGGATCTCAAATAGAAATCATTTCAAGCCAAACAAGACGGAGAAAATTCCTCAAGTTGGTCTAAGGTTTAATGGTCATGTTCACAGGTGTCGAGGTGCTGGATTTGGGATCGTATGCTGTACCAGTCTAAATTTTGTAAATATGATCTGCAGTTTTAGGACCTATGTTAGATCCTTAATGTAATTGGCAAGGTCATGCGCAAATTATTTACCCACTGTCTGTAGGTAAAAATACTTAGTTTGACACTCACCTCAGCAAGTCCAAGTTCAACTCAGCAAGTACACTCCTTTCACATAAAGAGACGATGTCCTCAATCTGTTCTTGATGACTAGAGCGAAGGCCAGCTTGCTCAAGGGAGAAAAGTTAGGCTTCAACTTGAGACTGCCCCTTGAAACAGAATTTGAAGCTTGCCCGACTAAAATGTTTAGGTTGCTCAAGCAATTTGGGCACAAAGCCTATCCGAGCTTAATTTAAGTTGGAAAGTTGGCTCGAGTTTGACAGTGGGACCACATTGATACAAAAGGCTTATGATGATGCCCCAATAGGGGTACTCTCAATCTAGTATCTCAAACTAAAGCAAGAGCCCACCTTGTTAAAGAGTGAAAAGCTTGAGGCCCTCCCTTTGGAGAGCTTGAGGCTATTTTTTTAAGGGGATTTCTTCACCGTTGTTGAAGATTGAGGAGCTTGGTGGATTCCAAGATGTGCATCTTGGAAAATTCCAAGAGAGGGCACAGCGCGTTGGAGCATTGCAGGCCAAGAAAAAGGGTAGTAAATTGAGACCTCGACCAAAGATAGAAGATAACAAAATCATCAAGGAATAGGTGTAATGAGGGAGGGGTTGAAAGTCATGTAAACCACCCCATCATTGACTAGTGCTTGATATGAGCCAATGCAGGAGTGGACACTTAGTTCTTCACTTTACAAACAGCTTTTTCGGCATAAGTACTCCAGTCATGATTGTACTCTTGGCTCTTTTTGTATTGATTGTTTTATGTACATGTTAATTATGGCTTTGGACCTTTGGTTGTGTTTTGTTATGTTAGATGGTCATACTTTTTATTAGTTTACAGACTAGGTGATGGATGAGGGCATCTTGTTCCTTTCACTACATGATATGAGCTTGAAATCATTTCAACTAGGGTGCAAGTTACTGTTGTACATAAAGAACCATTAGGATTGTTAATACTTGTTAATAGGCAGTCTTTAAGCCTATAGGCTATATTCGGCTACTTGGCTAGTCCTAGATTCGTGAAGGATCAAATCCAACATAAGCATTTAAATCATAAAGTGTCATACCCATCAGGTTGCAAAGGGAGAATGCTATTTTATCCTCCTCCATTGACTTCCCTAGTTGCAGTAGTGCTTGGCTAGTTTGTCACTTTTGTATGAGCATCCTTCGTTTTGGATGTTCAGTCATTATCATAAATGGCTAGTAATACAGCTCAATCTCTCACTCTCATTGTCTTCATATGTAACATGGATCTAGTAAGAACCACAATTTGTTAAGGCCATTTCTGTCAAGTTATCTCACTTACATTACACATCAAAGTGCAATGTTCATCATTGCCAAAGGTCGTTTTATCACGCAACAGTAGATATTTCTGGCAAGTTTGCTCCCGAGGAAATTAAAAGCAGGTATGAAGACATAATCTACTTCCAACGGAAAAGATGCAATAGTATGTTTTCGGTTGTAATTAAAAAGTTTATGAGCAATATCAGACCTTTTCGAGCCTATGTAAGAGATAGGTTTTGAATTGGCGAACACCACGTCCACTCGAATTAATATCCAGATTGTGAGCTTTCTCAAATGCATGAAAACGACCTGATTAAGTGGGTATAAAAGAAAAATGAGTGTTATGGTAGATTATACATAAAACTAAAAGAAAGAAGAAAGCTGGTAAATTTTCTTCACTGGCCACATCAAGCATATAGGAATAGGAAGTCCTCAAGTGAAACAAAAGGTGTTTTTTTGCTCTCGGTACCTTTATTTTAGCGAATTTGCGAAAAAGACACCTCACTTATCGAAAATTACATCCCATGCCTTCATTTTCATATTTTTGCAAAAACCTAACTTCTGTCAGCTACCGACCTTGACCATTATAGTTGACGAACTAATCATAGTTATGACTTAGTTAACCTGTATCCAAATTACAAAAATGCCCTTTCATTGTTGATCAAAAATGTATTTAAAATATAGATAAATATGGAGATGATAATATTCAAAAATATTTTTAGTATGTATTTTGCTGTTTACATAAAAAATATAAAATTATATCTAATACAGGGTATTTTGGTCAGTATTTATAGCTAAAAATATTTTTTTAAAAACAAATAAAATTCAGATAACTGAAGGAGACTACCGTGACGGAAGGTAGGTTTTTGCAAAAATATGAATAATGAAGGTAACAGGATGCAATTTAATTTTCGATTTCGATAAGTGAGTTAGTTTTTTGCGAATTCGCTAAAATAAAGGTAAGCAAAAAACGCAAAAAAAAAAAAAAAAGGTTAAGGCATACAACTAGTCAAAGGAATGGTAAGCTGCTTTCGAAATATACGTGCCTCTGAACCAACCATTTCTGATGTGCAATTGAGGATGCTGGGCAAGAGAGAAGAGAAACACTTACAAAGGTATGCGACGCGAGGGTTAAGAGGCTCGATCTCGTTGGCGACACGGAGTATGGGGACGATGGAAGCCAGAGAAGAGGGGACGAGCTCACTATCGGCGGTGCGCTCCTCCTCCACGGCCTCCGGCAGCATCGTCGCCGTCCTCGTCATCTTCCTCGATAGCGACCTCCCCGGCATCGAGCCGGGGCCAATGCCGCCACCATCCCCTTTGCTCCCGCTGGTACTCGCCATCCCTTCACCTCCTTTGCGACGGCAATGCCAGCATTAACCCTCTCCTCCGCTCTATTAAACCCTCTTTGGTATCTCTCGCCACCCATCGTAAAACCCACCGCTTTTTGGCCTCTTTCTCTTTTTCCCCGCTTTGCTTTGGGTATGTCCTACGAGCAAGCAAGGAATTCTCTCGCGAGAGAGATTAGAGAGAGATGGGGTGCGCTTTTGTGCTATAGGGCTCGTTAGGGTTTTCCTCGGATTGGAAGAAGGGAATCATCGAACGGACGTTATAAGTTGGCGCCCTTTCCTTTTTTGGTTTGCTTTTGGGTAGTTTATTTGGTTGCCGTATCCTCCTCGCCTCGGGCGCCGCATCAGCTGGAGTGGTGGTGGCCCGGTGGATGCTCTCCTCCTCTTTTTGTCGTCCTTCTTGGTGCCTTAAAAAAAATAATAATAATAATTCTAGCAAATACTCCTATTTAAGAGAAGAGGATAAATCCAATTTTATGTGTATTGTTGTTCAAAAAAATTGCATATTAATTCATTTTATTTTCCACCCGTGCGCCCACCAAATCAATCATCGCTCCCTAAGTTGTAAAAACAAAAATGAAGTATATTTTGTACGTTTTCTTGTTGTTCAGAATCGTCGATTATTGATTTATTTTGTGTGTTCCTCTATCATACAAAAAAAAAAGAAACAGAAATTTGAAACACTTCATTAATTAGAGATAAATTCCTCAAAAGACCGGGTTTGGAGGTTCTATTCTCCAACTTGAGATACGGTTCTCAAGAACAACTAATAACGGTTAATTGGGGATCGGTCACTTTTAATAGAATTATTTGTTCTATTGTTATATGGTTTTTTTTTTTAAGATATAGGTCTTATGATTAACTATTATAGTTGATTTTTTAAATTTTATGATAAAAATACTTTCATCTATTGTTGTAATCTCCTAACCCTAAATCCATCCACCTCCCAATAGCCACCCACCGCCACTAGCCACCCTCCACCTGGACCTCAACTCCCTCACCTCCGGCCACCTCGTCTCATTTCCCATCCCCTGCCACCTCCATCTCCTAGCTCCACCATCACCATTCTCGCCACCACCCACTTCACAAGCAAGACACCTTTCTTTTCAGCGAGAACCCCTCCTCTCTTCGGCCATCTCCTATCCTATGCCCACCCACCTCCAAGCATCACCATCAACCTCCAACCCTCAGCAGCCACCACCATGACATCTGCCTTATCCTCTAGCCACCACAACCACCTTCTCTCTCTTACCCACCACCATCGCCACAATCCCAACAACTCCATCGCCATCACCCCCTACTACTCCGACGAACCTCCATTAAAGCCGACCAAACTCAACCTGAGCCAAGCAACCCCCCCCCCCCCCCCACCGGAACCACCACCTCCCTTCGCCTATGTCATACCCGATGATGTCCACCCTCATTCCGCCCTCGCCACGACCCTGATGAACCCTAGCTTCCTCGGATTCCCTACGCCGAATCCCAATTGCGCCACCCCAAGCTCCTCTCGATCGGAACCCAACACCACCACTGCCTAGTTTCCTCTTCCCCAACCTCCCTGGCCACCTAGAACCCTCGACCCAACCATCTTGAGGCCAAGCAACCTCTTCCCCAAATTTCCTCGATGAGATCCGTCTTCTCTAGAAGAATCGGCGCCGCCCCTCCTAGATCTGCTCTATCCATCGCCCAACGGCCCGATCCACTATGGTGGATCGACTCCTAGGGCTCCCATGACCTCTCCTCCTCCAATCCCGACCTCCGTCGAACTCATATTATCGCCGATCAAGCTTCGACGGCCCCTCAACTTTATGATATGATATGATTCAGATCCGATTGAATCAAGCTAAACTATTGAACTCAATCAAATCCCACCTAATCTGATCTGGTCCATTTCAGATTGATCCAGCCACTTAATCCAGCCATATCTGAGCCGAATTCAAGCCAGTTGGAGTTGATTGGATCAATCTGGGTTGGATTAGATCTGATTTCAGATCTGATTAGATCCACTTCTGATCTTGCTAGATCTAATCCAGCTAAATCAAGGCACCATCCTAATTCCTAGCCAGATTGAGTACCTCCACCCTCTTCTATCCTCTCAGCCATCCCCTATATTCCTCGGCCAAGGGGGAGGCGGGAGCGACGGTGATGGCGGTGGAGGGCGTCGGCTCGGGTGAGTCTGGGGCACAGCCGAAGTGAGCCGGGACGAAGGTGTCCCACGGCTTGTCAACAAGCCGTGGGCTAGTCGGGGGGGGGGGGGGGGGAAATAGGAGAGAGAAAATAGGGAAAATATTGGAAAAAGGGTGGAAATAGGAGAAAAACATGGAAAAGTATGGTGGAAAATAGTGAAGATAAGAGGAAAATATGGGGAAAATCGTGAAAAATATGAGGAAAATGGAAAAAATATTTTAAGTTACTTACCAAGAAAAGTAGAGAAGGAGGGGCAGTGGAAAGTGAAAAGTGGATAATGGATAGTGGAAAGTGACAACTTTGAGGGCTACGATCAATTTGGGTTGGAAACCAATTTCAAGCCCAACTTGATCATAGCCGGGCTCGATCAAGCTCGCCTTGTTTACACTCCGTAACGGCGGAGAAGGAGGAGCGGTGAATAAGCAGTGAAAAATGGATAGTGGATGGTGAAAAATGACAACTTTTGGGTGCTACGATCAATTTGGGTTGGAAACTAATTAATTTCAAACCGGCTCGACTTGTTTACACCCCCTAACGGCGAAGGAGGGGTGATGAATAAGCAACGGATAGCAGATAGTGACAATTTTTTGCTTGGGAGCGAACTCCCTAAAACGATCTCTTCGTCAAGGGAACCAAGCTTGATAGCTAAAGCCTTTAGGGGGTTTGATTATTTCTTGATTGCTTTCTCATTGAAATATGGGGGCTTTTATATAGGCAAATTATAAGAGATCTAATCAGAACAGAAGTATGACTTAATGATTTCCTACTCAAGTAATAGTCTAATTTAGAAAGAAAAAAAAGAGTCATACTATAACTCGGATAACTAAACTATGAAACTAAATTAGGAAAATAGTAACTAAATTAGGATAGCATAGTTGGACTCGAAGTGGAGCATGTGGGGCAGGGCAAGGAAGTGGTCGGTTCCAAGGGGAAGCTAGGGGCCGGCTTGGGCCTAGGTTGGGCCTATGCTGGGTCTGACCCAGTGCGTCATGTCAGGTTTTTAAAGGTTTAATTTTTTTTACGTATATCACTCACTCAATAACTCTCTCTCTCTCTTCCAATTGTCTTTTGAGATCACATTTCTTGGCACTTGACAAATGTTGCTTCTAGTAAAATGAAAAAATATAAATGGACTAGTTATATATATATATATACTAACAGAACTTGAATTTAAGAACTTCTTTTGTAAATTAGCACCTTAAAGCCCTAACTGAATTTTTTTTTTCCCAAAAGGATACTTTACTTTATTTATTTAAATATAAATTGTAAATTATAAATTGGGGGGCACTTGATGTCTACGCTTAGGGCTCATCTTGCTGTATACCGGCCCTGAGCCGGGGTCCCACCTTATCCCCCCTTGCCCCTATGTGGCTTCGCCACTACTATTCGCCTGGATGGTGACGAGAGGCGACCGCGTGATTAGATAGAGAGAGGTGGGGTTGTAGAGAAGAACGATGGATGGAGAAAAGGGAGAGGGGGAATAAGTGATGGAGAGGGTGTTGGAGGGGTGGTCGGAGATGGAGATGGTTGGAGTAGAGGGCGAGTTCGTAGGAAAATCAAGGTGAATGACAACCCATGTAAATAAATTAATTTTTCAATGACAATTTAAGAAAGAAAATATGATAATAAACTATTGGTTAGTTACATAATGTCTTAGAAACCTATAAGTGAATTATGAAATAAATGATTACATTAAAGACGACTTATCACGGATTTCCCGATCAAGATGGGATAGATTCCATAGCATATCCCGAGGTCTCTTGCTTGCATCTTCCCAACTCACGCCGTTTACAACATTGACGAAAACGAAAGGCCATTTATTAGGGAGGGGTTACAGCTGGATAAGAAAGCTTCCAAAGACGTAGCACCGAAACAAGTTTGTTAACACCTGTTACACGCATACCTCATATTTGATAACATATTCATATCCAACACGTGTTCGATATAATACGCATATGATATATTTAAATACGTATTTAATTATTTAAGTTAATAAAACGCATAATTAGAATTTGAATATGACTACGAGAGTATTAGTGAGTTTAGTGACACCATTGAGAACATTAACGAGGAGTATAATGAATTAGAGAGCTATTGTATCCACGCTATTCTAATTTTTTAAAAATTATCGTATCGTAAGTGTCCGTATCACGTCATAACTCATGTCCTGTATCTGTATCACGTATCATACCGGTATCCTGTATCTGTATCAGCGCCGCATAGCACCACGAGACCAACTATCATCACCATTCACTGCTGGCTGTGGCTGGCTGGATTCACCATGGATCACTCTCACAGCAAGAAAAGAAAAAGTATTGTTTACGTCTAAGTATCCGAGAGACCACGCCGTCCATCCTTATTTTTGGTTTTTTAGGGTTCATTCCGACGACCGTGCCAAGAAACGGAGGCGTCTCCATCAACACGAGCAGCATGACCAATATGAGGAGGGGGTTCTTGGAAGCTGGAGTCAAACAAATAATTGGCGACCTGGGATTCATTGGGATCTGAGTGCAAGTGAGACCAGAGGAGGACTTCCTTCCTTCTTTGGTTATTATTCCGAGCTTTGAGTTTTGAGAAGGATGATGCTTATCCGGATGATCCTCTGTGGAATGGAGTAGCTGGGGCTGAGCTGAGTGATCAATTGGTATAGCTTTTCGGGTTGAGGCGGCCGTGTCTTGTTGCTGATCTTAGGTTTGCCCCCAATTTCTTACTTTTTATGCTCTAAATTTAGGTTTTTTTTTTATTTGAGTGGTTCCAATGATTTGTGCAGTATGTTTTATGGATGATTGGAGATCCATCTCCTTTCACTTCATTCACCCTCTTTGTTTTTTTTGGTATTGTCCCCAGCCCTCGGGCTTAAACTAATAAAAAAAACAATCTCCTTTCACTTCATGATTCACTATTAGATTTCTGATGATGATGCTATGCACTATGTTGCTTCTTTTTATGGTGTCTTGCAGAGAAATGGCGACGATGGTGGATCCTCCTGATGGTGTTGGAAACAGAGGAAAACATTACTACTCGATGTGGCAAACCCTCTTTGAGATTGACACCAAGTATGTTCCGATCAAGCCAATTGGCAGGGGGGCCTATGGGGTGGTGTGCTCTTCCGTCAACAGGGAGACAAATGAGAAAGTTGCCATCAAGAAAATTAATAATGCCTTTGACAATCGAGTCGATGCGCTTAGAACCTTGCGAGAATTGAAGCTTCTTAGGCATTTGCGTCACGAGAATGTGATCGCTCTGAAAGATATCATGATTCCGCCGCATAGGAGAAGTTTTAAGGATGTATATCTGGTCTATGAACTCATGGATACCGATCTGCATCAGATCATTAAATCTTCTCAGGCACTTTCAAATGATCATTGCCAATATTTTCTTTTCCAGGTAACGGATTCTACCTTAGCCTGAGTGTGGTCAAGAACAATTTCCAAATTGGTAACTTTGGTGTGTAAATTGTATTTTGTCATGACCAAGCTTGCTCCATGTAAACAATTCACCTAGGACTAGTGTGTATGCTTGATGGAAGTGTTTACTTGTTTCAAGTTGGTTGTTGATAGCTTTTGTTTGTTTCCCGAAGGCCTTTCTCAGAGCTACAAAATGGGTGCACTAGTAGCACAAGGAAATTTAAATAAAAACTGACTTAGTTGCACAACCGAGTGACCCTCCAAATGACCCTCTGGTGAATCCCTATTTTATTTATACCCTACATTTTTTTCGGTGTCATTTCTTTTTTGCTAACATAAACAAAGCATGGTTTAAGATAAATGCTTCATTAGAACATAGTGTATCTTCATACCGTTAGATGACTCTATCTCTCGAGGATGAGGAAGAGATAAGAAAGCTTTTAACAAAGATCTCTTTTTTTTTGATGGTTGCCTAACATGTAATTTTTTCTATTCTGAACTACTTATTCTTACTATTACGCTTGTTTTATTGATGAATATGGTAAAAATAAAGACAAAAACAGGGGGAGAAAATCCCAACCATGTTGTTTTCATCGTCCTGTGTGTGATTACATTGAAAACATGTCATCCTGTTTTTCAAATGTGAATGAAGCTCGGTGATTATGTCCTTTGTGTGCAACACAATGATTTTCTTCTTTTTGGATTAGTCCTCAAGATCATTGATGATGTTGCATATTAGGGTGACTCATCTCTAACATGCTAGAAATGTCATTCAGTGCAACTTGATCTGTAGTGACTTGAGTTTGTAGGAACTCAAATCAGGCCACATCTGATTATGAAACCTTTTGGAACTGTTAGGAAACTTTAACTGTTATTAGGCATTATATTCTGATCATGACTGTGACTCTTTTTTCTGTTTCAATTGAGAGTTCTATTTTTGCCGTTTTGCTCTTTTTTGTGTGATAGGTTGTGTCTTATTAGGGTCATTTATAGAGATTTTTTTTTCTGTTAGTCCAAGTTCCTATTGGAATAAATTTGTTTATTTATAGGAAAGGGTGTGACCCTCAGCTGAGATTTTAATTATGGATTTACATGATTTTTTCTGCTTTTCTTCTTTCATGTGAATTCAATAGCTTTGTCTACTAGAATGATATGTAGTCCATTTCATCTGCCATAGCAGTATCTGGTATTTTTTGTATTGTTACTGCATCCAATATTATTAGAGCTAGGTTTTCAGTTGTCTCAATCACGATGGGCCATAAAGTAAGTAACTCCAACGATGTTGCTCGTGGACTAGAAGCTACAGAACAAAGATGGTTGATGATTGGAAATTTGCAATAGGTTGCCTGCTTGAGTCTCATCACCAATGATTATGATTGGCCACACGTAGGTGAGCACGATGCACCATGTGGATGAGACCAAGGGTGAAGATCCCTTGATGCGTTAGGCAACTACTGTAGGAGTATGAATCTTTCATCTTTAGATGGGAGGCTAAACATGAAAGAGTTCTTGATTGGCTGGAAGAAGTCGAGAGGTTATTTGGCCAACTGGGCATCTATGAAGAGAAGAACGTCAAGCTGGTTGTATGCAAGCATTTGCTTCTACATGGTCGGAACAACCACAAATGACTGATGCATGGCAGAACAAACCCTGCTCCAGATGATATGGCAGAGAAAACCCACCTTAGGTCATTGAATTGGATGAAGCAATTCATGCGGTCATGGTTCCTTTCCCCAGAGTATGGTTGATGAGTCTTTCAAATCGTCTATGGTAGCACCTGGAATGGGGAATGACGCCGTTGCAGGTTCATTCTGCCGTGCTGAGCCGCCGTACTCCACTCAAAAGAGGCACGCCCTCCGCCTTCTGAAAATACGATCCTTGCCAAAGATCATGTTGATCATATATTGGTAGCAACACCTGAAGACTTTGTCGCATCTGATGAATAGTCCAATTTCCCAACCGAGCCCAGATTATACTTGAAGTCGAAGAGATTGAGGCACCTGCTTTTGTTTTAGAAAGATCTGAGTCGAAACAATATTTTCTGGTTGTGGCGTAAAAGAAATATGATTTGTAGAGACTCCACAGCAACAAAATTACCAGATTTTGTGGTAGAAAGAAGAGAAAGAGATGAGGGAGAGGAGATAATAAGCTACATTATGCTTAAAGTGGATGGATTGACTACAATTTCCTAATACAGAGTACTAAACAACAGAATTCCTAATTCTAATCAAATTAGTCTGGCACAATTTTCCTAATGTACTTCAGTAGTTTGAGTTATTGACTTTCTGTTAGGTAGGCAACTTTTCCTATTTCTTTGCTAGTTTCGAATACTAATAGGAACAAAGTTCAACCATGACTAATGGTGTAACAGCTAGCTAAGGAATTAATTTTGAATTCAGCTTTTTTTTTTACCCTTTTCTCTCTTGCGGATCAGGAATTTCATCTAGAGGAGCAATATCCAGTCCCATTTGTCCACTAGAATGACATCTAGCCTCCTCTTGGCGTTACAGTTTCATCAAAGTTGGTTATCACTGCCGGTGCGTTTGGTTTCTCTCGGTTTGACTTAAGCTTGGTTTGTTGTTCTTAAAGCCTTAAGGAGGGCTATAACTATCTCTGTTATCATAGAGGACTTTCGCTTCGAGAACAACCATCCTTCATCTTGAATGGGGTATGATGTTCACGTTTGTTCAATTTCGATAATGGGAAAGACTCCTCCCATACAAAATTGAGCCATGCTTGCTAACCAAATTCTATCTTAGCTCAGTCAGGGCTTTTCCAAGGTTCCAAACAAACTTCTAGCTTCTCAGAATTTCAGCAGTAACCAATTCCTTCGAATCTTGATTTGCTGTGGGATATACGGCAAACAAACCTGAATGATAATATTCAGTTCTTTAGTTGGTGTAGCTAGATAGCTTAATGCAAGTGGCCTTTTTGGTTATTCATAATGAACAAAACCATCAAGCTTCTTCATTTAGAAATGGCCCACCTTCGAATCTTGACTCTCCGTGGGTATCACTGCAAGTTAAGATACTCAAGAGTGAATCACTGGAGGGGTGGATGGGTTCTCGCAACTGTACATCGCTGCATATCAATATATTTGTTGCACTTACTCTGTCTTAGTGAAATGGTGGAAGAGCATAGGCATCTTTCTTTCTGCTTGTTCCCAGGTTTGGGGGGTTCTAGAGTTTACTCAAATCATGTGCTTTAAATGCTAAACAGAGGTTCTGTATTTTTATAAGATTAAACTTGATCGGGCAGAAATATTTATTTTGCCTATAATAAATACAGTCGCATTTATGCGTATAATCATTTTCAGTGTTGCGGTTAATTCTATTTTGATTTACTAGTTATTTGGTATTGAAGCATATACTCTCTTAAAACTTCGGTAGGCCTTTCTTACTCTCTTTAAAGATAGAGGTAGTTTCTTCATCTCGAAAATACCAAAAATGTTGTCAATGGATGGTTTAATTTTGGTAGATTGCCTTGTGTTCACTGATGATCTCCGCTTTAAAGTCCAGAATTAGTAGAAATGGGGCAACGGTGACTGCAATTGGATCCCGATAAGGCAAATGGTAGTTTAATAATGGAGCTTAAGGTTCCTCTTCTTGTTTCGAATTGACATCTTTGCTTTTTGGCAAGCCCCTCTTTGCCCTTGCTGAAATCTGCAGTAACTCAGTAGGTAAGAATGTTCAGTGGACAACTACTCATGGAATTGATTTGCATCTATGCTGTGTTGCATCTTCTCTTCTTGCTTACTGCATAACTGAAATCATAAAATAACCATGCATGAGTGATGGTGATGATGTTGATATTAGAAACTGGTAATATAGGACTTGTGAAATGTTGAACTTCTCTTTTGTTTGTCTGTTTCTCCTGTTTCCTATTGACTTTTAGCTTTTGGGCCAGCCTCTTTGTTCTTGCTGGAGAATCCGTCAACAACTCATTGGATAATGATGCTAAATGGAAAAATAGTCAAAATGTGGCTTTCATTTATGCTTTCCAGCATTTTTGCTTCTACTTCATAAACGAAGCTACAACAGGAACATGCATGAGTGATGGTGATGATGTTGATATTCTAGAGTTTGCTATAGTCCAGTTCTAGATATGGAATTTCTCAATCTGTTGTTTGTTCTTTGTTTCGATCCCTTGCTCATTGCTAAGACATTTCTGCAGTTGCTTCGAGGATTGAAGTATCTTCACTCAGCAAACATTCTCCACCGAGACCTGAAGCCAGGTAACCTTCTGGTCAATGCAAATTGTGACCTGAAGATTTGCGACTTTGGTCTTGCTCGTACCAGTAGTCGGAAAGGCCAATTCATGACCGAGTATGTCGTCACTCGCTGGTATCGCGCACCTGAACTGCTTCTCTGCTGTGACAACTATGGCACATCGATTGATGTATGGTCTGTTGGCTGCATATTTGCTGAGCTGCTTGGCCGCAAGCCCATCTTTCCTGGCAGCGAGTGCCTCAACCAGCTTAAGCTGATCATCAATGTGCTAGGCACCATGAGAGATGCTGATATTGGTTTCATTGACAATCCCAAAGCTCACAAGTTCATCAAGTCCCTTCCATACACTCCTGGTACTCCTCTCACCGCACTCTACCCTGATGCAAATCCTTTGGCCATCGACTTGCTGCAGAAGATGCTCATTTTTGATCCATCAAAGAGGATTAGCGTCACCGAGGCACTGCAGCACCCTTACATGTCTCCCTTATATGATCCAAACTCCGACCCTCCGGCTCAGGTCCCGATTGATCTTGACATTGGCGAAGATCTCGAGGAAGATATAATCAGGGAGATGATGTGGAGGGAGATGCTTTTTTACCATCCCCAGACCGTGCCCCCTGTGAACTAGCATTGTTTCTGTGCTTGCTGTAAGAAAGCATTTCCAGGGTTGCATGTAGTTTATGAAAGCCTAAGTTGATACACTGCCAGTAGATTTCCGTCTGTGAGTTCGCAACAACAAGTCTCATCTGTAAATATGCTAGCTATGCACATAAGTTATCTCTTTCATCCGATCCCCTGTACAATTTTGGTTGTTCTGATTGTAATATCATGAACTTAGATTGTATGCCTTTTGTGATTAGCAGTTATTGATGTGCATTTGTTAGTGGGGACAATTGAGATTGCAATTGAGATCACCCAGTTAATGTTTTTATTCGCATATGATTGATTGTTTGCCAAGGTTGTCTCCAATAGTACCTAAATTAGTAAGACAGTGATGATATCATCCTGATCCACTGCAGGGGAGCATACAAAGGAGAAGAAACAAGAATCTCTTGACCATGTTTGCATTAGCTTTATTTTAGCAGGATTGCAGTTAAATTTCTGTGTTAATTTTTTACAACTTAGGTG
>OY986970.1:26982585-27120820 GCA_963920575.1 Narthecium ossifragum | reverse complement strand
CCAACCAGGAAAGATCCATTATTAGGGTTTCACCCAATACGGACGATTAGGTCATTAATTAAGCTAAGTATCAAGAACTTCTACGTAGTAAACTAGAGTTGTTTGAACTTGTCCAATTTCCATTGATGGAAAGCTAGGCATATATATTCCAATGGAAGCATTTGATAGGTGCTTGCTGCAGTCAGGACCCAATCAACCCATTATAATATGAAAGCAAGTGGCCACCCATACCATAATCATAAAAGAAGAGCTAGCTAGCAAAAGGCAGGCATGAGGCATCAGCAAACAATGACAACCCACTAGCTACAAGTACTGTTTAAAAGGCAGGCATCTAGTTAAAAAATAGTTGGATTTACAACGCAGCTTCTTGTTCATACCTCCTGGAATCGGATATGATCTTTTAGTACATTTCTTCACAAGTGTCCAACCATCCATGTCAAGTAACAAAGGAATCATTTCTCTTATTGTTTATTTATTTTTAAATCCATATGTCTATATATATATATATACTAATGGCCCCACTCTGCCACTTGCCGAGTAACCATCCACTAACTTCGTCATCATCCACGCCAACCAACACGCACCACCCAATATTTCATGTGAATTATCTTTTGCAAAAATTTTTAGAGGCAGGATGGGTCCAACCAACCAAGAGAGAGAAGACTTGTTTGATTCCATTCAATCATATAAACCATAGCAGCAGCTAGCAATGAACAGCTTTCAATTATTGTTGTTGTTATCGTTGTTGTTGTTGTTGTTGCTGTTCATGGCTTAATTAATTAGTAGTACTCAAACACGTCTGCAGCAGCCATTAGAGGCTGGTTGGGATACATCATACTCCATGGATTCATGATGAAGCTATCATCACCGGTAGTAGTAGTGCTATAGGCGAAGGCATCGTGAGGAGGAGGAGGAGGAGCAGTGGTGTAGGAGTTCATGCAGCGGAGGATCTCGTTTAGGGAGTGGAGTCTGGAGGTGAGCTCCATGGTCTGGGTCCTGAGCACCGAGTTCTGGGCCTCGACGGCAGCGCAGCTCTGGGTGGCCACGCTCAGGGCGGTGCTGGCCTCGCTGTTCTGAGCCCTGAGCTGGCTCAACTCCGCCATCAGGTCGTCCACGTGCTTCTGCTTGCGCTGCCTCGACCGCCTGGCCGATTCCCTGTTCGACAGCTTCCTCTTCTGCCTCCGCTGGTCCAGCGCCGCCACCCGATCGTCGGAGCCCGGATTCGACATCGACGATGTGGTCGTCCCGCTCGACGATGCCATGGGTTTCTTGATGATCTATATATTACTTCCTTGATATATATAGTACAGTTGTTAATTACGGTACTATATATATGTGTGTATGCAGTATCAGCTAGATCTAGCGCTGGCTTTTTATATAGATCAAACAGTACGTAGCTAGCTAATAATATTGAATTCCGTCTATGGAGGGCAGATTTTATATAGACGGATCTATTGCTTTTTGACAGGGAGATGGATCATGAGAAAACGTAGAACCAGTAGAGGAAGACGACGGAGAAGGACAGAACCAGATGGGACCGGCGCCGGAGCGTGGAGTTGATCGTAAACCCCAGAAGAAGGATTTCACTTAGGATGGGCGACATCGGTTATAAGAAAGCATCAAAATGAACCGATGAAGCATGTGAACTAGCTAGCATCAGGCAGGCAGAAAGAAGATCTATCAACAACTCCAAGATGATGACTAGAGAAATAGATAGATATACAACTAATTTGGACAGCACAACAGCTCTCTCTTTCTCTCTCTCTCTTTTCAGGAACAGAGAGCTAATTAGTATTAAGCTAAGCTCTAAAAGAAACCTATACCTATCAGCGGAGCGAGCAGAGTGGCAGAACCTCTACCTCTCACCTCTGCAAGGAGAAAGGGCACTCTAATTAAGAAAGGGAGAAGAGGGAGAGGGGGAAGGGGAATTGGCATCGGAAGAGGACCCAATTTATAGAGAGGAGTGGCCAATTAGAGAGAGGCTGAGAGGCTGAGAGGCTGATAGGCTGATAGGCGGTGTGGTGTGCGTGTGGTGTGTGTGAAGGCATTCGGAGGAGTTCCACAAAGGTACATCTCCCAGCTGGTGGAGCAGCGCCCGCCCAAAAGTCATTTGTAGATATTGTGCTGTCGCAGTCTCTTGAGTCTCTTTGTCTCTTGCTAGCATGTTGTAGCAACCCTTAATTAGATATTTGGCGCAGGATAAATATGGACCTCTTTATGGGAGAGACAACCAAACTCTCTATGGGAGAGAAAACCAGAATTCTCAAGAGGAGAAAACTAACTCAATTTTTATTCATCAAAACTGACTCTTTACAAACCCTAAGGCCTCCTTTTATAGGATTAAGGAAAGACCTGACCAACTCAAACATAGACTCAAACATGGACTCAAACATGATCAAACCCTAATCCAAATATTAAACCCGGAATTCAAACAAAAGAAATCCTACTCAAATTAGGAAATTTACCAAAAATAGAAAGGACCCGAACAAACTGCCTAAAAAAGAAAATTTTAGGAAAAAACTGAATTTTAAGCCAAACGAAGAGGGAATTTGGCAGATTCAGAGGTCACTGTCATGGAAAGATCTTTGATCTCCGATGATTCTTGACGGTCTCGTCGACCCGGTCGTTTGACTGGTCGCACGCCCCGATCGGATACCCGGATCGAAAGTTATGCCCGTCCGACGGTCGGGGTCACCCGGGTTTCGTCCTGCATCAATATTTTTCTGGGGGTCTTTTAATAAAATTATCAGACATTATCTCTTCTTGAATATGCTTTCATCAACTTTTGTCAACTAAGTGGACAAATTTTAGGACGTTTTTCTGGCATTTGTTCTTCCTACTTGAATATACTTCCATCAATTTTTGTCAACTAAAAGGACAAATTCCGGACGTTTTCTGGCATTTGTCCAGCCCCCGATCCATCTTAAGGTAAGGTTAAAGAATAAAGGCTCAGCTTTGTTTTTTTTTTTAAAATTTTATTAAAAAGCCAAAATTGACATATAGCTATATGATAATTTGAAACTTTTAAAAAATAAATATGTAATTCGAAAGTTTTACAAGTATAACTATGTGATTTCTTTAATTTTGAACCCATGTGTGAGGTCAGGTGAGATGACTTGAGAATCGACACAAATGATATTAATGTGAGAAGCTAAAGATTTTATGAGGGATATATACGATATTTGTAGGTTTTAAAAAATTATCTTGAAATTTGTAGGGTCATACCTGAGCCGGACCGGGTGGAAGGCTTATTGGGCCCGGCACTAGCCTGACTCGGCTCAGATGATTACAAGGGCCGGACCGGGTATTGCCTCCATCCCGGCCCGGATGGACACCCCTAGTGCCATACGACGATGGTCCTATCCCTTGTGGCCCTATTGACCGTTTTGTTTTGACCGAGTTCAAAACCCACGTCACCTACCATATATGGTTCGGAGAGGTATAAAAAGATTACTTTATTGTTTATCGTTTACCATGTTCCACCGATCACTATGATCATTTTTTCTCATTTTCCAGAGAGGTATAAAAAGATTACTTTGTTGTTCGTACTGTCGATGTGAAGTGCTTTGTCAAAGCATACCTTCTATACCTGCTGGGTTGCACCTTATTTTGCGACAAGTCAGGTGAAGGTACACATGTCCTATCTCCTCGCTCTCATAGACTTGAATACTGTGTGTGGCGTGCCGCTGGCCTCGTGTATTTGTATCATATGCTTGGCTCCGCCAGTTGATGGAGAGTAAAGGCTCTTGGTGGATACTTGATTCTATTGGAGGTACGTGGTTTTAAAATCATGGTAATCTGCTTTATGATATAATACTGATAACTGCGATTGACCCATATTGTTTTAATGCATATAGGCTTGGATATATGACCACCTACAACTAATCGTGAAGCGACAACCCGACCCATCCTACAGAGTTGACATGTTGATTGCCTATTAGTGGATGGATCACAAATATCATGGTGGAGATCCAGAAAAAGCTATGCTGGCATGGCGTGCAACTCTTGATGGCATGATTAAATATCATGTGAGTTTTCATTTAGTCGCTGCTCTTCGAGTTCAGTTTTGAATGATGTCAGCATGAATGTGTTTACTTTGCAAGTGATATGGGATCCATATCAGACAAAGAGAGGAAACCTCTTCCTCCGCGATGATGTTAGCTTCTTTCTTAGAACCATAAATTACGGAGAGTATGTCGAGTCCTATCATCCAGATCGAGTACTTCGACAGTCTGGCATCAAGAAGATCATTCCTGACAAACCATTAAGGCCAACCTACTACAATATGGGTGCCAAGGACACGACACGAGGGTACAAAAGAGTATTCCACTATGAGCTAGCTGCAGTCTGGGGTAACTGTAAGAGCCACTGTACTGAATTATGTCGAACGGGGGATACTGCTGAATGTGGATATGATTGTGTGTTCAAGTATTTGGATTGGTATCGAGCCATATCACATGTCCATATCACGAATCCAGAGTGGTGGACATATGAGGATGTACGAGCAGAAGGTTTTATGCCAACAAAGGTAACTATTAAGAACTTTAATTGAAATGAAATACACATACATGGCATGTCTAATTTGTTTGACATTTATCGAATTGCAGTACGAACGAATTGTAGAGCACATTGACGACACCATGGCGCATCTAAACACCTTGGGTCTTGAGAGCCATAGGAGTAGGTTGTTGCGGGCGCAAAGAATAGTGCACGGTGAGGCAAACGCAGAGCGACGAAACCAGAGACGCAGGTAAGGTACCAGGGGTGGCTCTCAGCTGAGGATAGAGGAGTAGTGAAAATTGTGTGTTTTTCAGCTGACGATACCAAATGGGATTAATGTTTTATTTCAAATTTTTTGATTATGAATACAATGTCTTGCTTTCTATGAAAAATGTGTTTTTCAATGTATGGGTGGTTGTGGAAATGAAATGTTGTCCAGGCACTGTGAATGTGCACAGAACATGGGGTTTTTTTATGATGGTCAAAATTTGTCGTGATAATATTCGTTTAAATCTCTCAACATTTGCTATATCTCTTATCTCCTATCCTTTTCAACCACTCTATTCCTTTGAAGTACATTATACATGGTCTTCATAGTGGGTAATTTAACAATAAAACATTTTCCAGGACTCCAGTAATGCCATGAGAACGGAGAGGTATTTTTTAAATTTTTTCTATTTATGTAATATGTTGGATGTCAGTGATACATATATAATTTAATAAGTTTATAGAGGGATATATGTAATAAATCCATGGTTTTTTTATATGTATCATAAAAAAGAAGAATGCATATAACATAATCTATCAACTCCCCCATCTATTATATAAGATTCAGTGCATTCTATTAGACGGTTGAGAATGCCCGATCTAAATTACGCATGAATATATCAGACGATCGAGATGAAATCATATGAGAGTGGTTATCGGATGATTAGGAAAGAGAGGAGTAGTGGGGAGCAGTGGTTACCCGTGCCACCTAGTATCTATATATAGAAGAAGAGCATGCAAATACATTCCGACCAGCAGACAGGAGCGAGCAAGAACTATTAACGAACTTGGTCTATCAATTATCATCACACAAATCGATCTATCAGTTTGGATTCGGATGCTTCCCGCGCAATCCGATCCTGAATCGATTTGAACCAAAAAAGTCATTCGTCATATTATTTGCATGTATTCTGGGCCACAAAGCTAAGCTATATATGGCTCCTCCTTTGTCCAGATGACGCAAAAGAAAAGCTAGAGGGAGATATGCCATTTAGATTCTAAAAAGCTGAAGCTGTCCTGCAATTTATTAAGGCAAAAAGAAGAATCCTTCCAGCACAAGTTAAGTAGATTTCTTGGTGGATGGCACAATCACTCTTCAGTAGCTACAAGGTATATATGCAACTTGTATAGTTGCACAAAATGAGAGTCCGAAAGTCATGAGCACCATCAGGCGATGCCCCCCACTTCGTACTGATCCTAAATAGTAATGGTGGAAGTGGGTCGAGCCATTTTTTTATTTTTTTATTAACGAGTTGAGCTCGAAAGCATTTCATTACAGTAGACCATCCAACATCCCCCCACCCCGTTCTCACGAGTTCAAACAAAAGAATACCTTGGACGGAGAACAACACAGTCGGTTCTAACACCGGACTCTTTAGAAATATATATAAAGGAAGAATATTCCATCAAAATCCAACGCAGGGTGGAGCCACTTTTTACAACTCTAGACATGAACCGAAAGTAGCAACATTTTAGCTGGCAATGTCATCAAACTACTTACTTGCCTACTCTCTCCCACTCCCTCCACTTTTCCACTGTCTCAAGTTATAATATTGGGATATTCACCCTATTACCTGATGAATTTAGTTTCCATTCTGCCAACTAACTAACTAATAATCTGGGAAAACTATTCCACTTTGCCGGAACTCACTACCAATGTGAGTTACTTATATGATATGATGTCAATGTAAAAATAAATCCATAAATCGGCCTATGTCGACATTCTGATGTCTTTTTGCGATTGATTTCTGAACTAGATAGCCAATCAAAATCATGGATGTCATTAATATTTGTCTTAAGACTCTTTAGTCACAGAACATGCCAACATCTAGAAAAATTATAAGAGACAGAGACTTTCAAAGACAAAACAGGAGATAAATTAAAGGCAGCCTTGATCAATTCAAATTCTTCTACAAGACATATCTAATCAAGGCACTAAATTGAGGTGAGATTGGCTAAGCATTCAATCCACATGCATGATATGAACAAAAAAGAAAGCAAAAAGCACTGATGATCGATGCCACTACTAAATTAAATAAGCACTAAATGATGCCATTTTGGATTGCATTCTTTATGGAAGGTGCAAGGAAGCACGCTACTTCCTCTCTATTTTTCTTTTAAATTAGTTGAGCCAACAAAGGCTGGCCAGTCAAAAGTTACGGGGCAATAGAAAAAGATTAACCATTGTTAGGGAGCTCAGATTCATGGGCAATGAGCTCAGATTCAGGAGCAAAAACACCCAGAATTTTTTGCCGACATTAAACCATGCCCATGCCTGATAAGGACATCCGCCTGACGCACCAGGCCCAGGTGTAGTCGCTACTCCCCCC
The DNA here is from genome assembly GCA_963920575.1 of Narthecium ossifragum. Taxonomy (NCBI): domain Eukaryota; kingdom Viridiplantae; phylum Streptophyta; class Magnoliopsida; order Dioscoreales; family Nartheciaceae; genus Narthecium; species Narthecium ossifragum. Next base: position 27,113,723 of record OY986970.1, on the reverse strand, counting down.
TATTGTTCTTGTTGTTGTTCTTGTGGAAATGGCTGCTGAAATGAAAAAGGAAGGCTTTTGTTGGGAAAAAGTTTATACTTCATCTTGATGAAGGGGGGGAGAAGGAGAAGTGGGGTGCATGATGCATCTAGTGAGGTGGTAAAGTTGGGATATATTATATCATCATCACAACGTGAAAGCTATGCTAGCTGCGTGCGAGGATGATGACATCACAGGGTTGCCATTTTTTTTTTAGTATTTGGTCTTGATTGATTAGGTACCGATCAAGAAAAAAGGATTGAAGGAATCCAATTCCATTGGCTTAATTGCTGCTGTGGGTGACGAAAGCATATATGTGGCCTACCATCAACATCTATATTATACGTAAGAAAAGTAGATTTGTTTATTTAGGGTGACGTTTGGCTCAACATGGATTAGGGATGGAGTCGAATGGACCGAATCCGTAATTTTGATTCCATTTTTCTTGCGTTTGGCGGCCGTCGTAAATAAGGAATGGTTGGAATTCGTTTTCTTAAAATCATTTTTGACGCAGGGTAAACGTGGACCTCTCTATGGGAGAGACAATCAGATTTCTCAAGGGAAGAAATCAAAAACCCTAACTTTCATTAATCATCAAAACTGACCTTTACAAACTCTAAGTTCTCATTTTATAGGTTTAAGGAGAGACCAAACCAACTCATACATGGACTCAAACATAATTAACCTAATGCAAGTACTAAACCTTGAATTCCAAGAGGAGAAAACCTACTAGAAATAGGAAATTTGTCAAAAATAGAAAGACCCGAACAAGCTGCCTAAAAAGAAAAGTTTTTCACTAAAACTGAATTTTAAACCAAAATAAAAGAAATTTGGAGATTCGGAGGTCAAGGTCATGGAGAGATCTTTGATCTCCGATGATTATTGACGGGCTCGTCGAGCCGATCGTTTCGACTGGTCGTACGTCCCGATCGGACACCTGGATCGAAAGTTATGCCCATCCGACGGTCGGGGTCGCCCGGAGATTTGAGTCGGACGGATGGAGTCCGAACACGTCTGGATCGCCCCGGGAGTTGCTCCGGATCAGACTCGATCAGATCCGGACTTTGTCCTGCATCAATTTTGGATACCATAAACGGACACCACGATGATCATGTGATTCCGTCTCAAAGATTCCGCTCATACCATTCCAAACGAGGCATCCAAACACCCCTTCTTAACTTAAGAAGGGATAGAGATGGATGATACATATATGTGACTCCTACGTTTAACCTTTCAAAAAAATAAGGTTACGATCCTTGAAGTCACATAAGAGCTCACGCATGAAGGAGCACAATTGACTATAATACAAGTATATAAATTCACTGCTTCCTATCAGCTCATAGTTTTTGGGATTTTTTGGGATGATCTCTGAAGTTGATGTACTCATTCAAATTTTTATATAAAAAAATTACAATTATTTAACTCTGCGTGAATGGAGTTCAAGATATCGCTACAGATCATCTTATTGGTACTCAATTTCAAATTAGGAAATCACATGCATCTTCTATGTTTTGGTGCTTCTGAAGCTTTAATCATCAACAAGGAGAAAGAGGATGGAGCTAGCTAGGTAAGAGTGAAATAAGGATGGCAGCTGAAATAGTTTCCTTGATTGAGGGATGATGCTAGCTTACATTGACTATTTTTTTTGGCAATGATGTTCATATAGGCTCATGGTTGGTTGCCTAACTTGAGATATGTGCATACATATATGCTAACTACTAAAGCTTTCGAAATGCAATATTATATATAAGATACACTAGTTGTGTTTCGAAATGCTACTAAAGCTTTCGAAGGCAAGTATGTAAGAGTTCTATGATTGCATGCATGTTCTGTACGTTAGCTTATTCTTGGAAGGAAAGGATGGGCCCAAAAGTATTCATGTAAGAGTCTTTCATTACGGCTTAAGTGTTCTGTGGAGAACCTTGAAAGGTAAACTAGCAGTGAGGGAGGCCCTATGGAGGTGGTGTAATTCTACCGATAGGATGTGTCCAAAGTGCGGAGCCTACGCGGAGACAATACAACATGCACTTTTTGATTGTTTGCTAGTTGTTGATGTTATGAATGGCCTTATGAGGAAGTGTGGGGTGGATTCGCAGGAGTGGAATATGGAGTTGTTTATTAATGTCATTTCCAGATCTTTAAGCCAACAAGGTAGTCTAAAGCTTAAGGCTTATGTTGCGTATGGATTATGGTGTGCCTGGAAGGATCGCAATAGGTGTGTATTTGAAGGCTCGAGTGACCCGACTGAGGTGCTGATCAAAAGAGCAGGAAGACTGGCAGATGAATATTTGAGCCGATGCTGCAACTATGTTCCTATGAATAATAACGAAGTACAGAGAGGACTGTAGGTGGTGCAAACCGATGCCTCTTTCCATCCACTAACAGGGCACTCTGCAGTGGCATCGGTCGAGATTAATGGCCAGGGGGAATTATGCTGGGCAAAAGGTGAAGTTATAGAGGCAGATAACTCTTTTGTAGTTGAAATGGTTGGTGTGCAGAAGGCTTTGGAATGGGTGAAAGAGAGGGATAGAAGAAGAATTATCATTCAGTCTGATGCACGAGAGGTCATCGATGTGCTGAATGGGCGTAGTGCGTGGCCTAGAAACGCTGAGCAGCTGGCCAAGAAGATCTGGAAGCTGGTCCTGGATTTTGAATCTGTTTTGTTCATGTTCATTTGTAGATCCTCTAATGTTTTAGCTGATAGCATAGCCAACTGGTGTAGGCTTTGGTGCACCAGGCTGGATTGGCAACATGGGGATGGGACTGATGTCCTAGACCTGATGCTGTAAATAATACTTAGCCTGTGGGCTCAATTCCTCAAAAAAAAAAAAAAAAAAAGATTGCTAAACCTCACAATTAATTGTACGACACTGACTGGTGATAGTCAGTGTTGATATGGATAAGAAGAAGACATGCAAGTGTTCCATTATAAAACTAACAAAATCTTCTTACAAATAGTTTGGGACTCGATTAAACCCCCCCCCCCCCCCCCCCCGTGTGAGATTTAAAAAAAAAAAAAAGATACGCGCTAGGATACAACTACTCACGAGGGTTGTTCATCTGGGATAACCCCCTTCAGACATGCTCATCTGTAAAATTTCAAGCATCTGGCTTCAGATAATGGACATGTTTTAAAGCCCCTTAATCAAACCCGATCACCTCCAAGTCAACTATGGTATATATTTACCACTCGGCCTATTATGAGTTCTTGGATCACATTATTTCATATTTTTTTTCTTGTAAACTGAAGCTTGTTTCACATATATCTACATGGTGGTTACTCTTTGGTAGAATATTCCAATATGAGATGTTTTTATTTCCTAACATATATGGGAATGCAAAGCCATGGAATCTTGTAGAGGCCGGACTTGAGACGGACTTTGGATGTGCTTTGACTTTGATCTTTCTTTCTTTCTTTTTTCTTTTCCCCTAACAAGACCAAGTCCCGGCCCACCCCAAAGGCCAACTTCTCTTGTTCCCACACTCCTATTTTACCCACTCTCTCCATGGGCCATTAGCCCCCGGCCCAATTATGCCCATCGAGATGTAGTCCACCCAAGTAAGCTGGCTGGCCCATAACGTACTAATGTTATAGACTAACTATATAGCTCACCACATCTCCACAATCATCTCCTAGCTACCTCATAAGTCCTAACCTAAAACCGAGCTCCAAGATTCATTTCTAAATATGCAAAAAGAAAAGAACTAAATAAACCCTCGAAATTGCGGTCGCTCGAAGGGGCTGAAGAGAAGGAAAAATAAAATTTCTTGAGCAAAAATCCTTGAGAATATTTTTCACACAAAATAAGGACTACTAATTAAGAAATGGATGTTATTTTCCACAACCAATCGATGTACATCTCTTGAGGAGTTGCATCTCTATTTCGTAACTAAAGAAGAATAAATCCAGAATCCAGATAGTAACCTAAAGTGATTGAAAGACATTAACAAAATGTGTCATGCTTTGTTTTCCACCAAAGAAAAGAGGGTAAAATGCGTGTAAGAGTAAATTGAATTCATTAATTTGTAGGCTTTGAATGGATCATATATATATATATGATCCATTCATCATAGCAAAGGCTAATTATGTTAATCTTTTCAGTACTGTTGGTTTATTTTAATATTAAAGTTTGCATATAAGCTTGCTGCCGACTTATAAAAAGAAAAAAGGTTTCATGAGTTGTGTAACCTACCCTAAAAAGTTGGTAGACTTATAAGACCTCCTACGTTGCTAGACATGTCACCTGCCCTGAAGCTATTAGCTTTAACACCTTTATGGGGTTCTTTTAAGTTATAGGTCATATAGGGCTTGTTCCCTTGAGCCTATCTACAAGAAAACTTAAAGCTAACAATGTACCATTGAGAGCTTGAGCAAAGAGAGGTGTTTATTTGGTGGAGCTTTGAGCTCATGAATTTGTACGGAGTTTGTCTGAGTTATACGACGAACGAACGATCGAGCTGTTGTATCCCAAAAAAGACAATTCAAGAGAAGGTTATTGCATCGGTTTTAGGCATTGCCAATCGTAGAAGGCTTGAATCTCTTTAAAAAAAAGTGAGATTCTCATGCCCTTCCTTCGATCCGGTTTCGTCTCTTTAAATTTATCATATTTGTATCTTTCTATTGAACGATTATCCGATTTCCACCGACAAGTACCTAGCTATAGGGTACAGACTTCTTTCATGTTTCCTTGATTCTTTCCATATGTTTCCTTTATTTTTTCCATATACTAGGGATGGAGAGAGAGAGAGAGAGAGAGAGAGAGACAGCGAGACCTGTTCGCAGCAGAAGAAACGTGGCGATTCGATATGGATAGCTATCCGAAATAATTGTCCCCCGCCACCTCATCTTGAGGCATCTAATGCTCTGGCTGAATCACAGTACCGACCACCGGACGTGTCCCTCTCTCCAGAATCCACTCTCATGCACACGCGTCCACCATGCAACCTCCTCTCACTCCCTATATAAACCCATCCACCTCCCCCCATCTCTCTTGGGGATATCATCATCTCGATCAATCAATCAATCATCTCTGGTAGTGTACTCTACTTTGGTCTTTGGTGGTGGTGGCAATAGATCTGGTTCTTGTTGTTGTGTTTCGGTCCAGCTAGCGAGAGCAGTTAGTACGTAGGCAGGCATGGCGGGCTTGAGGAGGGACGAGTATGGCAATCCCATTCCCACCTCTAGGGTCGACGACTTCGGAGAGCCCATCCCTCCGTCTCGGCAGCACGATGTCTCCGGTGGGTACGGTGCGACTGGCGGCGGCTACGGATCAGCAACTGCTGGCGACGTTTTTGGTGGTACCGGTGGCCAGTATCAGCCCAAGAGGACTGAACAACAAGGCATCTCCGGGATGCTCCACCGCTCCGGAAGCGGCTCCTCCAGCTCCGTACGACTCGTTTCTTTCTTTATTTCTTTGCAAATATAACCTACCTACCTTATAGCTATAATATTGCGTTTGTATTTCAAAACCTCCTCTGATCATGAACTGCTGCTGCTGCTGTTGTAGTCGGAGGATGACGGGATGGGCGGGCGGAGGAAGAAGAAGGGGCTGACGGAGAAGATCAAAGAGAAGCTGCCCGGGGGGCACAAGAGCAGTGACGAGCAGCGATACCATGAACAGACGCAGCCGGAGCACTACGAGCAACAGGGAGAGAAGAAGGGCATGATGGAGAAGATAAAGGAGAAGCTGCCGGGGCACCACCAGCGTGAGTGAGTGGGTGGCAGAGCCCTGCAGCTAGCAGCTGTGTGGATGGGTTACGTACAGCTGCGTGTCCTCTAGTCGTATATCCAGGTCTGTGTTGTGTCTTGTGTTGTGTGTCTAGAAGAAATAAGGTGGGTGTCACCGTGTCAGTCGTCGTTCCATCGGCCGCCTCGCCGGCCGATATATACCCATGTCTGTGTTGTGTCTCGTGTTGTGTCTCGAGTTGTGTCTCGTGTAGAAGAAATAAGGTGGGTGTCAGTCGTCGTTCCATCGGCCGCCTCGCCCGCCGTGTTTTGGTGGCGAAGATGCGCTCCGCGGTGGTTGTTTAATGTTTTGTTGTGCGTATTACGTTCTTATGTTGTATGAAGTAGACGGCGGTTGCATATATTGGTTTAATGGAATGATATATGCACTAGCTGCTAGTTGTGGACGTTCTCATTCTTCTCCTTTGTTTTCTTTTGTTATTTTAGCCCTTGACCTCAACTAATAAATAAATAAAAAGCTGCTAAGTTGTGGACGTCTAGAAAAGGATCAATCTGTACGTTGATATCTATACTTCCTCCAGACTCGACTTGCACACATATATGCACCAATAAGCTAGCTATAGTTACTTTTTTTTTTTATGAGATTAGCTATAGTTACTTGCCTGAGGATGTCGGGTTGAATGATTCAATGAACGGGTAGTAATTAGGAAAAGCATCAAAGGCAGGTTTAGCAATCACCATCTTCTTCGGCTTGTCCTGTCACCTTAACTACAAACATAGGAAAGTGAGACCATCCTATAACCACCAGGCCCTTAAACAAAGAGAACATATATACAAAAGCAAGAGAGATGAGAGCATTATAGTGCATCAATGCGCATGGTCCTATAGTAGTAGAGTATATAATTTGCTCTATAATGCAATGAGGAGCATATGAAATCGATCCAAATTAAGTTGCAAATCAAAACCGGTGGCATAGAAACATGAAACGCTAATTGCAAACGATTCTTCTCTACATGCTCAGTCATCAGGAATAAGATGCCTCCCCCCAAAAAACTACAGCCAAAGCAGCCATTGGCAACTAGAGAGCACCACAGAGAAACCTCTACAGTCTACATACTTTTCTACTTCATACAAAAGTTAAAAAAAGACGATGTCATCACAAAATGGTCATATAAACTTTCATACCACTCGTCAATGTGAAAAGATACACCTTGTGAGATTTGAACCCATATCTATAACTTTGAGAAAACATATGAATGGCTACGTCCCTCCAATCCAAGCCAACTTCCCATGCTAGTGAATTAGCAAGACTGTGGAATGGGTCTTCTATTCAGATGTCACATAGACTGATGTCGAAATCATATAAGGAGCTACTTCTGTGCCTAAACAAATTTCATATCACTCTTCGAACATCTTCGGTTGCCATCGTATGCTGTTGATTAGTGTCATTGCTGACTCTGCATAAATTAGGAATAAATGTCATATACGAGGGTAGATCCAAGTTGATTAAGCTGTAACGAGTCCCACTGGAACTGAGATTTTACTGAAACCGAGTTTTTGAACCTTGATGCACTCATATACGAGGCACCAACACGATATTGGAACAGGAAGGAGACAAGAAAAACTTTATTCTGAAAAATCACGGGAATGCTGCTAGAAATCACTGCCCATGTCCAAAAGCCCATGAAAGATTCTCGTGCAAGGAATGGAATTAGCTTCAATGCAATGGGTCCAAAATAAAGAAAAATGAAAAAAGGTCTCGATGGAAGTCGAGCCATCAAAATTGAAAGCATTGTGTTTCCAAACATAGGAGTAGAATAGGAAAAGGAGCTGACCAAGAACATGGTGATAAACTTCCTCTACTCTTTCTCCTTTTTGATAAACCGACTACATATAAGATGATATGCTTCATGCATTATGACAGCAACAAAATTTCATCATCATCATCAAAAGTGTTCGCCAACAAAACTACAGAGAGGCAGCTCAAAACTTTTCTTAATATATCGATAATGGAGATAGCTACCAAAGTTTATCGTAGATGAAGGTTAAACTTAGACAAAGTTACTAAATCATACTAGGATAAGCAATAGCTTATAATTCAGTGCGAGGGCTATTAAAAGCAAGGTTGTTTTTACTTGAGAATCAGAATTAACAGTAGCAATTACCGGAAGTCAGAATCAAGCATCGAATGATCATCAATGTTGGAGTGCTTTTGAGACTTCTCATCCTCCTCGGGTTCAGAGTCATAGTATTCACCACCCCAAATCTTGCAACGTGGTCTACTTTCCATATCTTCCTCATCCTACATCAAATTTTAATTACATGGAAACAAATTATCATAGTCAGGATGTGCAACTGAGATAAATAAAGGAATCATTCTTCTGCAGCAAAGATCACCTCCTCAGGAGGTTCAGTATCTGGTGGTCTTTCCTGAAACTGCACACTTGGACCATGTTGAATTCTTGAAAGGTGATCCAGTAGAGCATTCCTTAGAATTTAAATGAAGCATTCAGCAACTAAAGAAATGGAATAATTCACGAAACAGCTATTGGCTTTTAGCTAAGAAGTGGAGAACGTTCAAAATGATTAGATAAAGAAATTTCCGGTTTTAAGGAAGAGGCATATACTTTTCATTATGGCTACATTGAGAGATGCAAAACAAAGTTTCAGCTGAAACAGAAAAGGATTGATTTCAGAACCAAGTACAATCTCAGGTTCAGAACAAAGCTCATGGTTTTCGCCAGAATGATCAGAATTGTATTATCATGGAATATGCAAAAATAACATGAGATTCATGAATATTAGGTTAACCAAGGTGTCTATACAGAAGACAGTGAATATAAAAATTGCAAACTTCCTAAAAAGAAGCACTTTCCACGATCTCCTTACAACCAAACAAGCCCTTAGGAACTCAAAATTGGAACTTGGGAAAATTAAGAGTAGTTAATTTCTCAATCCTTAAACTGTTAAATATTTCGATAGCAAACAGTATACGTTTAGACATGTTGAATGGCATATAATATAGCCATGTATATCACAAGGGCAAGTATATTATTATTGTTATGTGTGTACGTGTGCACGTACAGGTGCACGTGTTTTACAATTGCTAAAAGTGAAATCAAACAGGTTGACACCCAGCCCTGTGAATATGCAAGTATATTCCGTTTTGAGGTAACTGCCAGGAGACAAAAACCAAAACCTAAAACCTAGCTTCAGATGCACCATTTTACAGCTGAAACAAGACTAATGTAATAAACTCAGTGTGCAAAATGCCATGAATCCCCAAGGACAGAGAGCACTCTACAAACTCGATCTTGCATTTCACTAATGCAGTTCTCCAAATAATCAACTTTTCATTATCCTACAATGAGGCCTAACCTGCCTTAACTCAATAATACAGGAAAAGAAAGCTGTGAGGTGGAGTTGGGCGATAGAAAACCCAAACAAGATAGCTTCTGCAGAAATGTTGGTCAGGTCATGGTCTACTAAACCTGTGAAGTCAGATAAGCTTTTATGATATAACGTGACTGCAAACTAAAACATGTTAAAAGTCATAAAAACAACTAGCATAGGGGTTTGAGAGAGAAGGAAGGACCGTGGTGCAAGAACCAAACTAAGATATTAGAATATATCCAGGACTAGGTGATATGCATGCAAGTATGCAACCCATACTATGGGCCAAGGATCTTCGTCTCGGAGTGCTTGTGAGTGCATAATTAGATGGTAGATATCATTCTAGAACCCAAAAATGGTATCAACAATTATCCCCCACTCAAATCCAGTCAGTTCAAGTAATTGTCTTTTAACCTGATTACCTGATTGTTTCCAGATCTTTTGGCGAGTTCAGGTTTGCAATGTTTTTTGGGGCAATATGAAGAGTATAGTCAGGACCAAAGTACTCATAGTATTCATTGTAAGGCAACCTATTTTCAGGTTCTACTCCAACTGCAACTGCCGTCTGCACAGAAACATAAAAATTGCAACCATCTGGAACTATACTAAAATACACTGCCAAAACAAAAGAAAAGGAAGTTTAATAAACGAACCTCATAGCACCAGCAACGAGCAACATTTCGAATTGTATAGCCCCCCCCTCCTAAAACCATCAGAGGCACATTGAAAGATCTAAGAAATCTCAAACAATCTGCATGTCCCCTTACTGACAAGTTGAAGCAACCTAGTCTATCTCCAGCCAGTGAATCTGCGCCGCACTGGAGAACAACTACTTCAGGCTGATAGACATCCATGACTTTTTGAATAATTGGCCTAAATAATCCACAAAAACTATCATCATCCATTCCATCATTCAAAGGAACATTTAGAGCATAGTATTTTCCTGAGCCATGGCCAATATCTTTTATGTGTCCTGACCCAGGGAAGAAGTCTCCAAATTTGTGAAAAGAGACTGTCATGACCCTGTCAGTTGTGAAGAAAGCCTCTTCAACGCCATCTCCATGGTGGATATCGATGTCTACATACAGCACACGCTGCCATTGACGGAATCAGTGAAAGAAAGAATGCCAAGAAATTGAAATGTAATTAAAGGAGAAAAGGCACATTTAGCATAGAAACTTTCATCTCATATTGCAACAATTTTATGATTCACAGCAAAAAAAAATTGGTTCACTCATTCTTGAAAGATTGAAGTTCCTAACAGAAAATATCCTTAAAAGGTAAGCATTAATAAAGACAAAAGTAGTTGCTAAAACAACATAAAGGTAAAAGCAAACCGCGATGAACCATCAAAGGAAGAACTCAAATATGACTTCAAATTTGGATTATCAAAAAAAAAAAATCATAAACACACACACAAAGACTCATACTAAAGCACATAAGTTTCCATCAAAGAAGAAGAATTAATTTCTTCGTCCTCACATGTTTTGCTCATGAGTTCTCCTTAAAAGGATCCTAAGATGTATAACAAATGTCAGATGTTCTATCTTCACTTAACAGGGAAGAAATAACCAGCTGGGATTGTTTCATAATACCGGTATTGCTGCATTTGACAAAAGGCAATGGTTCGTCCTTGTCAAAACCAATGTCAGCGGGATGTCATCGAAGTGCAACCTATGCACTAACCTCATACCCAAGCTGCTGGAATGGGGCAGCTAATGGGAAGATCACAGGTCAATATGAACCTGTTAGGCAGAAAAATATGGTCTATCATCTAGCACAATGGCAAAACGCATCTTGCTATCTGATCTCTTCACGGCTAACTCTTAGGTAAACACAACTCCGAAAATTCCAGTAGCGCTTGAACTTCAGTTGATTAGATAAACCCTAAGGAGATATAAGATGCTGATTTCTAGGTCTCAACTATGCTATTGGCATTTATCAATCGGTGTTGAGGAGAAGATTGCCATACTCCATTTTATCTTACACCTTATCTCATTTGTTGTCCTTTTTGTCATGTTCTTCTTCAACAAGTGTTGTTGTTTTTTTTACAACTTATGTGCCTCTAAGACAGCACAAAATAGAAGATGGGTCCATGCCAAGTTCGCACAAAGTTGGTATTACAAGCCGACTTTGTTCTCAGGCGAACTAATCATGGTTTCCTCCTCTCCTTTACTGTCCTCCGATCCTTCAAAGTCAGGGTACTGTCTCCACACCTTTTCTCCTCCCTAACGCTATTGCTTTCTCAGATCGCCAACACCGTCATCTCTCTCCCCGGATCCCTCTTTTCCATGACATTATGTCGTCAGCATTCCAACTTTCTCCTCCTCTCCTACTCAGTGCCTCTCCATTCCAACTTTCTCTCACCTTCCTCCATGTCGTCGGCATGAAGAACATCATGATGATTTGTAACCAACCGATCAAATGCCACATGCAGGGATTGTCGTGCCAATTGCAAATTATCGGCATGGACCGATGCATATACTACTGGTAAATGTCTGTATCGTCAGAGTAGCTTCATGCTTGTGTCATTGCCCTGTGTTGACACATGTCACGCCGGCCAAAAACTGGCACAGTAATCTTTGGCCACATGAATCAAAACCGCAATCCTTGATTCACACCATTTTAGCCCTCATAAATCTGACCTATACAAAAAAGATTGCACAAGAACTCCCATATTCATTCAATATACCTTGGCAAATTTCAGACATGTCCATATGTCATGTTGGCAGCATGGTTCTGGTTTTTCGACAAATCATCCAATCTAGGCCAAACCCTAAACTGGACATCTAAACTAAAAGCATATGATCGGAACTAAAGTTTAAACTAAGTGCCTCTGTTAATTTTCTTGATTGGCATATAGGCAATTACTAGCAGTAGCATGTGAAAATTCTGGGATTTCACACATATTGGCCCAGAAGTAATGGAGCTAACTAATTTACTAGGAAACCAGAAATTTTATTAGGTAAAACAATTAGAGTTACATGTAAATTGCATTTCATACCCTGATTGACTATTCTTAATCGTCTCATTCCAATGACAAATTAGCAACTCATTCCTCACCCTAACTGAAACAGTAATGTATCTTGATCCTTTCATCATGCAATGTTCAAGAAAAGAGTTGCATTGGATACACGTTGTTGGGGGGTTCTCAGGCAGCTAAAGAATAGCATCAGAGCAAGGGCCTTGATCCTCAGTTGAAAGCAATACTGTATGAGGAATAAACATGAAAGGGGATTCTGCAAAATGTGTACAATTAGGTCATTTGATCATATTCACATGGGCCATCTCTTATTCAACCAGTAACATAAAGAAAAGATATGTAAACCTCCATTTGGTCATGCCAAGAAGTAGCAATAAACCAAACACCATTTTCTCTTGTTCAAAATGACATAGAGCAAGAAAAGAGAATAAATATAAAGAAGTAATGAAGTTGGATTCTATAGAATACCCGGTGGAACTTGAGGAGCTCGAGGATGCCAAGGACGATGTCATTGACGTAGCAAAATCCGGAGGCCTCGCCCTTCTTGGCGTGGTGTAAACCCCCTGCCCAGTTTATGGCGATGTTGGCGTCCCCACGGTTGAGCTTGACGGCGGCCCCGATTGATCCCCCGGCAGAGGCCTGACAGAACTCGAACAAACCGTTGAATACTGGGCAGTCCTCCCCCACGTTGAAGCGCTTCAGCTCCTTTGCCGGTGGGGTCGAAGAATTATTGGGATTGGAGGCGGAATCAAGAGGTGCTGGTTCGGATTGGGATGACGAGGAGGAGGAGGTGGTGGCGGTGACGGTGGCGTTGAGGGCGTTACTGAGGATTTTAGGGCAGACGGAGGCGAGGAAGTCGACGTAATCTTCGGAATGGAACCGGCGGATGTCATCCGCGGCGGCAGGGAAGGGGCGGCAGACATCCATGAGGCGGTGGAGGGAGTAGTGAACCACCAGATTATGGGCCATGCGTATGCGGTGGGGCTTCATCGGGTGGCCCTGGCCATAGTAGTAGTCTCCGATGCTCGGCTCATAAAAGTAGCTCACCCGGCGCTTCCGCTCGCCCTCCGCAGAAGAAGACGGCAGCGAAGCACCTCCGTCCGACGATGGAGTCCCAGCCGGCGCATACCCGGTCGTCGCCGACCACGGCCACATTACTCTCTCTCTCTCTCTCTCTCTCTCTCTCTCTCTCTCTCTGTCCTGAACGACAAACACGGCGCCGCTGCTCTAATATATCAGGACGATTTCTTGTTTATATCATAATTTCAAAGAATATTTGAAATTTTCATATGTATCTCTAAAATTCATCAAAGCATTTTATATCCTCTGTTAAGATAATTGATATTTGATGAGAGACTATCAACCTTAGATAAGAGTGTTTTCTATCATACTGTTCATATTATCATTTTATAAACATTCGTACTCATGAAGAAGTGGCATGTGTAATGCACGTATCATTTATTGATAGTCAATTATCGATATCTTCACTACCGATAGGTAAGTGGCCTACCGACATGTAGTGAAGATATCTGTAGTTGGCTACCGATTGAATGTATCGGTAGTGAGATACCAATATCTTCATCTATCCTATCGGTAGGAAATTACGAATAAGATAGATGAAAAAATCGATACTTTGACTACGGATAATGCACATGCCACATGTAACACTAATCATTACTCTTATATGACTTATATCCAAAGGTGGAGGGGAAGGGTGACTTAACGGCGACATGCCAAATGACGTGGGCCTCATTAGACACTATGTATCCTATCAGAGGGTTGAGATTGTCTCCTTGTGTTTATAAGGTTTTATTATCCAAACATGGAATTATAATCTTGTCAAGCGGCAAGGCTCACTGATTATTTATATACCCTTTCTGACAATATTTGTTTCGTTACCTTTTCAAAGTAAAATTGTCAATATACCTTAATAAATATCTTTTATCTGATTAATGATAATTATAGTTAATTTTAAAATTTAGAATTGCTCGTACCATTTTTCACCTGTATTTTAAATTTAGTTGATCAGAATTAGTCGTAAAGATATGTAGATAAAAAACGTATTTATAAGCGTTATCTAAACAATTTCTAACTTTAATTAGATGGGGCATTGAAACAAATATCAATATTTTGAAAAAAAATATAGACAAAAACCCCTGATAATATTTCATGTCTCTCCAGCTCTCCTCATGTCGTTGTGTAGTCTGAACATAGTTAAATTATAATTTGAATAAATTGTTAACTTTAATCACTCAATTTTAAAAAATTAAAATAACAGAGGAGGACGAGTCTATATTAATATGACTAAATATTTGTGTACATGGATCGGTGGCCACCTATTGGTAGCCCACTACCCAGGGGCGGACCTATTCACAAGCTAGGGGGGCCTGACCCCCCCTGAATTTTTTTTAATTAGCTTAATCCTCTGGGCCCCGTGACCCACAACCCCCACCCAAGTGCCCCCTAGCCCCCCTGAATCCCTGCTGCCCTTACCCTTCCTCCCTTGGCCCCCCCTTATCGGAGAGGCCGGGTCCGCCCCTGCCACTACCGATGGATTAATTTAAAATCCATCGGTTAGACACCTTTCATGTGTTAGACGGCCATATGTCCATATGCACAAATCACTACTCTATTAGTATACCCTAGCAAAGTAAATACCTAAATTGTCTTTGATCGTTGGAGTACAAATCTATAGTATAGTGGGGGTACAGATCTAGATGAAAGAAGTGCATGCACCTTGAGCTGCGAACAATCATCAGTTTTGATGCCATTGTGACATCCTCAATGTGCTGAAGCTAATCAACTTTGATGGGAATTTGAAGTTTTCGTCGGTGGTGGCTTGTGAGGGCCTGAGGCTAACGGTGTGATCTTGCCAATTTCAGGATTATTTTATCGAAAAATACTCGAGTGGGGTCTAATTCTACATATATTTACACATACACAAATATATACATAGACATATATCGTTCATGAATCACTCGCATTTAACAAATTGATAAGAGCGTAAAAGAAGCCAAAAAATTAAAAATGTATTACAAATAAAGCTAGCTATACATGCATTTTAAGGATTTTAAGGACGAAGATGTCGATTAACATCATTTATCAATCCCTTGCTTGCATAAAGGACAACAAGAGATGATTCTTAGCCATTGATCAGCACATCCAAGGTGAAATACGTGCAGACATGGGAGCTGTGTCACTTGTTCTTGGTCTTTGTATTTAGATAGACATATGCGACAATCCTGTTAAGATGCAATGAGAAACGTACGTCAATTAGCATTCATATTAATTAGCTTCACGTACATATAACAATACATGCTTTAAAATTTGGTGGCTATATAAGTTCAAATTAGTATAACATATACACATATATATACGTTATGATGAAGCACTTGTTATTGATTGGGAAACATCCATATATATATACCGAGTTTTGGATGGCAAGCTCGTTCTTGATCATATGAGCTTCCTTGAACATCCAGCGAGGCAATCTGGAGATCTGATCATTGGAGGCACCCCTGTTCTTGGAGGCAGCATTCATGTTGAATCCAAGCACTCGATGCACGAGCGGCACGCAGCAGCAGAGCAGCAAGAACACCAGGAACGGAAAAGAGTAGGCAATCGCGTTCCCGGCCAACAGTATCACGCACAGCATGTGCAGCTCCGGCGACCTGGTAGAGGACTTGTACCTGGTGTCGAAGATCCATACGGTTCCTATCACGAACAATATCGCCATGTAGAGCTCTAGAAATGTCCGGGATCTGTTCATCAGATATGAGCTCCTGCATGCGCATATATATTTATTTTTTTGATTAGTTGATTCAAATGGCTAGGGAATCAAAGAGAAAATAAAACAAGAGTATAAGAAGACCTCATGTGAGGGAACTAACATGTTCGCCCAAACTGAGGTCGCCAAAGCATATATATATATGTGAGTTTTGAATTTAAATCGCAAATAAAATATTCTAGAAGTACTTACTACTTGTACCTAGATTCCATACAGCTGCTCGTCTCTATCTGCTGCTCTAAACAAGAGCCGGAGCCGGAGCTAGAGCCGGTGGTACTGGGGTGTCTGAGCTTGGAGTAGCGGAAGCGCCAGTAGAGGAGTGGCAGGCTGAGGATGTTTCCAAGGTTATATCCAGCAAGCCAGATGGCGAGATGCCAGGCTGCAGGTTTGTAGTACTTGCGAGACGGGACGGCAATTATTGCGGCGGTGATGACTGATATCTGCACCAGCAGAAGGACGAGCTCCATGGCCAGCCATGGTCCGGAGTTGAATGGATTCAACAGCAGGTCGGATCTCGAGCCGTTCTGGTACCGGTAGACCCTTCTCAAGAAGATGAACCATCTTGCTCTAGACATCCTCATGGCTACTCTCGTCGGCAAGGAGATCTCCGGTGCGGCGTATTCACCTACGGGCGATAATGAGTACCATGGAGATGAAGAATTACAATAGTGACGAGTATCCATGATCGATCTCTTTTTCACCGATGCATGAGTTTGTGGTGTTATAATTAATATGGTAGAGTTGGGGGGGGGGGTCTAGCTAGCTAGCACTGCTTGTGATCTGAACAGGACGAGGAAACAAAATGAGGTAAGATTGAAGGAAGAGTGGTGGTTGGCACTTGGCAAGTTGGGGAGGGACTAGGGAGATGGTGACCAAGAAGCTAAAAAAAGCTAGCTTTGCTTGAGCGCCAAGGGTATTAGTATTGATCATGCGTGGAACTAATCGATGGCTAACCCTTCTTTAGCTTCCTTGCTTCACCTACACATATATATATGTGATTAGTGGTCTACCAACCCTATTCGATCTATATGCATGTATCAGTACGACTGTACGGAAGCTTCAGTAGGTTAATCATAGCTTATGCGTTGTAGTGTACATCATATATTCATATATATATATATATATATATATATATATATATATATATATATATATAGCTTGCTTTAGGACCGACTAAT
Organism: Narthecium ossifragum; assembly: GCA_963920575.1. Lineage (NCBI taxonomy): Eukaryota > Viridiplantae > Streptophyta > Magnoliopsida > Dioscoreales > Nartheciaceae > Narthecium > Narthecium ossifragum. Next base: position 27,096,678 of record OY986970.1, on the reverse strand, counting down.
GTATGAACGTACGGCCGTACTGGAAGCTCAAGGATGGGTTTCTACTTTCCACTATAAATTTAGCAATATTATAAGAGCCAGATATGATCAATATTTTCTTAGTTGTGTACAAGTGGTCAGTTTAGCCAAGGATGGGTTTCCACTTTCCACTATTCTTTATTTCCTTTTAAAAATACTCAAATTTGGCTTGTTGCTGGATAAACCGGGTCAACCCAGTCTCCGAGCTAGCCAACCAAACTGATCGTGCTTTTTCGAGTTAACTCGTGGAGTTTTTGGCGACGCAGTCTCCGAGAAGCATTGCCTTTACTTTTGTGTTTGATAGAGGAATCAGACGGCTTGGATGTTCTTCTCCATTTGACTCGAGATCAGTTATCATCTCGCCTCCCAAACGCCATTCAACCACACCTACGCTTCACGGATTATTCGTATTTAGATGCGTACCGTATCCAACACGTGTTAGATATAGATACACACTCGATACATTCATATATGTATCCAATTATTTAGATCATCAATACGTGGAAGAAGAGACTAAAATATGGGACTTTAGAGGTGATGCATTTGACCCGGTGGATGGTGCTCACATACTTGAGGTAGCATAGCTTTCATTAGGGGGGTGTTTGGTTACTAGCATCAGTTGATGCAGTGTCAATTGATGCAGTATTAGCATCATCTGTTTGTTTGGTTGCTTGTATCAACTGATATAGTATTAGTTGATTTTCTGTTTGGTTGGTATGTATTGCATCAAGTGATACAAAAGATGATAACATGAAGGGATCGCACGAACAGAGGATCTGATAGAGAGGAATGCCGGAGAAGACGTCGGAGCCAGTCTCCCCTTCTTCCGCTCTCTCCGCTGCCACCCATCACTCCTTAAGTCCTCCATTTCCTCCTCTCTCATAACCTGTTCTACCACCATCGTCTCCTCGCCCTCTACGACTTCTTCTCTCTATGGTGGCCCCCATCCCACTCCCTTCTCCCCTCCTCCCCTCCTCCCTCCTCTCCATCTCCTCTGCTTCTCCCACCCGGACCCCCACCCCATCCCACTCCCCTCTCTCCCTCCTCCCTCCTCTCCATCACCACACACCTCCTCTTGGTCGACGACGACGGGCGGGCAGGCGGAGGGGCGTCCGCTTGGTCGGCGACGGCGAGAGGAGGGGCGTCCGCTTGGTCGATGATGGAGAGGATCGGACTCCTCTGCTTCTCCCACCCGGACCCCCACCCCGTCCCACTCCCCTCTCCCCTCCTCTCTCCTCTCCATCACCACACACCTCTTCTTGATCTCCGACGGCGAGTGGGCGGAGGGGTGTCCGCTTGGTCGGCGACGGCGGGCGGAGGGGCGTCCGCTTGGTCATTGATGAAGAGGGTTGGTTGAGAGGGATCGGGACTGGAGAGGAGAAAGGAGGGATGAGGTGAAGAAGATGCATCACGTGTGATGCACATGTGATGTATCAGTTGATGTTGCATCAGCAGAAACAACCATTTTGGTTGCATCAGCTGATGCAGCATCTGAGCCTCTTTTTGCATCAGCTGATGCATTTGCCCAACCAAACACTGGTTTGGATTCAAATGATGTATCAACTTATGCATGTATCAGCTGATACATGCAACCAAACAACCTCTAGATGAACTAGAATTAGAGAATACGTTTTTTGCTGATGGGAGCAGTGACACCATTGAGAGCATTAGTGAGGAGCATAATGACTTTTTTAAGTTATTTGTTTTTGAGATTCCTTCGTATTTATGTAGATGAATACATTGTTATTAAACATCAATCTTTTGGTTTTTATAGATGACATATATGAACAATTTGAAATTTGATATGTATATATGTATGTATAAATTAACATTAGATATGTATAATGTATATATGTATAAATTAACATTAGATATGTATAATGTATATATCATCCTAGGCTATGATTATAAAATAACCTTTGGCGTTGTCCTATATGGATCTTGCGTGGCAGACTTTATTCTATGTGGAGCCTACGTGAAGGGGAGGGTTAGTGGGGGAGGGGGTTAATGGGGGAAGTTAACATGAAAGCTAGTGGAGGGTTAGTGAGGGAGGGGGTTAAGGGGTGGGTGGTTACCGTGCCAGATGGCACAGGGGCCTGCTAGTCATCCTTATATGGAGCGATGGTTAGCAATTAACATCGCGTTTGTGGCAGAAGGATGTCCTAGGTGACAGAATAATCCTAATCGAGGGGGTTTAGTGGGGGAGTGGTTATTGGGGTGGGGTGGGATGAGATGATCACTGGGTGGATATATGTATAATTCATAGATGAAGGAGGGGATCAGTATTCTTTTCAAAAATTACCGCACAAAAGTATACGTGTCGCGTCGTACCCGTGTCCTGTATCCTGTATCCTGCAGCCGTATCTGTGCTTCCTGGAACAAAACCCTGGTTGGAAGACGGCGGAGAGCCGCCCGTAGCTTCGAAGAATCGAAGCACGGATACCCTCGCCTCTACTGTCTCTCTCTCTCCGGCTGTCGGCGAACTTCAAAGTCCGAGACATCCGAGGCGGTGAGCTCACACGCCCCCCCCCCCCCCCCCCCCCCCTCTCTCTCTGACGGTGGCTACTGCCGGCCACCCAGCCGCCGCCAACAACTCCCCTCCTTTCGTTGTCCTATCTATCGTAAGTTAACGCTTCCCTGAAGAGTTTCTTTTTGCTCGATAATTCTGCATGATTGTTGAAGTAGAGGTTTGCCGCCCTTCCTCTGTGCTTTCTTTTGCGTCTCAAATCAAATGCTTGCGAGCATTTGGAGCATTATATAATGCAATGTAGTCTAGATGGGTTCCCTGCATTGAGATGCTTTCGTAGAGTAGTTGCCGTCGTAAGATATTTGCCGTATCGGAGAGTGTATCGTTTATTTATGTCTATCATCTATATTGTCGTTGCATAGTCCATCAAACATAGTGCCTCCTCTCCTTCTCCTCTTTTTTGCCCACTTCTATCTAATCCTTTTCCCTCATCTCCCTCTTGATTTCTGTTTTTGAATCTTTTGATGCCATTGCCATTAATTCCGTCATCTCTATTCCTTCTATTCTAGCTCACATCACTATTGATTTCTATGGCTGTCTAACAACCTCTTTCCCTATCTTGAGTGCTTATTGTGGTGTTTAATCTTTATTTGCATGTAACCAATTTGAATGATTTATGTTCTGACCTCTTGTGTTTTTAGGTTCCTGGACTTTGAGCTTGTTAAAAGATGCTTGTGTTGTTCGAAACACCGACAGGGTTCGCCCTGTTCAAGGTATTGGATGAGGGGAAGCTTCAGAAAGTCGAGGTGATGAAAAAAATCTTCTATAGTCCATCACAGGTTAATATTAATTTGTTTCTGCTCGGAACTTATCCTTTGTGTTGTGTATTGATCTTTTCCTTTTGCTTTATTAACAGGATTTGTGGAAAGAGTTTACAACTTCTGAGTCAGCGAGACAGGTCATTTGTTGTGATCATAACATTGTTTTTGTTTGCTATTTAGGTTTTTTTTGCCCTTTTGTTTTCTTAGTGGAAGGCACATGTTCTGTATTAGATACGATGCACAAGTTTGTTATACATATGAGAATCGTCTAGTTGTCTCCATAGAGTTAATATAACATGCATATGAGCTGCTAATTTGTATTTTATTCAGAGGTATCATCTGTATATCATGCAATTATAAATCTGCTTTGGTTTAGTCAATTTTATGTTTCATGGTGAGCTAAAATAATATAGTTTTTGTTCAAAAAAAAAAAAATCTGGTTCTATAATTTGTTGTTAGGGTGCCATTGATTTAGTATGCCGAAATATTTCAATTAAATCTCATGCCTGATTTGTATTAGCAACTTTGTGTTCATACTAATATATGCTTTCTGCATTATAACGCTCCGTGTTTCATTATTACCAATTCAATCAATCGAGAAATTTGTTATTTTTCTCAAGCCATGTAAAATTTTGAAGGTTCCTTTCAGCTTCTTTTGGGAAAATTCCCTTCACCTATACTCAGAAGCTTCATTCAGCTTTCACTAGACTACTCCACAAGAAAACTCATGTTATGTGTGACTTAACGAGAAAGTCTAGTACTCTAGTTAACATTCATAACCACTTGTATCTTTTTGACGCCAATGCATATATCTATAACTAGTGCCCCCCCCCCCCCCCCCCCTCCTGACATGGTTATAACGGACCTCTCTCACTCTATATCTCTCTCTCCCCACTAACTCCCGCACCTCTCTCTCCACCGTTAGATCACCCAAGTCATAAACACAAAGAGATAACCTCAGCCCTCTGATAGGATGCAGTGGGCCTATAAGATTGATTTGGATTTAAGCTAAGCAAATTATAAAAGCCATGACAAACATATATTACGTAGTACTCTACATATCGTCTTTCTTGTTTAGATAATTTCATCCGAAAATGATGAAAAACGATGAAGCATCTAATTTAAGGCAAATGGTTTTGTGCTTGGACCAAAATGTTTTTGTTATCATGTTCTCTGTGTCATAAGGTCTGAATCCCTTCTAGAGCTCCTATCATGGTGTCTTTTTCTGTTTTTAGTCTTTTAAAGTGTTATTGAAAGATCATCCATATTTTTGCCCTTCTCTTGAATGCTTCTGTTTGCTTAGGAGTTGTGTCAAACATTTTTTGGCCTTAAATTTTCATCAGGTGGTGAAACTAAAAGCTTTCAGTAAGTTTGAGAACACATCGGAAGCCTTATCGGCAGCAACATTGTTGATTGATAGCAAGCCAAGCAAGGATCTTCGCAAGTTTTTGTGTGCTCACTGTCATGGAGAAAAATTAGCTGTGGCTGATTCCAAACTTGGAAATACAATCAAAGACAAGCTGGTTACTTTTCATCCCATATGCTTATCCATCTATTGGTTTCAACATCTTTACTTGCCCTTGTTATTGCTTCAATGCCTTATTATGTAATTGCAGCAGATAGAATGTATCCACAACAATGCTGTGATGGAACTAATAAGGGGAGTTAGAAGCCAACTGACTGAACTTATAACAGGATTGGGCGCACAAGATTTAGCTCCAATGAGCTTGGGATTATCACATAGTCTCTCTAGGTACAAACTGAAACTCAGCCCTGACAAGGTAGCTTTACCTTCGTTTATCTCCTTATCTTCCAATTATGGTTATCTTTCAGAAGGGCAATTATGAATTGGAAGATGGCAATTATGAATTGGAAGATGCTTCTTTTTTCATGCTTATGTAGCTGTAAGATTCGGGTAAGTTACAGCAAGCCATAACTAGCACCTTCCTGCCCTTTCTAGGTGGATACAATGATTATTCAGGCCATTGGATCGTTGGATGACCTTGACAAAGAGCTAAATATTTACGCAATGAGAGTTCGTGAATGGTATGGCTGCCATTTTCCAGAGCTTGCTAAAATTGTCCAGGACAATGTTCAATATGCAAAAGTGGTGAAGCTGATGGGTGATTGTGCAAATGCAGTCAGTTTTGATTTCTCTGAGGTACTATTCCTTAAGCCAAAGATATAGATCAGAAGTAATGTCTTACTTGTCAATTATTTGCTGCAAACTTGGCTCAAATAGGTACTATCGGAAGAGGTCGAAACTGAGTTAAAAGAAGCTGCTGTAATATCGATGTGAATAGAAGTCAGTGACATGGCCTTGGTGAATATTAGAGCGCTCTGTGACCAAGTATTGGCTCTTTCAGAGTATAGAGGCCAGCTGTATGATTACCTAAGAAGCAGAATGAATAGCATGGCACCAAACTTGACTGCACTAGTCAGGAGAAATTGTTGGACCTCGTCTTATCGCTCATGGTGGTAGTTTATTGAATCTGGCAAAACAACCTGGTAGTGCAGTGCAGATTCTCGGAGCGGAAAAGGTTGATCTCGCTTGTTCCATATTTCCTTCAGGTTGAATTATATCTCTTATGGGGATCTGATAGTTAGTAAGCTCCAACATTCCTGATTTTTTGTATATTCATTGTTCTAGGCAATTGCATGTATCATTTGTATGTTTGTAGGTGGCTTGTAAACTCACACTTATTTTTATGGCACTTCATATTAGGTAACATATTCAATGAGCAGAATAAAAGAAGCATTAACATGAACATGGCAGGTTTATTGCTTGATAGTAAGACTACCTGTATTTTTCATCTGAAGTTCCTTTCATACGACTAGTACCAGCTTGCCTTGATATTTATAGGCCTGCATATAGATTTGAATGAATGAAATGCTTAACCTCCATGAGATGTGCTGAATTATCATCACTTGTTATTTGACGGCGATATTTGTGCTATAAGTTACTGCTATATGTCCTTCCTTAGGCCTAAGTTTTAATGTCTAACTTTAGAACTTGGCACCCTGTTGCAGGCACTCTTTAGAGCTCTGAAGACAAAACATGCTACACCAAAATATGGGCTTATTTTCCATGCATCCTTAGTTGGTTAGGCACAGTGAAGATGCTGTCGGCCAAGATCATGGAGAGTAACAGAAGACAGATGCCAAAAGCAAGAAAAAGGAGAAGAAGAAAGACAAGAGAGGCGACTGATGTGCTTCTTTACAGATTGCAGGACTTAAAATGAAGCAGGAGATACAGTCAGTCAAGTTTTTGCTAGTTTAACCATCATCTAAAGACAACAGAGTTGTTGAAGTCATTATCACCAATCTCCTGGTTAGGTTTTCAGACAGATGTTTAACATGGTGATTTTGTTGCTCGCGGTCTTAAGCTGCTAGAAATCCTTTAGGCCTTGTTATCAGGAAAAACTTTATGGCCGTGAACGCAAAGTTATTTAATTTTTATCTATCAATCTCTTGATTGGATTTCCATGTTAATTCTTATTGTGCCTTCATGAGATGCTAGGAATGTCATATACTGTGATTGTTTTGTTTAGAAGTAGTTGCTGCCACCCTGAGCAATATGTGGAGAATTCTTCAGATTCAAGATATAACAGTGATTGTCTTCATTCTGGATGCATCTTAATTGTAGACTTTCTTATCTCCTACTGGAGTCTACATTCTATATGTGATCAGCGGTGTGTGTGATGTAGAGACAGATGGGCTCCCTATGGTGCTGTGTTTAGTCTTGACAAGAAGTGATTGAGCGTATATGTCACGTAGACATGTGCATCGTACATAGTCATTTTCAATGGTCCAAATCCACTCACATCTACTGATCCCCATCACATAAGTCAATAATATATGGTCACGTAAACCATGTGCAGTGTATATGGTTGAAAAGTCACGTGCACATATCTTTTTTTCTTTCAATTAAGATAAAAAGTGTTTTATCTCAGCTCAGCTGCCCTAAGAGCATCTCCAACGCGCGATGGCACTATTTGCAGCAAAAATGCAGCATTGGAGGTGATAACACTCCAATGCAAGCAGCTCTAAAAAAAAAGATTCTATTTGCTATACTATTTTATAGTTATTGTAATTAATAATAAAAGAGTGTATAAAATACAAAATATATTATATAATTAACTATCATATAGAAAGTATTATAAATTTAACTAAAAGAATTAACTATCATATAAAATATATCATCAATTAACTAATTGATGAGATGGAGGCAAGTGAATCCGAACGATTTCGTCAGTTTCTTAATCGACATAAAAAGATCAAGGATAAAGAAGCACATTTTGCACTTCGAAATGCACTGATTGAACATTTATGGGAACGACATGGCAATGAAGAGATGTAATATTTTTATCTATATTCAATGCTTTCACGTATTAATGCATATTAAATTAAAATTCTCAATGTTTAGTGTGTAAGATTTGTCTTCATTTTAGTATTCTGCACAAATACATTCAAATAATGTAATTACAATTAGAATTAATTTTATTAAAAACCCACGTACTAATATATAATTTAAAAACCTAATGATGAAAAAAAACAGTAAAAAAATAATTTATATACAATTAGATAAATAATAATTAAAAAATATTCAATATTAGTCTTGTTTTGTAGGGATCGACAAGAGTTTTCTATTGATATATTATTTATTCTAAATAAATCAGTAATTTTAAAGTTACACAAATTATTATAGTTAAGGTACTTTAGCTATAGGATATATTAGTAATTTAGAATTAAATGAGAAGAATAGAAATGGTAATTTAGGAATTATAAAAGTTATTAAATATCATTGCCGCATAAATACAGCTCCCCTCTCTCAGCTGCATTTATATAGCTGAGAGGGGGGAGCTGCATTTATCCAGCCGGATTTGCAGTCCAGTTGGATTGACATTCAGCCCGATTGGAGTTGCTCTAAGAATCAGACTACTGTATATAAAGTTGGGGGTCTCCTAGCTGTCCCAAAACCTACTCTCTCTAGTCTCAACTCGCGTCAATGATATGAAAACCCTCTTTATTATGGTTGAGCCGCTTAATCAAACGGAGGTGAGCACTGAGCAGAGGTTAAATTTGAAAACCCTCTTTTATGTTTTCTTTTGAAGACTAATAGTATGATTATATGGACTATTATATATATGTGCTTTTGTGTTTTTCGACGGACTATCAAGACACGGACCGTATAAACAATTGCCTAGTGGCGCGACAGGCACGGCGGGTAGAGCGTCTCTCTGTCACCGCGGGCTTCCTAGAGTTGGGATTGACCCGGAGGGTTCGGAGCGTCACGGGATTAAACTCATTAGGGATATGTACAAAAACAGCACTGAAGAGAGTGTCCTAGCCAATCTTCAGATTGAAAGTAAAAGGTCAACTAGCTCACGGGCAGGCTAACTTTCCTGTTATAAAACCCAGGCATTTAAAAAAAAGGTCAGCTGGTGGGTTGGCGGCCTCGGTGGATGCTGTCTATGGAAACCCAACAAAGGACCATCCAAGAAACTCCGCCGAACTTGACTTCGGAGGTCAGTCAACCAACTGGCATTTTAAAAAAAAAAACTAACTGGCATTTCTTATCGAATGGGCCATGCCTTCCTCTGTCCATCCATATCAACGCGTCGTCACCATTATATATAGAGGTGGCATCGCATCATCAATGGGTACACCAACCTAGCTAGTTGAAGGAAATAAACTGGTCGAGTGGTGTCTCCAATCTCCATCTCCATAGATGGCGAAGCTGCTGACCACCTCCGCCCCCGCCCTGCTCTGTCTACTTCTAGTACTGCTGCTTGCCTGCTCTGCCACCAACGCCATATCCGTTTCATGTACTCGATCAATCTTCTCCTGCTTTCATCTCCTTATAATTATTTGCTTCCATTTTACGTCTCCTACGTACGTACTAGAAGTGGCTCTTCTAGCTAGCACGTAATATGTATCTTACTGCACGCATTGATGTTTGTTTCTCAGGTATTCCAAGAAGGGCACTATTGAGGTACGTTGATGCATGCCAAGAGCCTGCGGACCCTGTAGACCCTGAAGAGCCCGGAAGGGCTCAAGCTCAGGGCAGCAGGGGACACTATGGGCCACCGGCGCCGGAGGCCAACAGGATGAGGAGCTCAGCAATGCCGCGCCCTCCTCCCGGCACCATCAATTGAGTGATCGAGCACCACCATGAATATTCGAGCAATAAATTAAGACTGTTTAATTGTAATTGGCTTTGGTGATCCACCCAATGGTTGGATGGAGAGTACGTAGTACCTTATCCTTACGTAGTTGCTTTGATTTGCAGTTTTTTTCATTAATGTCAGTGAAAGAAGAGAGAGAGAGAGAGAGAGGTATGGTTCCATCATGAGACTCTTGATCGAGTGACCAACATATATGTGGATCATGCATGCCCACTCCAAGCTTTTGGGTCCTTGTATCGCTTCAGAAACTTCGGAATAAAAATGTTTTCTTTTTCTTTTTCTTTTCGTAATTCCATTTTCCATTGCGAGGCTTCAATACCCTGCAATCATTTTCTAAGAGAATATAGATGGCAAAATTATTAGATGTGCAGTGGCACCACCTCTTAACTTGAGATTGTAACTAATAAATAATCGTCTCGTTGCGGAATACGAAATTCTGCTGGCCTTGTTTAATTGCTAGCTGGCAAGGCTTCGTAGCGTCTACAGTGGACTATTGGGCCTGTTTGGTATGTATCCCCTGACCCTTCTTTATCTCCATGCTTATTCTTAAACATAAAAAATAATAATAATTATTATATCCTCATTTCACCTACCACCATCACTTTATTTTTTCTTATTTCCATTCCTTAACCTAGAATAAGTTAACCTCAAAATCCCTTAACCCCCATTAATTCAGAATAAGCTAACTCCACATCAAACAACCCATAGATTCTTCCTTCATTTTCTTAGATAGGTTTGGTTTCCTCGTAGACTAATAATTGATTCGTTTCCACTCATATTTCTACGACTGCATTAATTCTGGTGCTGTTTTCGTAATTTGCGACCTCGGCAGACATTACGTATTTAGAGATGGCAAAATTGACCGCCCCGCTGGATAACCGACACGATCTGCACCGATGGGGACGTGTATGGTATAGATTTTTTACCCGTAGATACGGGTATGGTTTACAAATTTAAAATCCGCGCGGGTGCGGTGCGGATTATGGTATTGGGTAATATCCGCCCCGCCACTAAATATTGGTTTGGTGGATTTTACAGAGTTTATTTTTGTAATAATACTCTAATAAAGACTAATTGTTGATGATTGTTTGGTGGATCTAGATTTTAGAGACCGAATGTTGACGATAGTTTGGTGGATTTAGATTTAGATTTTAGAGACTTAATGCTAATTGAATGGTTTTTTTTAGGTTTTGTTGATAACCGCGGGTTGCGGGTAATATCCGCGTACCCGCGGGGATGATTATGATCCGCGATCCCCATTATCCGCGCGGGAACGAGACGGTGCGGGTATGGGTGGAGGAGTGCGGGGACGGGGACGGATATTCCAATATCCGCCCCGATCCGTCCCGTTGCCACCACTATACGTACTATATAGAGTCTTTGTTTGTGTATTCTGATTGATGGATGGAGAACAATGGGTTCTTCAATCTTCACTCATTGTTTATTTCATATGCGAGCAAATAAAAGTCACCATTCGTGGCGTCTATAAGTGACTTCCTAGGGTTCTTCCTTCATTTTCTTAGACTTGTCCTAATACCAATGCACTCCAGACCCGAGAGAGGTCGTCGCAAATAAGACGGCGATCCACACTTCCGGCGGCAGGAGAGGCGGAGGCCGCGGGGGGCATTCGTCGAAGGAGATAATAAAGTTAGATAAGGGTATTTTTGTCCTATATAATAAAAAAAACTAATCTAAAGTGTTATCAGATGGACTAATGGGATGATAAATGTCACTAAACTAAACTAGTCTTATCGGCAATTATACTAAATTGACTTTGTTTCTAATGTTGCAATTTATTATATCATCGTGTTTTCACTTTTCATCATGAAACAAATCATTTATATAAAATCCTTGCATAAAGGTCACGAATCCCGACTTATAAATAAAAAATTTCACGACCAAACAAAAGAGATTTAAAAATTTAAATTCTTTAAAAATCTTAAATATTTAGAGGGCAATTGGGGAATTGACCGTCCCGAGAGCGTTCCACTCAAATTCCATCCTTGCATACCACGTACCTAGCTTGTTCGGACTAGACTAGATTGAGCCCGGGCCAATGCTGGCATTTGATGGCCCAACAAAAGATTGTATTTTTGGGCTCACAACAAACCAGTATTATTCTCTTCCTGAAGCGGCCCAATAAGAAATACTCCGGCTGGTTCGATGCCGACCTCCAATTCGGGCCGGGCTTTTGGCGGTTAGTACTGCTTTTGATTTGAAAGAAGCGGAAAAAGAAAACCAATAGTGGGAGGGGCTTTCCCGCTACCTCGAGCTGAAATCAATACTTTTCCCGCCATCTCATAGTTCCCCCATTTCAAATCGGGACGCACCGCTGCTGCCGCTGTCCGTATGCTGCTGCGCCCCCCAAAACCCTTCGCCTCTATCTCCCTCCCTCCCTCTCGGATCTCGGAGATGAAGCAAAGGAGGAGCTCGAGTTCGTCCTTCTTCCGAGATCTCCCAGCCAGAGAGCTCAATGGCACCGGAGGTACCAACCCTTAGCAATCATTACATCGTTAATTTCCATCCTCCTCCGCCTCCTCTCTGGCAGTGTCTCACTGGGTTGCCTCCCTTCTATTTCTTTGCAGCGGTGTTTGGAAGGCCCTATTTAGGAGATCTATCATCGGACTCCGGCGGTATCGGCAGTGGAGTGTTGGTCATCGACCACGAGGAGTTCGGCGCTCTTCCTCTCGCGATCTCCTTCTCTAAGGTCCTTCCACCCTTCTAGATTTTCTCCGCCATGAATGAATTTTGTTACTGAATTCCACTGTCATATTTCCTTGCGTAGTCGAGCAAAAACCCCCATTTTCTTGCGGTTTCCGATGAGGATGGATACATTGGTTTCTATGACACTCGCCGGAGACTACCATCATTGGCTACCTGCGGGGAGAAAACAGGTTTGTGAGCTTTGATCGAACTCACCCACCTAGATGTGTGATTCTTTTTCTTGGGGTCAATGCTGCTCACACTACATTTTCTTTTGTTCCTCTCGGATCCAGCCGAAGCTAAGCTCTGCGGATGGGACGCCCACAACAATGCCATCTTTGACATTTCTTGGATAAGGGTAATGCATAGGTTCCACCTAAATGAATCGAATTTGTGGGTTATGCTGATTCGAATTGTTTCATTTGCTATTAAAGTAACCTCTTTCATGTTTTTTGAACTCTATTTTGTAGGATGACACCCAAGTCCTGACGGCTTCAGGTGATCAGATGGTGTGTTCCTTTCTGTCCCTTGCAAAAGATCAGATTTTCTATTGAAAACCCAGGAAGAAGAAGTGATATACTAATTCATGGGTTACTAACTCTTTCAGATAAAGATATGGAATCTGGAAGCGAAGAAATGCATTGGAGTCTTGGGAGGGCACACTGGCAGCGTGAAATCGCTCTCCTCTCATCCATCTAACCCTGGTCACTTTTACTAATTCCATTCTTTGTTAGGGTTTAATTGCTACTTGGATGATGAATTATAATGTAAGGATGTGTTATATGTCTGTGTAATGCAGATCTTGTTGTTTCTGGTTCTAGAGACGGGTCATTTGCTCTCTGGGATCTCAGATGCAAGCCTGGCCACATGGATAGGGATTCTGTGAAAGCAAACTTTGTGTATGAGATTTACTCCAGATTTATCTTTGACACTTAGATCTCTATGCATTGAATTGTGCCTTATGCTCTTAAAGTTATCAAACAGCAAGTCCTCCTGTTCTGCTGTGTAACGATATTGATTTATTTGCTCAGTTCTGTAGCTGTTGTTAAGGGAGCCCATATGATACCTCGACGACAGTCAAGTAAGCGAGGAAAGGTTTGTCCTTGACAGCGTGCTTATCCTTCAAAATGTGTATATGCTCCCCATGACATTGAGTTCTTGTTTCAGGTTGCTTCCACAAGCATTACTTCTGTTCTTTGTCTTAAAGATGAAATTATAATTGCCACTGCTGGGGCTACTGACAGGTGAGGAAGAGAATGGTCAATGTCGTTCAATAGCCAAATGATTTTCTCTGGTACTCATGGATTACCATGCTTCGTAGTTAAGATCAGCTTTGCAAGTTCTTATTGTTTCCCTGTTTTATGTCAGTGTTGTTAAATTTTGGGATACACGTAACTTGAAGGCTTCCTGTGGTTATGCATGTCCTTGCACCACTGCATCAGTTGTTGCTAAGGTATGCTTCAAAATTCACTGACTGCACTTCCAAGCTGTACCATAGTCTGAGAACTTACTATTTCCAGCATTAGTGTTGTTGTCAGAATCCAAAGTTGAGAAGGCCTCATGGAATTTCTTCCCTATCTCAAGATTCAAATGGCGTGCATCTAGCTGCATCTTGCATGGATAATAAGTACTTTTCATAGTCATCAGCTTTTAAGCTTTTTACAGCACCCGCAACCGCAAGCTTTAGTGTTCTCTTGAACAGTTGGCAAATTTTATCTGTGTCGCAGGATTTATTTGTACAACACGCTTCACTTCGACAAGGGTCCTATGAAAACATTCACTGGAAGCAGAATTGAGTCTTTTTTTGTGAAGGTAAGCCGCATTATTTGTATTGATCATATAAATTCCAACTTTTGGCTTCTCTGTGCTTCCTAAATGCCAACTCATTTTGCATGACTTCAGTCAGTGATAAGTGCTGATGGATTTCATATCCTTGGCGGTTCTAGCGATGGCAATGCATACATATGGCAGGTAATTGTCACTAATTCCAGTTATATTTGGCACATGTTGTGGAGTCTGCAACAAAGTTTTACTTTTCCTTCTAATGTCGTGTTAGGTGAAGAAGCCTGAAAAAGCTCCAATCGTGCTAAAGGGCCATGAAGGGGAAGTTAGTGCAGTAGACTGGTATGCTTTCAAAATAAGAAGCAGGAAGCTGCTCTGTATGCCATGGTTCCTGAAACTTAGATGTCTTAATGGGTTTCTTATTTCAGGTGCTTGTCAGAAGTTGGAAAGTTCGCCACTTCTGCAGATGATTTCATGGTTAGTTTGTTCTGTTTAGACAATTGTCTTTTTTTGCATCTGGATGACTGGATCACAAGAATTTCTGTGATTTATTCTCAACGGAGTCTGCGTAAAAGATTGAATAAGATATTGGAGGAGTACCATTTTTAGCTTGCTAAGATAATATGTCATCACCCAGATTTTCAATGTCTGATTGAATATAGACAACATTGTAGGTGAGGTTTCACTCACTGCCGGCTGTAGGGCGCTTAAGGTCATATGTTAACGATATATATTGCAACATCAGATCCCATTTCAAATGCATATTCCATAGTTAGGCTACTTCTGTATCAAAGCAATAGCACATTTATTAGCACTATAAATTGTTTTGAATTATCACCAATGTATAAATTACCAATACATTTCATTAGTTCATAGCTGGATAGATCAGATTTCGTGAACTGCATTTATAGAAATCTTGGGGTTGTCTTAAATCTGGCGACCCTTTCTATACCTAGAGATATATTCAAACTTCAAGCAAGCTTCAAAGGTTAGGTTTTGATGATATGGAAGTATATGTCATGTGAGGTGCACCTCTTTTTCCTCTCGAGGCACCAAAAGATTACACATTAACATCTGTTCCATCTCTCATTTTAACATTTGTTCCATCTCTGGTTTTAAATTTTAGCCTCTTTACCTTAAAGCTATGATTTGGACACTGTTCACTTGGGTTGGGGTACTAACAGCAGGACTACTTGATAGGTCCGTGTCTGGAACATGCAGCAAAGCAGTTGTGTAAGCACAGGATCTCCGACATTTATCCGAAAGAGAGTAACCGCAGAACCAAGCATAGGGGGCAGGAAGCTGTTCATGGATGAACCTTCAGCTGGCTCAAGAGAAGAAGCTCATGACATCTGCCAGTCAAGGCCAACAATGGCAAATCCACCCTCACCTGCTCAGCAAAAAGAGTTAGAGTTCACCACACCTGAATCTGGAAGGAAAAGAAATCTTAACACGTTCCTAATGGAAGCACAACAGATGCAGAAGAGTCCAGAAACTTTAACTAGCCCCTCTTCTGTTCTCAGTCCTCCTCCCTCTGTGAAAAGGAGAACCATATTAGACTACTTTCTTCATACCCCGTAGAGCTGCATCAAAAGGTTTAATATTCGTGCCATGCACTTAATCTTCAAATTGTACATGTAGAAGTGATGTTCCTAATGATTTCTTAGAACAAAGGAAGTGCTACTAGTCAAGCTCATGCACTTTATAGTGATGAAATTTTGATCATTTTGTGTGAAATGCTGTCCGCTGTGGCAATGCAAATCACAGCTAAGAAGCCTATGCTTTGCCTTGTTCTTGCTTTTAGAACATTTGGAATGCTCCCCACTGAGTTCATATACACACTCAGAAATGTTAGTCGCACAGTTATATACATTAGTGCGTTGTGTGTATTACTTGATAGAGTGACTGAAGTGCATGAAAAATACGAAAGAAAACAAGGGAGACCTGATCATGACCTGACTCAACTCTGCTCATCTCATCGGTTTTGGCACAACCAGACAGCACTATGGATGTGGAATGGCAAGAGGACTCCTAGCGTCCCACGTACGACTGACTTGTATCCCATGCAGGCTACCACGCGTCCAATTCTTCATACGTGTCAACCCTTCTCAGTCTTTAAGAACACCACTCTACTTCATCGATCCTAATAGTACATGAGCTATAGCTGGGTCATAGTAGGCTAGCGAGCGACTTAGTTTGGTAGGTGCAAAACAAAAGCTAGCATGGCGGATCAGCAGCATCAGAAGGAGGGGCGAGAGCAGGCGCAGCAGATGGCGCAGCGTCCGGTGGAGGGCATCAAGAGTCTGTTGCCGGACGAGGGCCCGTCGGGCTCACAGGTGCTGGCGGTGGCCGCCCTGTTCCCCGTCGGCGGCATACTGCTGACTCTGTCCGGCGTGACGTTGGTAGGGACTCTGATCGTGCTGGCACTGGCGACCCCTGTGTTCGTGATCTTTAGCCCGGTGCTGTTCCCGGCAGCGCTGACGATCGGGCTGGCGGTGCTGGGGTTCCTTGCCTCTGGGGCTATGGGCCTCACGGGGTTGTCGACCTTCACCTGGGTCGTCAACTGCCTGCGCAACCTGAGGACCAAGGCTCCAGAGCACATCGATCACGCCAAGCGCCGCGCCGCCGAGGCCGCTGGCCAGGTCGGCCAGCGCACCAAGGAAGTTGGCGAGGGGATACAGAGGAAGGCCCACGAGACCGCCAGGACTTGAGATTCGACTTGCATCGCGTGTTTCGTTAGTCTCGACGATATATATCTGCTATCCAAAAGCGAGGTTCTTCTTTTATGTCGGTTCGGTTGTCCACCTTCTTCTGCTTTCGTGTGTGAAGTAATTTTATGGATGGGTTGTTCTCCTTATGCTGTTGTGTAATAATAAGAGGGATATGTCAGTTCTTCTGTATAAGTCAGCAACTTAGCATTATGGGTCATCTTTAAATAGTTGTTAATTTCTTTGGCCCGTTACTCTTTATGGTGTAATCAATGCGGGCACCACGCCTGCTTGCTTACACCAAAGAGGGTTGTTTTTGCTTCAATTGGCCAACAGCTAGCCTTCATCGGCATCCTTCAGAGTGCCCCTCAATCATCCTTGTAAGATTTTGTCAATAGAATGCACTGCACACACACACTTGTAAGGAAGTACAAGTGCGAGACGAGTCGGCTAAAGTGGAATCACTTGTGTTATTTTTATTTACACGTAATATCATTTTGAGAATTTCCTTGAGAAAATGTAAACACAAAAGACCAGGAAGGTTTTGTACAAGTGCGAGACGAGTCGGCTTGCTGCAATCTTCTTCCCTGATGGAGTGCTGACTTGGACTTGGGCTGCAAGGGCAATGGTGTGCTTAGATCCTTGCCATGTAGGGAGAACTTGTGGAGGTTAGGACTTAGGAGGCGAGGTATCTGATCCATTATCCTGAAATCTAACTCACTGCTGGGTATTGGGTATGCTTCGAGAAGGCTTGCTTGGCCAGGGGAGTTTGTGAAGATCCTGCTTTCTTTTATGACAGACTGGTTCCACTTTCTCAAAAGTGTTGTTTGTGCATATCTCACGGGAGTTTTACTCTCGTGCGGATGTTTTGATGGCATCGGTTTGGGGGAATGAGTCCGTTCCTCAAATTTGAGATTAAGTTGTATTTTTTCTTTTATTTTGGGTAAGGGCTCAACTAATTAATAAAAAAAAGAAAAAAATGAATAGGGGTGTCCATGGGCTAGGCTCGGGTTGACCCAAGCATGAAATTTTCAGGTTCAGGATGGGCCAACCTTTGCCCAAGACCAAGCCCATCCAAGGTTTAGGGCGGGGGGGGGTTCGGGCTGGGCCTCATCGGTCAAACCCAAGCCCAACCCACTATATACCCAAACTCGGGCTCAGGCCTGAACCGACGCCCAACACTGGATATTAGAAAGAGGAAGGAGTTAGGTGTGTAATTTTAGATGGATATTAGAAAGATGAAGGAGTTGGGTGTGTAATTTTAGAAGGAAAGGTGGCCCATGTACATAGAAAGAAGAGGGGAGGCGGGAGATGTGAAGGAATTTTTGGGAATGGAGGATAATGTAGGCACGTGTGTGGTGGGGGATTAATATAAATAAAATTATAATCAAGAACTATCATTTGTCAAACAAATACAAAAAAGACACTTCCTTGATCTAGTCGGGCTTGAGAACGTGCATATTAGACCGGGTTTGGCCCGGGCTTGGGTTGTGTACCCCCACGCCCATGCCCAGCCCAATCTTGACCGGGCTCGGGTCGGATCGGGCTTGCTTTCGGGCCGGGTTTTCTGGTCGGACTCGGGCCTGTGGGCTTCATGGACACCCCGGGAAAGAAAGAGACATTAGCCAGCTTAAGCCGGCCATGATCTATGAAATGAGTGAGCTGTCTCTCTTCTCCGCTCCACATATGACATATCTCTCTCTAATCTAAATGCTTTACAGGCGACCACCACCACCTTCAAGAAACTCCTCTGTCGTCCTCCTGCTCTCCATCGCCGCCGCCTCCTCTCTCCCGTCCTTCCCCTCCGTATCTCCTCATCCTTTCCATCCACCGTCGCCTTCACCACCACCACCACCACCACCACCAACAACAGCCATCTCCCGCTCCCTCCCGTCTCTCCTCCCCCTCTCTCTCAACCCTCACAACACCACCGTCGACCTCATCTGCTCCCGACTCAAGCACTATCACCACCACGATGGCGGCGATGACGGCGACCATGGATATGCCTTTCTTGATGCCGCGAAGGAACCCCACCTCCTCCCCTACCTGGGCCACCGCGAGATCTCGAGGGTCCTCCTCCGATCGCAGTCCCTCCCTATGCCGTCCCTTGCCTTCTTCCGCTGGGCCGAGTCCCATCATCTCAGCCCTCACGCCCCCCTCAACTATTGCATCCTCGCCCACATTCTCACCTCCTCCAGGCGCTTCTCCCAGGCTCTCGTCGTCATCGATGGCCTTCTCCGGGCCCATCCCCGCCACGACGCCTTTGCCACCATGCTCTCCGCCGCCCAAACCTGCAGTTGCAACTGCGACCCCGCCGTCTTCGGCATGCTGATCAAGGCCTACGTCAAGCTGGGAAGGCTCCGCGAGGGCCTCGACGCCTGCCGCAGGACGATGGGCTCCGGTTTCTCTCCTGACACCGACGCCTTCAACTGCCTCCTCCACGCTCTGGCCAAGTCGAACCGCGTCCAGCAGTGCTGGGCGGTCTACGAGGAGATGAGGAGGATGGCCGGGGCGGCGCCCAACACCCGCACCTTCAACATAATGACCCACGCCCTCTGCCGAGGAGGGGATGCGGGCAAGGCGAGGGAGTTCTTGGAGGAGATGGAGTCGGAGGGGTTCGACCCGGACGTCGTCACCTACAACACCCTCATCGACGGCTACTGCCGGAAAGATGGGAGGATCGACGACGCGCTGTCTCTCTTCCGGATAATGCACCGGAGGGGAGTCGAACCCGACGTGATCTCATACACGATTCTGACGACGGCTCTCTGCCGAGAAAGGAGGCTACTCGAGGCTCACCAGCTGTTCGACAGAATGCTTCGCAGGGGTTTGAGCCACCCGGATGCTCGTGCGTACAATGCTCTTATAGCAGGATACAGCAAGGAGGGAAGGATGAGGGAATCCAGATTGCTGCTGTATGGCATGATTCAATGTGGTCTGATGCCCGATGATTTCACCTGCGCCGTGCTCGTGGAAGGCTTCGTCAAGTGTGGAAAGTGGCTCTCTTGCCTGAATGTTATCACCATGCTCCGCAAGCTCGGGAGCGGGATACCCTTCGATGTATATAAGAGCCTCAGCATTGTTCTCTGCAAGGAGAAGAGGCCCCATGCAGTGAGGAGGAGTCTGTTGAGCTGGATGATTCAAGACGGGCATGACCCTGATCTGGAGATTTATAATCCGATCATTGATGCCTTCTGCCAAAGTGATCTCGTCGCCGAAGCAATTGAAATGAAGGCCGATATGATCAGCTGCAGAGGAATTGCACCGGATTTGCTCACTTACCAGCTTCTCATCAGCTGCCTCTGTAGACTAGGTAAGAGCATCGACGGAGAACGCTTGATGGCGGAGATGGTCGAGTCTGGTCTGGTGCCTGATTCTGTCATCTGTTCCGCCTTTGTCGCTCAGTACTGCAAGGAAAGAGATTTTAGCAAAGCTGAGGCACTTCTTTGCTACTTTGCTGAGAAGTTTAGTGTTTATGATACCATAAGTTTTAATGCTATCATTGGGGCTTATTGTGAGGAGAAGGAGATGATTATGAAGGCATTTGAGCTCCAGGATAGGATGGTAAAGTTGGGCTTTGTTCCAAATGGTGATACGTGCAAGCTTTTGATTCATGGTTTCAATTCAATTGACACCTGACAGAGGTCATGGATAACGTGCAATTTACATGCCTCAATACAAGGAGGAGCATTATATGATGTTTATAGAAGCTGCCTTAATATCCTGAGACTATTCAGGATATCCAACTTGTTTGCCAGATTGGAGCAGATTGCTGGTATAAAGGAGAGTTTTCTGGACTTGAGGAGCTTGCAATAGCCATTGTAAGCTCTTCAATACTGAATAGATATTGAATCGACTATTGAGATTAAGACCTTCCTCAACCTTAGCATATGATATGGAGGTCCAGAGTTGGATCACTGTCTCTATGAATAGACCAGCCGAAGGGGTTATGTTGCATAAATTGTGTTTATATTGGTTTGTGATGAACCATTAGACTGTAAATTTGTAACTTATTGAATTAAGAATTAAAGGATTTTTTTGACTCCATATTTGACATTTGGATTGATTGATTGGTCACAATCTATTTTTCTGCATGATCAAAACACCCTATATTTTTGAAGATTTCCTCAATAGAAATCTCAAGAGGAAAACTCATGGATAAAAAGATATTAAAAGTTTTCAACAGTGGAAAACGTGTATTATAATTGCGTAGAATAATTTTAATATCCTCCTAATCTGTGTTTTTTCACTCAAATTAGAATGAGAATAAAACAATAATTCTATCAATATTTTGATATATTTTTATTATCTTTATTCTAAAACCCTTCCATGTCACTATAATAAGCTATGTAGATGAGCCCTTCCATGTATCGTCGTCGGACCGTCGACCGGAGAAGGGGAAAAGGGTGGGGTTGGCTCCGGTGGGAGATGGGCTTGAGGATTGGAGGGAGGGTGGAGAGGGTGGATGGGAGGAAACTGACCTACGAGGACTTTTCGGAGAGGTACTTGAAGCCCAACTGCCCCGTCGTCCTCACCGGCCTCATGGATGAGTGGAGGGCCTGCCGAGATTGGGTCACCGACCAAGGTTACCCCAACCTCCGCTTTTTCGCCGACCATTTCGGCGGCTCCACCGTCCAGGTACAGCTCGTTTTTTTTTTATTTTTATCACCCTCGTCGTCGAATGATTCCCAATTAGCCATCTTTGGTTTTCCGGTTGTGATTACGGCTCTTATCATCATTAATATCCATGGGCTTGGTAAGAAGAAACATGGCCTTTTCAGTTGCTTAAATCTTCTTCAATCGCATCTGTTGGTTTCTAGTGATTTTTTTTTTTTAATCTTGTTTGATGCTAATTTCTGCTAGATATTCCTATATACGTGCACCACTGTCCTGCAAATGTATAAAAAAAATAAAGCTAATTCATCAAAATGCTTTTTGGTTCGGACAATGAATTCCTCTTGAATGGTTTAGTACAGGAGATTTCCTCGTCTAGGTGAATGACGTTTAGCCATATAACGATTATATGGGCATCGATGAAGATAAGAAGGTCAAGTTTGTCGAATAGAAACTGAAAGGCATTGCTTCCCAATGATGGGAGCAACTGCTGATGACCCACATGCAAGAGAAGAAATCCCCATCAGATCGTAGCCTGGCATGAAACTCTTGAATGTACAAGAGAAAACAAGCCAAGAGATACTGAGAAGATTATTGCTTGAGGAGTGGATCCCCCAAGAAGGGCACACCCTTTTCTATACTAGATATATTTAGTTCTTGCAAATAGATAGATATATTGGTATGGGTCCTAAACCTGGTATAACGAAAGAGAGAGTAATCCTAGTCCTAGTAAAGAAAATGACAAAGAAACAGACATCCTTATCCTATTAAAGAAAAAGTACTGGTAATGGTAGCAATATTGATATGCTTCCGAGTTAAAATCCTAGTCCTGCGTCAAAGAACTTTTCTTAACATTATGATTGCTGCTTTAATGAATCCTCGTTTGTCATGGTTATCTCTTTGCTTGCAACTATGCAATTCTTGACTACTCATCTCTCATACGTTGAATGAGATTCATTTGAATCTATGGTCATAAATCATGTTGTTTAAGAATACGGACTATGATGCTCCTGTCCTGAATCATGATTTTGTCTTTGTTTTGCAGGTTGCAGACTGTTGTAAAAGAGATTCCACAGATCAGAAGAGAATTCAAATGTCTGTCTCGGAGTTTATCAACTATTGGGTTGAACTTGCTGAAGGAACTACTAATGGTCTAAGTTGCTCCAACATTGGCAGCTCGCTTTTATACCTCAAGGACTGGCATTTTGTCAAGGTATTAACAGGTTTTACTTGCACAAGACTCCTCCTTTGTTATATCTGAACAAGTTACAAAACATATTACATATTCATAAAAAACTCAGTGCTGTGAGGTATCCGTATTTAGGAAGCCTTTTATATGTGATATTAGCTTAATGCTAATCGACAAAAATATTTTTTAAATATACATGACGATTTAGACAATTGGAAGAAGGAAGGTCATAATTTTGATTGGCCACACAGATTGGAAGAAACAAGGAACATTAGCTTTTTTGTCAAGAAAATAATATTTGAGTAAAATGTCCTGATAGTTGTCCAGATTGGAAGCCTTCTAAGTTGCTAACAGAAGAGCTTCAAGTGGCAAAAGGTTCCTAAGAAGTTCCGTTAAGATAGATGATGGTCAGCATGGGTAGTGCGGATCACAATAGCATTAAGTTGATTTTCAGCTTGATACCTGTTTTAATTCCTCCAAGCTTTCTCATCTTTCCTGAGTTAATTTCAGGAGTACCCAAAATACGTGGCTTACACAGCCCCACCATTTTTTGTTGATGATTGGCTCAACCTGTATCTTGACAGCCATTTAATACATCGAGATTCAGACATTCGTAGTGGTGAACATGATATAAGTTGCTCTGATTATCGTTTTGTTTACATGGGTGCAAAAGGTATGTATAAGTTGCTAGCTTTCCGTAGTAGAAACCAGCATCTAAGGTCGAGTGTAGGATTGTGGTATCATGTTTGCCATCAATATTTTCCTGTTATATAGGCACCTGGACTCCTCTTCACGCTGATGTATTCAGGTCATACAGCTGGTCTGCTAATGTGTGTGGAAAGAAGCTATGGTATCTTTTACCACCTTCAGAGTCTCACCTTGTTTTCGACAGGTGTCTTTTACCCTTTCGATCCCTAAATGTATTTTTTTCATAGCAATAATTTATACCGAAAATTCTATCTTTTGATAGATATGTTGTTCAACTGTGCTATAGACAACTATTTTAGCTTTCTTCTCCTCAATTTGCGACTACTATGAATTTATTAAGACAGAAAGGAACTAATATGCCATTTCTCTTCTCGGTTTTTTGTAGCTGTTAATATTTTTCTCCTATCCATAACCTCCATGATCTCCTATAATTTTTTATACTAATAGCTTGCTTGGAAATTTTCACTAAGTTTTTATTCAATGACACATCTTTGATCCGAATTTTATAGGAACATAAAAAACACAGTATATGATATTTTTGATGATGTCTCTGAGGCGCAATTTCCAGGTTTTAAAAAGGTAACTTCAGTTGGTATTCGTTCTTCATCTGTATTTCTGCTATACCATTTGATTTCTGGGTGACATGCAGACTGTATGGTTGGAGTGTGTTCAAGAGCAGAACGAGATCATTTTCGTGCCTAGTGGGTGGTACCATCAGGTTCACAATATGGTATATTGTAGGGCATTCCTTATTGCCTCATTTTTCATTATTTTTTTTGCATCATGTGATGTATATGATCTTAGTGTGTGAAATCCTATTGCTATTATCGTGTTTATTAAACCATTAAGAAGTCAAAGTTAAACTTCATTGTTGTCTATGTAGGATTCGGGATATCATATGTTACCGTAAGTGGATTAAGGTTGGATTCAACCGACTATTTCCCAAGGATTTTGTCATATTTTCCATTTTATTACCTTTTAATTACTCTCAATGTACTTGATTTATCTCTGAATATTGCTGTATATTCTTGCAATGCTCCTATTTTTGAGTTATATTTTATTGTTTGAGCAATTTTCTTTCATCAAATTCTTTTTAACCAGATTAGAAACTGGTGGTTTGGGAATTTGGATATTTCAATGGTTCTTCAGATTTCATGAGAGATAATGTACTTTGATATTCTAAAACATGTTGCTGGTTACTTCGGCATTGCCTCAGAGCCTTTAAACCATTTCTATCTTCAAAGAAGTTGCAAAGCAAGTACTTGGATTTTGGTCTTAATTATCTTGGGTTTGATCCTCTAGTAGTCTACCACATTTAACTTCAACCTTTTCTTGTCTTCACAATTTTGTCATCTACAAACAGCGCAAATCGTTGTATCTTCTTTCTATCATGGGTAACTTCCTGCATATCCGACGTGAAGAAATAAAGCTTAATGCCTTCTTTCAGTGCAAGCCTGTTTTAATGGCAATTTAACTTTCTTCACACAAGAACTTCCAACATTTGTGACTACACCCCCATACATGTCATGAACAATTTAAGGGTTGTCTGGTAGCCTATATAGCTTTGTTCTCTGCATCCACTCATGCTTTGTTATAACGTCTAAACTGATGATAGCACATTTTGTGATGCTATATGAGTTGGCTTTTCCGCCTGAATCCTTAGCAACTCCTCTTTTTTAATTGTTTTATGTCCTTTTTTTTCCAGGAAGACACAATATCCATAAACCACAACTGGTTCAATGCCTTTAACCTTTCTTGGGTGGTTAGTATCAGAAACTTACTTAGAGGCATAGATCCTCGATTTGTTTTATTGCACTAACCTCTGCTTTTTCAGTGGAACTTGCTTGTCCATGATTACAATGAGGCTAAGGAATATATCGAAGACATTAGGGACATATGTGATGACTTTGAGAGCATTTGTCAGCGTAACCTTGCACTGAACACAGGTAAAGCGTGAGATTGCATCTGACTTGAGCTTCCAGGTTCAAAACTTGATGTTTTCAATTATACTGCAGGTATGAACTTCTATGATTTCTTCATCCTCCTCACAAGGTTCACCTTAGCCAATTTAGTACAACTGTGCCATCTTAGAAACGAGAAAGACGCCTCTGAAAACTCATCTATCAAATCTTGCCGACTTATTTCTAATCTGAAGTGGATCCAACTAGTTGCTACAGCCATGGATTCTCTTGAGGCTTTTGCTGTGGAGAACCTAAAGTTCTGCTCAGAAGAAAACCAGAACGCCTTTTCGGATGTCCAAAAAATCTTGTGCGAGCCTGAGTTCATTAAGCTAAGAACAACATTGGTGAGGGCATATGGCCTCATAGGCGATGCGCCGAACCATTATCATGATGAACTGATCAGCGAAGACAGTGAGAGCTCAGATTACGTTAAGACTTTTAGGACTAAAATCTGCCGGCCAGATGATCTGGTTAAGATGATCGATTTGGCCATCACACATCACTGCAGTTTGTGTTGTGCTTGTACAGCTTTTGTTCAAGCTGATTCATGTGATCTCAGATTTATGGCTCGATAATAGCCTCTGCTCTGCATGAGAGGCCATCTTTGATCTTTAGAATAGTGGCTAGCAGGTCTCTAGGCCAGAGTTACCTACATTTACCTTTTCCTTTGCCTTTATGTCGCTGTTTATTTTGATGTCGAAAATAATCTTAAGAATTTGTTATCATTGTGAAGTGTTTTATAGTGTACAATTCCTCGGGAGCAGGATTCTGTGGCTGATAATTTGTTAGGGTCCGTTTGGATTGAGGATAAGCATGCATATCCAAACACTTTATCAATAATCTTACATAACTACCTTTAATGCTTGTATAACTTTTACTTTATCCAACATACAAACTTATCCTATCATTAATCCAAATGGGCCCTTAAGGTTAAGAAGGCACAGCTCCCATGCCTTGGTGCTTGTTGGCCTCTGGTTCCCGTGTCATTGGAGTTCTTGTATTTTTATTATTATTATTTTGATTAGTTGAATCTAGCTCTAAAAGAGCAAACAAAGACAAATGAAAAGAATGAAAACTAAAATCCAGTCCCTTCACATTTGGGGCACCGAAGGGTTTGCTTAGGCAGCTGTTGTCAAAGAGTCCTTGTATCTTTCTTTTCTTTTTTCTTTTTTGATTAGATAAGTCTGAAGGCTGAGAATCCTCAAGGCGGGCGACGTCTCTGGCTGCCTTTATCTGTAATATTTTTTTGTCATTTCTTTGTTCTCAGATTAATAATGATAATAAAATCCGTAAGCCATTGAGCACGATTGTCGTTTGTATATTTGTGTCTCAGATATGGGCTATCAGTTCAAATCACAGCTCGCTTTTATGCCGGAGTCGGAGTTCAGATGAAGATCCAATGATTGATTATACTGCACATATCACCTTCCTCGCATGGTCAACATAGAGTGCAACTTTCTACAAAGACTCGACCACCACTACAGCTGCAACTCCCTGGGATGAAGTCTCCATGCCAAAGGAATTGGGAGGTTTGGGTGTAAAAGACTTCTCTATTTGGCAGCGTGCACTGAAGCTGAAGAGAGCAGGTGCTTTGATGAATGATAATAAAACAGTTTGAACTAAGATTGCAAAGGCTAAGTATAGCTGGAGTGGAAAGCTCCCATATTTTACTAACAAAGGATCACCCTATTGAAAGATGATTTGTAAGGCGGTGAATGATCTAAGACTTCTTAGACTTGGTTTATGTTAGTCACCAGGGCAATATAGTAAAATCAGAGTTATGAGTGATCATTGGGTACTGAACGAGGCATTGTAGTTGAAGCCGACAATGGTTAATGGAGACAGCAGAGAACATGGTGGTTGGGAATTTGAGGAATAAGGGAGGCTGGCACAACAACTTTTTAAAGGAATTATTCCATCCATACCTAGTACACTTCTTTCACATAGGTTTAGAAAGAATTGGTTTGATGAAGGGGATTTCAATTGGAAGAACTTGTGGCATCTCCCGGCTGGCTCAAGAATTAAACAGTTCCTTTGGAAAGCAGTGAAGGGCAAGCTACTTGTTCGGGAGCTATTATGGAGGTATTGCTACACATCTGAACGATCATGTCCTAAATGTGGGTTCTGTTGTGAGACGGTTGAGCATGTCTTGTTTGAATGCCAACATGTTCGGGATGTCATTGATCGGTTGTTGATTGAATTGGGGATGGAGGTTTGTGAATGGGCTGCTGAACATCTACTTGGTGTGATTTCATGCTCATCAAGTCAACATGGAGTGCTAAGATTGAAAGCTTATGTCGGATATGGGTTGTGAGTGGCCTAGAAAGATCGGAATAGGAGGATCTTTGAAAACCAAGGTGATGGATCCGAGGTGCGGGCTCAATGGGCGAAGAGACTAGCCAAGGAGTATCTACGCTGTCATGGTAAGCCTGGTTCGCAGAACACAATAAAGGCTAAGGAAGATACGTGGGTATATCAGGTAGATGCCTCACGTGATATGAAAACATGGGAATTTGCCGTGGGGGTTGTAGAGATGTTAAAACAAGAGGAATGATATTGGATTAAAGGTGAAGGAATCCAAGCGCAAGATTCCTTTGAGGCAGAAATGACTGCCATCTTAAAGGCTATGGAATGGGTTAAGAGGTGGTAAAGAAGTAAGATTATAATTGAATCGGATGCCCGTGATGTTGTGGATGTGATCAATGGACTCAAAGTTTGGCCAAGAGGGAGCGAGTCACTTACCAAGCAGATTTGGAAGTTGATTATTGGGTTCGAGTTAGTTTTCTTTTTGTTTATACCGAGGTCTGGCAATGCGATTGCAGACCAAGTTGCAAAATGACTTAGGCATGCATGCACATGTTTTGAGTGGCAGCATGAGGAGAGAGGTAACAGCCCCACACTGGTTGCTATAAATAATTGATTAGCCCTTGGGCTTAATTCATTAAAAAAAAAAAAATGGAACCTTCAAAAAATAAATATGAGATTGATAACAACCAGCATGACCACTGACACATCAGTACTTCCGTACTTACAATCAAGTAATCCGTTTTTCAGTTAGACCCACAAGAACTAACTAATTCAATGATGGTAGCATCTCGAACGCCATATCATCAACCACATAGAAAACTTAATTGGTAGGCAAACAATCTTATATTTATATATATAAATGAGAGCGATGAATTAAGTATCATAGGAAGAGAGAAGGAGAAAAAGGGTTAGCTCCTTTGTCCGAGCAACCGCGTCCATTGCTACTGGCTGAAAGGAATGGCAACAAACAAGGCCGGAAGGCTCCTCTCTTGAGTACAACGTACAGCCCTTCCAACTACAAGTACGCTTCGCCGCGCGCACAGCCGCGAGTCCCGGCGGGGATTCGAAAGGATCTCCTTCCTTGTCTATCATTAAATTACTCAATTAGTTAATGGGATGCTACCTTCTCGACCCTTAGATTAGTCATTAAGTTAGTTAATTAATATGATATAGATGCTCTCAGTTCAGTTCTCCGCGAGCACCGACCCCTGTCCTTGCCTCTTCACTCCCGTTGAACGAGTACATGCCTCTTTAATTACTTCTTTATTAGTAGTTGTAGTATTAACCCCAACTCTGAGATCTCTTCTGAGTCGGTCATTCGCCGACCCGGGGAATCTCTCTGATCTAATAATATTTAGATTCTTTACATCTTCGCTGCCTCATCATCGATCGATCTGTGTCCTTTCATTCAGACCAGGTCAGGAGGACTATGATAACTCCTTTTCTTTTAAGTACCGTTTTATATATATGGAGTATGGACATGTGATATGTGTAATGGACATGTCACCTATTAATAATAGTTCATTATCAATTCTTTATGCAGTGAGTCAGTCGATCAGTAATAGGCTATTGTTTTATTTTCGCAGCTGGGACAGGTCATTCCTATTGAGGCAAAATTTAAGTAACCACTGAGCATGCTGGCTACTGAGCATGCTGGCTGGGGTGCCCTCTTCCGGTTAACATACATATACACTTGTCAGTTTGTCACGCTAATGTATGCCGGTATGTATGCCAAAAGTTGTATGAAACGCATCTCCGGCTTCACAGATGCATCGATTTGTCAGAGGTTAATTAAGAGGTTCTAATTAATCACTGGTCATTGCTGGCTACAAGACAACCTTAACAAAAGTAATCTTGTTGGCGAGTAATTAATAAAGCCGCTCGTTTGGCTTCGGAAATTGAACTGCGTTCGATCAGTAGCTCGTTTGGCATGCATGACAACCGTCCCTCCTGCTGCTCCTCCTGCCCCGTGCCCTTTCACAATACCCGGGAGATCTCTCTCTCTCTCTATTCTCTCTCTAACAAGCGGTGAAGTCAACTACGTTCCTTAATTCTCTTGATTAATTAAACACCATTTGACTTTCACACTAATTAGTCTTTTTTCTTTAGTTTAGTCATGGAGCAGCCAGGGATTGCTATATATATATTGCCACATTCTCCTTTGAACTCCCATCTCAGTATCTCACCCTCACCCCAGCTGCTGTCTTGTGATTTGAACGCTAGCTAGCTCAGGTCGATCACCAGGTCTAGAGCAATGAAGGAGGTAGAGATGGAGCAGGGGGGCATGATTCCGTCTGCCGCCGGAGGGGCGCAGCATACCCTTCATAGTGATGGTGATCAGCTGCAGCAGCGGAAGACGTCGGCGTTCGCCCTGCCGGTGGACTCCGAGAACAAGGCCACCGTATTAAGGGTGCAAACGTTCGCGGCGCCACACATGCGAGCATTCCACCTCTCCTGGTTCTCCTTCTTCACCTGCTTCGTCTCGTCCTTCGCCGCGCCGCCTCTGGTGCCCATCATCCGCGACGCCCTCGGCCTCACCGCCACAGACATCGGCAACGCGGGCATCGCCTCCGTCTCCGGCGCGGTGTTCGCCCGGCTGGCCATGGGCACGGCCTGCGACCTGGTGGGTCCGAGGCTGGCGTCCGCCTCCCTCATCCTGATCACCACCCCGGCCGTCTACTGCACCTCCATCATCTCCGGACCCAGCTCCTACCTGCTGGTCCGCTTCTTCACCGGCTTCTCCCTCGCGTCGTTCGTGTCCACCCAGTACTGGATGAGCTCCATGTTCTCGACCAAGGTGATCGGCTGGGCCAACGGCGTGGCAGCCGGCTGGGGCAACTTGGGCGGCGGCGCCACCCAGCTCATCATGCCCCTCCTCTTCTCTTTGATCGAAAAAACCGGCAGCACCAAGTTCACAGCGTGGCGCATCGCCTTCTTCATCCCGGGGTTCATCCAGACATGCGCCGCCCTCGCCGTGCTCCTCCTCGGCCAGGACCTCCCCGACGGCAACTTCTCCCGCCTCCATCGCACCGGCCAGAAGACCAAGGACAGCTTCCCCAGAGTGTTCTTCCACGCCGTCACCAACTACAGGGCCTGGTGCCTCGCTCTCACTTACGGTTACTGCTTCGGCGTGGAGCTCACCATCGACAACGTCATCGCCGAGTACTTCTACGACCGGTTCAGCGTCAACCTCCACACCGCCGGGATCATCGCCGCCAGCTTCGGCCTCGCCAACTTCTTCTCCAGGCCCGGGGGAGGGCTGCTCTCCGACAAGCTTAGCCATATGTTCGGCATGCGGGGGAGGCTATGGGGCCTCTGGGTGTTCCAGACGCTCGGCGGTTTGCTCTGCATCATCCTCGGCCGCATGAACTCCCTCACGGCCTCCATCGTCGTCATGATCTTCTTCTCCATCTTCGTCGAGGCTGCCTGTGGCCTCACCTTCGGCGTCGTCCCCTTCGTCTCCAGGAGGTACATATATATATATATATAGCTTTAATTTATCTTTAATTCTCAAAGAAATTATCACTGAGTCATTCAATCCAAAAGTTTAAACGATCGAGACAAAAGGGGTGTTAATATTCTGGAGCTGGTGGTAACCATGCAACAGGTCTTTGGGTGTGATCTCGGGAATGACTGGAGCTGGTGGAAACGTTGGAGCAGTACTGACTCAGCTAATATTCTTCAAGGGCTCGACATACTCCAAGGAGAAGGCCATCACCCTGATGGGCGTCATGATAGTATGCTGCGCTCTCCCAATCATGCTCATCCACTTCCCTCAATGGGGTGGGATGTTCTTTGGCCCGGCCAAAGGAGAGAAGGGCACCGAGGAGGCCTACTACGCCGGCGAATGGAGCGAGAAGGAGAAGGATGAGGGATCCCACCATGCCAGCTTGAAGTTCGCAGAGAACAGCAAGAGCGAGAGAGGCAAAAGAGGCCAGGACACTTCGGCCACTGTTCCGGTCGATACAACTCCGATCAGTGCCCATAATGTTTGATCAGCGAGCAAAAACGTACCCCAGTTTGGATCTTAATTTCTTTTTAATTAGCTAGAGGTTAATTTGTGTCATTGTGTACATGTATTTTGGGTGCATGTTTGTCTTCCACAATTGGTTTGCTCGCGGTGGATATATGCCAAATTAGAGTATGCCATGCCATGCCACCAGGCATGTCTACATATCATCACTACAACTACTTATTAGTCTTTTATATCTAAGATGAAAGAAAGAAAAACTATTTGTGTACTTAAAGCTATTTGTGTACTACAAGGCCAAGGCTAGGGGGAACGAGTCCAGGTCAGTGGCCACCAATCCGTAAATCAAAACATTCATCTTTTTTTGGGGAGTTCTAGACCCCCAAATTTAAAAGCCAAAGGCCCAAAAGACAAAGAGAGACTTGTAACGACCACCACAGGATTCATTCAACAAAGCAACAGCAACCGTCGAAAGCTCAGCCATCCATTTCCGATTCCTACGCCACTCCACCACCACCACCCCACCTCCCAGGAGCCCAAGAAGCACTTGTATTTTTACCCCGACAACAACCCGCCCCACTTCTCTTCAAAGCCCTCCTCCTCCTCTTTGCTCTCGCTCTCTTCGCGTCATCCGAGCAGAGCAGAGCCACTCGGCGCGCGCGATGGACCGTCAAATGATGGCGCTGGCATTGGCTCTCGCAGCTATGGTCCTCACCGCGACCACCGCCGAGGCCAGGAACCTGCACCGCATC
This sequence comes from Narthecium ossifragum, assembly GCA_963920575.1. NCBI lineage: Eukaryota > Viridiplantae > Streptophyta > Magnoliopsida > Dioscoreales > Nartheciaceae > Narthecium > Narthecium ossifragum. The sequence goes on along the minus strand of OY986970.1, from coordinate 27,064,490 downwards.
ATCCGTCACTCCGACGCCGAGACCACATACGCTGTCGGCGAGTCGGCAAAGGCATTGTGCAAGAACGCGGACTTCCCTAAGCTGTGCGGCTCCATCTCCCAGACCGTGCACAAGCTGACCGAGGAATCCCTGACGGAGGCGTCCATCCAGGCGGCAGTGGACAAGGCCACAGCCGCGAAGGGCGTCGTCGCAGAGCTGATGGCCTCCCCCGAGGTGAACAAGGTGGTCAAGAACAACCTCGATGTCTGCCTCACCAACTTCGGTGACACCGTCGACGACCTCAACGAGGCCATCAAGTACCTCAAGGCCGAGTCCCGGATGGACGTCCTCGTCCACATCTCCGCCGCCGTCTCCTACCTCGAGACCTGCAACGACGCGTTCAGCGAAACCCCGGAGGAGGTCTCCCCCATAGCCCACGTCAACTCCAACCTCCAGAAGCTCGTCTCGAACAGCCTCGCATTGGCCGATACCTTCATGAAGAAGGATTGATCGATCCATGGCGATGATCTGTGTGTCTGTTTGATCGATCATCATGTTCATGTGGATGTTTAGTGGATCAGAGCGCGAGAGGAGAGAGATGATATAAGGATCGACGTTGGTTTATATGCATATGTTAGGGTGGAATGGATCAGAGCGCGAGAGGAGAGAGATGATATAAGGATCGACGTTGGTTTATATGCATATGTTAGGGTGGAAATCTCGCCGTTGACTCGCAAAAGTCAAAATAGATCAAATAAATCAAAATCAGGGAACTACAAAGATTTAACTCATTTTCGAACACATGTGTCAAATTAATCGGAAATACCATCAAACTTAAATTACGTCATATTAAAAGGATAATTATGATTCTTTCTTTCGGGATAAAACTAAATTAATCCTAAGTTAATCTATTAAAAATGATAAATTTATTTAAAATAAATAATTAAACATAGAAAACAATAAAGATCATCCTAAAAGCAACTAAATCATGGGAAAATCGAATATAAACCTAATGTAAAGAACTAATCTACTTCAATTGCAATAGAAATTAAACAAGAAACAAATAACTTAAACTAATATAAGAAAACAACGGAATAACATAAGATGACATAAAAAAAATTCCATTAATTTAATAAAACTTATAGTAACACACTAAAATAGCAACATGAACACAAAGAAATGCTCCAAGCGCACAAACTGGTTACAAGATGTTACAGAGAATCCTTTACAGTGATAAGAAAGTCTATTTATATCATATTAGCATCGTTAACCATTATGTATTCGCCTGAATAGATCGTGGCACAGTTAAAAGGAGATTGTGCTATAACTGTTTCTCCACGTCATAATTTGGTCGATAAGAACATCACAATCACACTTGACCGATGATTTTTCCATGCATGCATTACAACCGCACTTGATCGATAATTCTTCCCTGCATGCATCACAATCGGACTTGACCGATGATTTTTCCATGCACATCAAATATTTCATTGACCAAGTGAATTGGACGATTAGAGCATAGATCAATAAGTGATTAGTCATATACTACACTGTGTTTACGTGTCAATCATTGATTAGTTACTAAAAATTAACCATTATTTTAGCTAACAATATTATTATAGAAACATAGGACTGAATTTTCCTGCACGCGTTCAAAACACACGTAAGTTTAGTGCTATCAAAATCCAAATAAGCGAATTAAATAGGATTTTTAGAATAGAAATATCATGAACAAAAAGATAAGAATAACAAGTTTGATTTCGACACTATTTAAAACTCGAACTCTAGCAACTTGCATATATGACGAGCCTTAATTATTTTAATAGAGCAGCCCTACAATTTGAACTTTGAAAGTAAGAGAAAAGTAGAACAAACCATAGGTAGCTGTCTTCTATAGGGTCATGTTTGGCCCCGGCGAATTCGTGGGATGGAATCCGTTTGAAATCGGGATTCGTGTGGAATCCGTGTCGGAGCCAAACGCGTGGATCCGATGAGAAGGGATCCGTGCATCCCCATCATGTGGATTCACCGGGATGGGGGTGGGCCAAACGCGCCCTATATTGATTGTAATGGGATTCGACAATCAGATCAAGCGCGGTGGCTGAGTTCAAATCCGAAGTATCAATAAGAGGCCAAGCTTGGAGTCAGTTAGGACTTAATTGGGTAAATATGTAAGGGGGCAGCAGGGACGCCCAAGAGGAGTGGGTGACCGCTTTGGAGATACTTGAGATGTATCTCACGTATCTCTATTGCTTATTAACTTCATTAGTATTGTCTTCCATCGGAAGATCTTAGCGTTTTATCTATTTAGGAGTTCCATTAGGAGGTTTAGGGTTTACTTTAAGTAGGCGTGAGTCTTCTACTGTAGTTCTTATGCTTTTGATGAATAGAAGTTCTCTTTCTTCTCGAGTAGAAGAGTTAAAGTTAAGGTTGTCCAACAATTAATTGGATCATGGGTATTCCTCAACCATCAAGTAAGGTATCTATCTATTTTCTTTCATCTTCTATCCTCTCCATATGAGAATTGCCACTAGCCCCCTAACACCAGCCCCCTTGTCCCCCTTTAGTTTACTTTTATACCCTTGTGATTGTTTTTTATTTCTCAGTTTTGTTTAATTTAAAATATTCAAATTTTAAATCATAGAAATGAAATAAAAAACAAATTTCAAATTGTAAACATTTCACAATTTAAAATTTTAAAATTGTAAAATTTTCAATTTTCAAATAGTAAAAATTTCAAAATTTCAAATAGTAAAAATTTCAAAATTCAAATCGTAGAAATTTCAAATCGTAAAAATTTTAAAATTCAAACTGTAAAAATTTAAAAATTTAAAAATTAAAATAGTAAAAATTCTAAATTTCAAATTTACAAATCAAGAGCGTCCAGAAATAGCTATTGCCCATATTGGCTATTACTTCGTACAAGTTTTCTTACACCCTCATTATCCTGTACCACCCATTCTAACAAGTTTGTTATATGACACGTGTTCATTTATGATATAAAGTAACATGTACAACACCAAGCACGTCGGGAGCAGAATTTGAAGACAATATTGATTAGAATTTGTACTTTTATTAATTTTGTGTATTTTTTTTATGTATTGTTACATCTACTCTTCCATGAACATGTCTAAATCAATATTGGCTTGGGAGGTTTTTTACAAAACATAATATATTTTTTAAATGTTAGTATTTTTATTATTTTCATATATATTTTTTATTTTGCTCCATATTTTTATACTTTTTTAAATTTTTTACAAATAATGACTCAAAAAACTACGACTAAAAAATAAACGAAGGATTACAAACATATAATAAAAAAACTGTTTATACAAAAAGAAAAAATAAAACTGATAAAAATATATTAAAAATTGATTAAAAAAACAAAAAAAAACATCATAAAATTGAGGAAAAAAATGAAACCAGGAAAAGAAACGGAGAAACGGGGGAGGGGAAAAGAGAGGTGGGGGGATAAGTGGAAAGGTAGGGGTGTGTCTAGGGGTGGCAATTCGGGTTCGCGGGTCGGGTTCGGGTCGGGTCATACACTGACCCGTTTAACAAAACACCAAACCCGAACCCGACCCGTTTATTAAACGGGTCAGGTTTATAAACCCGAACCCGACCCAATTATAAACATGTCAACCCGACCCGACCCGCCACAACCCAGAGGGAACCGGCCGGATCTGGCCGGCAAACAGCAAGATCCGGCCGGATCTGGCCGGCAAACAGCAAGATCCGGCCGGATCTGGCCGGCAAACAGCCAGATCCGGCTGGATCTGGCAAGATCGGGGCGGATCTGGCCGGATCTGGCGGCTTCGTGGTCGGATCCGCTTCGTGGCGACGGGAAGGAGCGGGGGGCGGAGGCCGTGGAGGACCAGGGGGCCGCGGGGTGGGGAAGAGGGCGCCGGGAGGGGGGGGGGAGAGGAAGAGGGCGCCGGGGGGGAGACTTGTAGTGGAGATCGGGCGCCGGGGGGTGGGGAAGAGGGCGCCGGGAGGGGGGGGGGGGAGAGGAAGAGGGCGCCGGGGGGGAGACTTGTAGTGGAGATCGGGCGCCGGGGTTGGGGAAGAGGGCGCGGGGGGGGGGGGGGGGAGAGGAAGAGGGCGCCGGGGGGAGAGGTCCAAGAGGAGAGGGGAAGAGGAGTGGAGGGGGGGGGGGAGGAAGAGGGCGCCGGTGGGTGGGGAAGAGGAGTGGAGGAGAGGTTGGGCTTGGGTAGTGGGCCTAGTGGCCCATGAGATGGCTGGATGGTTGGATGGCTGAATGGGTAGCTAGGTAAGGGATAAACGGGTTAAATGGGTTGACCCGTGTAACCCGCGGGTCAACCCGACCCGACCCGTTTATTCACGGGTCATAAACGGGTCGACCCGTTTATGACCCGAATCCGATTATACCAAACTCGAACCCGTTTATTTCGGATCGGATCGGGTCGGGTTCACGAGTCACGGCCCGAATTGCCACCCCTAGGTGTGTCAGGGGTAGCGAGAAGGAGCCCTCTCCATATTCATTTAATTTGTACGCGGTGAGATGAAGTTCTCATCAGATTGATTTTGATCAATTGATCCCAGTTGATCCACGTACCCACGCTTGTTCTTCCTCTCTGACAAACGAAGTCAACTGCGCCTCACCTTTTCTTGGACATTAATGACCCATTACCATTTGGTTGGTTGTATAAACTATACATTAACATTGTAATAATAATAAGGTGTTTGGAGCGACAGTATGATATTTGACGTTTACAATCGTTTCGTACGGAAATAAATTTCGGTAATAATCCTTAACTCAGATTAAGAGAGAGAATATTTCTAAAATATTTTCAAATTCACTGTTTATTTCACACTTTATCCCCAAATATTATTTCGTCTATTCCAAGTAATTATTACAAAGTTATTTCATTTCTTCCCTCTATTTTCCATTATTCCAAGTAATCATTATCAAGTTATTCCTAAAATCTAAAATAAAGTTTCTTAATCCGGAATAAAGTTATTCCAATACCAAACGAATGTCGTTTACCTTTATACCACATTTCAGTTAGTATAATTTTATATCATACTAAAAATTTCTAGTGGAGTATCATTATTGTCGACCATATTAATATTATATATATAAAGAAATGTTATCAATCAGTGCTACTCCATTTTTGAAAATTTCTACTCTCACAGCAACTGACATTGCTAAAAATATTAAGTGGCAAGTAAGGAAATTCATGATCTTCAATGTTAGTATATAACATCTGCCAATCATATATCTTATTGGGAAGGTCACCGTGGATGCTTCTATGGGAACAAAGGGGAGAATTGCTAAGTTAGGAGCTATCTGTAGGTATGCTGATGGGAGTGTTGCTTGGGAGGAAACAACTATTTCACTTTCTAACTCTGTTTTACAAGCTGAACTCCATGGTATCCACATGGGAATGAAAGAGAGCCAGAGGCATAACATTAGCCAGCTTCTTATAGAGAGTGATGCTCGGATAACAGTAGACATGATCAATGGCATCATACCTCCAAATGAACAATGTATCGACATATTGTATGACATCTTTTTGAAATTTTTATGATATGATGTTTTAATAAATTAAAAATAGTTTAAAGGAGGGAAAATTTGGAATTTTGAAATTTTTACTATTTGAAATTTAAAAGTTTAAATTTTTACTATTTATGTTTAATAAATTGAAAATAATTTAAAAGGAGGGAATTTTTTAAATTTTTACTAATTGAAATTTTAAATTTGAAAGTTTGATAATTTTATGATTTGATGTTTTAATATTGACTCTCAAAATCTGCAACTAAAAAATAAATAAGAGTTTATAAACATATAATAAAAAACTGTTTATCCAATAAGGAAACTAAAACTGATAAAAAAAAATAAAATTGATAAGAAAAGAATAAAAAAATAATTAAAGGAAAACAAAACAAATGAAAAAGAAAAAAGAAAACTAAAAGAATCAAAGGGCATGATTGTAAAAGCGAGGGGGATAGTGGGGATGTGTGGTGGGGGTAGCAATTTGCTTCCCTCCGCTGCCCAACGTCAACGATTTAGACGGAGAAATAATCATTGGTAGCTGTACTTTTATAGATCCGATCGATCGATCAATCTAATTGATGACAAACAAAGTCAACATCACCTCTCCTTTAATTTCTTGAACATCGCTTTCTCTTTCATAATTTAGTCCATCACAGAGCTAACGGGCCAATCAATGCTCTCTTTTCCACCGGGGACTAACGTAAACATCTAGACATGACATTGTCCTCCGAGCTCCGTCGTTTACTTCCCATTTTCTTTGATTTATCCATCCATGCATCCATCTCTCACCATCACCCCGGCCGCTGCATGCCTAAAGCTAGCTAGATGATCAGGTATATATCACTCTTATATATATTCGTGGATATATAGCCTACTATCAATCGAATATCGCTCATCGGTACTGAAGCCTGGAAGAAAGAGATGGACATAGAGCCATCCGCCGGTGGGCATAGTCGTGATGATAATCCGGCCCGGTACGCCCTGCCGGTGGACTCAGAGCACAAGGCCACGGAAATAAGGCTCTTCTCATTCGCAGCGCCGCACATGCGAGCCTTCCACCTCTCCTGGTTCTCCTTCTTCTGCTGCTTCGTCTCGTCCTTCGCCGCGCCGCCTCTGCTCCCCATCATCCGGGACAACCTCGGCCTCACCGCAACCGACATCGGCAACGCCGGCATCGCCTCCGTCTCCGGCGCGGTGTTCGCCCGGCTGGCCATGGGCACGGCCTGCGACCTGGTGGGTCCCAGGCTGGCGTCCGCCTCCCTCATCCTGGCCACCACCCCGGCCGTCTACTGCACCTCCATCATCTCCTCCCCCAGCTCCTTCCTGCTGGTCCGCTTCTTCACCGGCTTCTCCCTGGCGTCCTTCGTGTCCACCCAGTACTGGATGAGCTCCATGTTCTCCGCCCCCAAGGTCGGCTTGGCCAACGGGTTAACCGGAGGGTGGGGCAACCTGGGCGGCGGCGCCACCCAGCTCATCATGCCCCTCCTCTACTCTTTGGTCCGCTACACCGGCAGCACCAATTTCACCGCATGGCGCATCGCCTTCTTCATCCCGGGGTTCATCCAGACATGCTCCGCCCTCGCCCTTCTCGCCTTCTGCCAGGACCTTCCGGAAGGCAACTTCTCCGGCCTTCAGCGCTCCGGCCGGAAGAATAAAGACAGCTTCCCCAACGTGTTCTACCGCGCCGTCACAAACTACAGGGCGTGGATACTCGCTCTCACTTACGGCTACTGCTTCGGCGTCGAGCTCACCATCGACAACATCATCGCCGAGTACTTCTACGACCGGTTCAACGTCAACCTCCACACCGCCGGGATAATCGCCGCGAGCTCCGGCCTCGCCAACATCGTCTCGAGGCCCGGCGGAGGGTTGCTCTCCGACGGGCTCAGTTGGAGGTTCGGCATGAGGGGGAGGATATGGGGTCTCTGGGTGGTCCAGACCCTCGGAGGTGTCCTCTGCATCATCCTTGGCCGCGTCAGTTCTCTCAGCAGCTCCATCGCCGTCTTGGTTCTCTTCTCCTTCTCCGTCCAGGTTGCCTGCGGCCTTACCTTTGGCGTCGTCCCCTTCGTCTCTCAGAGGTACGCACGTAACTAATTTTCTTATTTACCAACCTCCTTTAGCTTCTATGGTATGACAGCTTGGGTGTCTTTGTGAAGTACTCCGGTTCGAAGGTTGATATCCTCTCTCACTCTCGGCCACTCTCCCAACTGCCGTGCTTAACTATTTAAAAAAAAAAAATCTAATTTTCTTATTTCAAACTCATTAATTAACTCAAGTAAAATTATTCAAATTAATGAAATATATAATTGCTTTTATTTTGCAAGAATAATAATGGTGCATTATTTGTAGGTCTCTAGGTGTAATATCTGGAATGACTGGTGGTGGTGGAAACTTGGGAGCAGTATTGACTCAGCTACTATTCTTCAAGGGGTCCAAATACTCCAAGGAGACCGGCATTAGTCTGATGGGCATCATGATAGTGTGCTGTACCCTCCCCATCACCCTCATCTACTTCCCTCAATGGGGGGGGATGTTCTGTGGCCCATCCAAGACAGTGGACGCCACCGAGGAATCTTACTACGAGGCCGAATGGAGCAAGACGGAGAAGGATGAGGGATCCCACCTTGCCAGCTTGAGATTTGCAGAGAACAGCAAGAAGGAAGGAGGCCGGAAAGAGAACCCCTCTCCGGCTTGAAATTTATTTGACAGCTTCAGACTTTGATCAGGTCTATTCTACATTTAATTTGCCTACAAGTGCTTTGCAGGGCAAGCCAAGAGTCAAGGGTACTGTAATACTTATGACATTTACTTATAATAAGCATGTCCCTATTGTTTAGTGGAAGATGATGGTCTCACAAATTAAATTAGCATGGTCAATTTACTTTTAACCAATGCGGATAAATGTCTCATCGGTAGTATAAAATATCTACTAGAAAGATTCCGAAATTCACTGGCAAATTAAAAAAGGAAAAACTTCTAAATTTTACGTTGTTGGTGTTTATAAATTTTTCTTTTTGATTAGTTGAGCCCGAAAACTAGGTGTATAAAATAAAAGAAAAAAAATACAACTTACCCTCAGATTTAGGGAACATACTCATTCTCCCAGACTGTTGCCGCTGAAACATCCGTAGTTAAACTCATGCGGGATATGCATAAACAACACCTTTGAGAAGGTGGACACGGTCTGCCATAAAGAAAGCAGGATCTCCGCTAACTCACCCGGCCAAGCCAACCTCCTCGAAGCATACCCAATACCCAGCAGCGAGTCGGATTCCACGATAATGGACTCGATACCTCCCCTCCTAGCCTCCATAAGTCCTCCACTCATGGCAAGGATCTCAACTTCCACCACTGAGGACACCATCGTCCTTGCAGCCCAAGTCCAAGTCGGCTGCAATCCGTAAGGGAGGGAGATTGCAGCAAGACTCGCAGCCCCCCCACGAACCGCAACATCCGAATGTAGAACTGGGGTGGCTTCCGAAACAACCAGAGGGGAGAATATCTTAGGCGTGTGAGAAATTAAATATTCTTTTACTTGCCTGAAGATGAGCCTAGCATATTTGCCGGCGAAAAGGGATTGCTGGTTGAACACCGCTTCGTTCTATATCCAACCCATGTCTTCTTCTCCGCCAACGCAGACCTTGAAGACAAAGTAAAAATCCTCCAACAATAATCCAGTGAGGTCGACGAGCGTCTGTCACGAGCCAATCACTCCCAAACTTCCTGAGACAACGGACAATCAAAAAACAGATGATTCTGGGATTCTACCTCCCCCCTGCATCGCACACAAATAGAGTCCATGCCCTGACCCAAAACACAGAGGGTCTTCAAGGTCATGATCTTGCTGGTGTTTACTACTGCTGCTTTATAACTGGCATTATTATATTATTCTAATTTATATGATGGAAGTATATTCTTTTGAATTATTACAACAATCAATAATTTTTTTTATGGTGGATTATGTTAATGGCTTCGCAAATCCATCTCGTTAACGACTACGTGCGCATCCACCATGAACATCAACAAGCATGCAGTTCATACTCAGGCCACCTGCTACCTGCCAACACCCCTCCGGAATCAACGGCCTTCGCCGGCGAACCAGGTGGCTCTCAACCATCTCAGCCTACAATTACAAAGACTTCGAGGCTCTCAGAGCCGCCTTCGCCAGGAAGAGGGTCTCTTCCTCCTATTCCCTCCGAGCCTTCAAAGACCACGCGGAGACGTCCGCTTCCCTCCTCATACGATGCGCCGCCGACCCCGACCGCCTGCAGGGCGTGGGCCTGGCCCTCCACGCCCACGCCGTCAAGTCTGCCCTCGTCTCCGACCGCTCCGTTTTCACCCGACTCCTCGCCATGTACTCCGCTTGGGACCGCCCCGCCGACCGGGACGCCCTCTTCTCCTCCCCCTCCATGTCCTCCTCTGTTGCTGCCCCTCTCGACCCATTCTCGTGGAACCTCATCATCGCCGACCGCGTCCGACGCGGGGATCTCGAGGGTGCCCGCCGTCTCTTCGATACAATGCCCGACCGGAACGCCGTCTCGTGGACTCTCATGATCGACGCCCACGCCAAGCACGGGGACGTCGCCGAAGCCGCCTTCTACTTCGACAGATGCCCAGTTCTAGGAGTGATCCCGTGGACCGCAATGATCTCTGGCTTCGTCGGCAACGGCCTCTATGAGCATGCTCTGGCGCTCTTCCGAAGGATGCTCCGTTCCGACCTGATGCCCAACGACGTTACCTTCTCGTGCATCGCCAGAGCTTGCGCTGCCGGCGGATACGCACACTTTGGTCTGTCGTGGAGTCTCGCAGGGCTTGTCGTCAAGACCGGGTACGAGCAAAGCCTTATCGTTTGCAATTCTCTGATCACGTTGCATCTCAGGATGGACGACATTGGCTCCGCCAGAAGGGTCTTCGACGAAATGGTGGAGAGGGACGTGGTCTCCTGGACTGCCATTCTTGATGTTTACGCGGACCTCGGTGACATGAAGGAAGCTCGACGTATCTTCGACGAGATGCCGGAGAGAAATGAAGTCTCTTGGAGCATGATGATCGCGAGATACGCTCAGGACGGTGATTCTGCAGAGGCATTGAAGCTGTTTGGTTGCATGCTTCGTGATAGCTGCAAGCCGAATGTCTCGTGCTTGGCCAGTGTGCTTTCTGCAGCAGCTGACTCCCAGAACTTGCTCTTCGGTGCCAATGCCCATTGCCATGTCGTAAAGGTCGGGTTCGAAAGCGATGTCTTTGTTTCCAGCGCTCTGATTGACCTATACTGCAGGTGTCGGAGGTCGGACGATGGCCGTCGGGTATTGGACAAGCTTCTGGTGAAGAACTTAGCGTGCTGGAATTCCATGATCGCAGGTTATGGCTTCAATGATAGAGTAGAGGAAGCTGAAACTATTTTCAAGCAGATGCCTTCAAGGAATATCATCTCATGGAATGCAATGCTTTCCGCCTATGCACAAAATGAATGCTACGGAAAGGTGTTGGAGACGTTCGATGAAATGTTGGATTCAGATTTGTTGCCGAGTAGGATGACCTTCCCGAGTGTTCTTCGTGCTTGCGCAAGTCTGCCTTCGCTTGAGAGAGGCAAGAACCTTCATGGAAAAGTCGTGAAGCTTGGGATTCATCAGGAGGTTTTCATAGGAACAGCACTGATCGATATGTATGCTAAATCTGGTGATATTGAGAGCTCTAAGAAAGCCTTCTCTAGATTGCCCGAGAAGAATGAAGTCTCCTGGACCGCAATGATGCAAGGTCTTGCAGACAGCGAGAATGCAGAGGAGTCCTTGATCTTATTTGAGGAAATGAGAAGAACAGTGATGGCGCCAACTGAGCCGATGTTCTTGTTGGTTCTTTTTGCCTGTTCGCACCTTGGATTCATAGACATGGGGTTCCACTACTTCAAATTGATGGCAAAAGTATATGGTATTGCACCTAAAGAGAAGCATTATACTTGTTTGGTGGATTTACTCGCTCGAGCTGGGTATCTGAGGGAGGCCGAAAATTTCATCAGCTACATGCCAATGGAGCCAGAAGCTAATACATGGGCATCTCTGTTGAGTGGATGTAGCACTTATGGGAACACAGAGATAGGGAGTAGAGCTGCTAAGAAGCTTTTGGAGTTGGACAAGGTGAATTCAGCGAGCTATGTCTTGCTGTCTAACATATATGCCTCTGCTGGAAGATGGAAAGATGTGGCGAAGGTGAGAACACTGATGAGAAAGGGAGGATTGAAGAAAGGCGCTGGACGGAGCTGGATACAGATAAAGGACCGATTTCATGCGTTTTATTCCTGGGATGCAGCCCACCACAAGGCATCAGAGATCGTTGAGACTTTGGAATTACTTCTGTCAGAAATGGCTGCTTAAGGACAATTATATGAATTGCAATTTCTGGAAGATATAGTTCTCCGTGCAGAAATTGGTTTTTGAAGGTCTGAGTTGCAGCTTGGCTGAAATTGTTTGCAGCTTAAATTGCTAAAAATTACATCTTCTACGTCATTAAGTTTGGCAGACTGAAACTACTAGTGCCTTGCTTGTAGTCTGTCCATCAAATAGGCTTGGAAAATCCGGTCCGAAGCTCGAGTGGGCTATGAACTTAGACTGGGGGCCGTCCTGTCCTGACGCAAGCTTACGGCTACTTTGCCGGACTTCATGGCTCTGTTGGAGCACCATTGTCCCATTGTGGGATATGGGAGGCCGAAGGACGAGAATGACACAGTGGAAATGGGGAAAGAGGACTACATATTGATTTAATATGCCAAAATTAAAGCCTTCAAGAGAGAGCAATCCAAAGATACCGACAGTTTGGTTGCAGGAAAGTGGAGTGGGGGGAGTGAATTAGTTTGGTTTCTCACCTAAAAGATTTTCAAAATTAACATCATAAAGGTGAGTGATATACCTCCATGTGCAAAAGGAAGGGCAAAGCTGACACCTATTTACATGCGGACCATGTAAACAAAGCAGTAAAACAGTGTTGGGATCAGATGCAGAATCTCTAATCCTCTCCTTTCGGCCCCTCCTCCATTCTGTGAACATTTAACCCACCTTATCTTATGCTATTTAAAAGATTACTGTGGAAAATAATTTATTGGGTCCTCACTACTCAACTCCTTGCGAAACTGAGATCAGCTCAAGTGGAGTAGCATTATTCTTTATCAATCTACTATTGGGAATGTGTGCTAAATAAAAATTGATCTCTTTTCAGCACTCCATCTTTCAGAATGTGAAAAGATACATACCTTTTGCATTCAAATTCTCATCTACCATGCTCTGGGTACCCCCAAGGCCTTAGACGAGTACGCATGCTAGCTGCTTGCTTATATCATTGGAGAATGAGCATGTGGATGATTTAGCTCTTTCTCTGAGTTCCTGATTATAATTGCTTCAGTTTTTACTTTAGAGAGGATAGATACTCCTTTGGAGCAAGGTCTTACATCAGAGTTTTTTGTGCTCCTATTATCTTAAAGCTCTATATCAACAGTCATCAACCACCTCTTATTGGAAGTGCAGCAATTCAGACATTGCCAAAGTTGGAAAGATAGAGAGCTTTCACCGATGAAGAAATACTACTCAGACATACTGCTTCCTTTTCCTATCGTCCTATGGTTAGCAATCATCGGAAATGGCAAGTTTGCTCCTCAAATCAACCATACCCCAAGCACATCTTTGCCTTCTCCTCCAGCTTCAATGAACGGCTCTTTCAAGGGCCATTTGGAAGTTTTTGATGTGCTGTCATTTGGCTCTATCGCTGATGGAATTTTGGATAATTCAAAGGCAAGAGCATAGTATTTGGAAGCTGTATTTTTGTTCATGTTCAAAAGATAGTTGTTTTGTTTTATTCTTGAGCAATTGAAAAGGTTCAGTTTGATTAACAAATGATGAATCAACAGGCATTCAAAAAATCTTGTCTTTTCTTCTTCTTCTTTTTTTTTTTTTTTTTTTTTGAGAATTAGTACTGTTTTAAATTAAACATAAGTTTCATATAATTTTTTATGTCGTTACAATTTTTTTTTTTTTGCTGAACTCTTACTTGCTGCTATATACGAGTTATTAATGTGTTTAGTGATTCAAAGAAGACAAAACATGCAGTTCTAAAGTGATAATGGACTTGCAGATAGATGGAACTCTCCTAGCTCCTTCAAGCATGGATGCCTGGGTGCAAAGCAGCCATCTTCAATGGCTGAACCTGAAGTGGCTTCATGGTTTCACGATCCAAGGAGCGATACTCTTGACGGTCATGGTTCTTTCTGGTGGTATCTACCTCAATCCCTCCAATTACAGGTTAGGTGACTGTCACCTCTCTACTTTTTTATGCATTCCAAAAAATTAGATACACGCACAACAAATGGCTAACTCATGTAAAAGTGTCTAATTAATTAACAGCCAAATTAACTAATTAGACAAATAATAACATTCTTTTCTTTGTTATTTATAACAACTGAACGTAACCTCACCACTATAAAAGGTGGTGGCCACACCCTCATTCATTCAGCCTCCTTAAATGACAAGCTAGTTTCCTTGACTCGTCACTATGCCACTTGGTGGCTACGTCAACTTCAGGTCAAGTGTGAATAATAATCCTCACATTTCTTCGACCGTGTGACCCAAGTAGGTGATTTCCTTTCAATATAGGCTGCTGCAACGTCCTTGAGTTCAAAGAATAATGATGTGCAATTGTGCATGGACCCCAAGCGCGGTAGCTCTTCACACATTTCTTATACCCAATATATGACCATAAAAAAAGAAAAAGCTTGAGCCGACTACGGTTCAAGCTTTGTTGGGCTTCAATATTTAGCCAAACAAGAATATTCAAGAAGCTCTGCTCATCATTTAAATTCGAGATAAGCTTGATTGAGTCCATTACCAAACGGAGCCCAATTATCTTATCAGCTACTCTCTCTCCTGCTCTCTCTTCCTCTCAAATTTCCTGGCTCCACTGCCGGGTCTGTGACTGTGAGCGGGTCCTTTCACTTTGTAGCTGTGCAATGGCTATCTGCAAAGCGTGTCTGTCACTCTCTACGGGCCGGGGGAGGATATATATATTCAAGACAAGAAGATGGTTTCCTTTCTAGATAGACGGCGACTATAAATTCAAAAGCTTCGTTCATTAGATTCCACTAACTTCGTCAACACCCGTTTCAACTTTCTTCCCACGTGGTGGTGGGGGTGGCGGCGGCGGCGGGGCGCGGGGTGCGCGTTTACATCTATCTCGTCCCTTACATGGTCGATCTTTCTCGCTCAAGGAGATCAAATACAGTCTAGTCGGTGCCTAATAAGTAACAACTGAGAAGGACCATTTAATATGACGTCCGAGTAGAAATTCTGAGTTCCAACTTTGTAAATGATTCCCTAACACACAAATAGTAGAGATAATGATCGATGTAGCATTAACTCCAATCCTATTACCAATATATATTGTATTGAATCAAAACTCATCCAGCACGCTTGGATTTCTATAATTAATGCTCCTGCGGTCACTATCCTGGGATATTATGTATGTATGAAGGCTTGGCCTGGTCTACTCAGTGGGAATTTGACACCAACATCAGCCCACGATAAGTTCCACTGAATCAGTGAATGACACATTAGCATTTTTAAGCATTTATCATATGGATTATCACATTCTCAGGTATGTTTTGGTTTAAGATAATATTAAATGAAAAGAAGTTTTGATAAAATATCAAATGGAGTTAAACTGATTCCAAACTCTTGAAATAATTTAGTAAAATATTATTGATGATGTGACAAATTCATCCGACAAAAATTTAAAAATACTTTTTTTTTGTTTCATTGAATGAGGCTACATGTTAAAAATTTATAAAAAAATTATCCAAAATTACGATGCCGTCCTCCAAGACCAGTACAATGGAACCTTTGAACAGCAACACCACTGAGCCGTTTGACAACAATTTTCCTGCCGGATGATGTATACAAAAATTAATCTTTGAAAACACAAAGCAGCACTCCAAATCTTCTTCAAGATGTCTTCAACATGCTCATGCCACGTCATTCTGCTTTGCAATAGGTCCACCGACATCAGCGAGTTCGTTTCCAACGCCAACTCACCAGCGCCCCTCCCCCTCGCTTCATAGCATGCCCTGATAAATAGCTTCAAGCTCAGCCTCTAAGACTGATCTAGACTCGATTGGCATTCTCATAGTCCTGATAAATAAGTAATAATTACTTGAAATAGAAAAAAACATTTGAAAAAAATATATATGAAAAGGTGTTTAGGAATAAATGGGTTTGATGTAAAATGTTTAATGGGAATATATATAACTTGAATTTTTTTTTTGACCCTCCGAAATTGTTTACTATGTTATAACTAAGGCTAAATTTCATATTTTGTACCTGTAAAATATGCTAATTACAAATTTAGTAAATGAGCTTTTGATAATTACAAATTTGGTACCTCAAGTATTAATACCGTAATAATTTGATCGGAAGCTCAAACGACGTCAAAATTTTAATGAAAAACTACTCCTTTCTCGGCCCCGACAACCTCGCAGCCACCTCTCGTTACCACCAGCGAAACCCTCTCATTCTCCGGCATATATGAATACCACTCCATCTCTCTCCATCTCTCCACCACCGTCTCTCTGTAGACCTCCGCATCCAGCACCCCCTGACAGCACATCCTCGTCTTCGACCGCCATACCAAGCTCCCTGCCTCTTCTCCACAGCTTCCACACGATTGCACTTTCCTTTCCGACGACGCTCGACAACACTATGACACCGCCCCGACCACCACTTCTCGCTAAGGACCTCATGAGCTCCGTCCCCTCCACCGGATCTAGCGCCGACTCCCTGGAGCCGGTAGCCCATGACCTCACAACGCCATCCGCCCTCAGATCCGGTGTCCCCTCGCCGTTGCGACCCCTTCCAAGCTGGATCCGACTACCCAACACCCCTCCTCGTCGAGATCCTCCCCGAGCTTGAACTCACGTCAGAACCCCGCAACACCACCGCTCAACGCTGCCGCCTCCAGCCTCCTGGATCTAATCCAAGGCTAGATCCATCATCCTTATCACCTCCGACTATCTCCTTCTGCATTTGTGACGCCGAAAATGAGCAAAACCACATCGGAACCCAGCATAACCACACCGGAATCCAGTAAAACCGCTCACGTGACACGTGAGCGGAATCCCATCAACTGCTGAAAATGACAGTTGACGATACTAGGGTAGATACTAAGGCCACGTTTGTTTCACGGGACAGGTTATGGATGGATATAATCTCTCGGGAGATTGTTACATGGAATATATTCTCCCGAGAGATGATGTGAGGGGTTAAACCCTTCTCTCCTATTTGGTAAGACAAATGATAAGGTGAGAAAAGATTTAATCAAATATTTAAATTTTTTTATTTTTTAATCCAATGGATCTTATCTCATGGGATTACATATCCCACCTCCCTTATGGAATTATTTTATCCCATGTACATGGGATATGGAGTCCCAATGGAATAATATATCACATGCCTAAAATTACACCAAACATGGGATAAAGTGGGACCCACGGGATTACTAATCCTATATCATCTATAATACCACGAAACAAACAAGCCATTGGTAAGTTAAGATACTTAATATATAAAATTTATAATTATTAAGAACTTAAGTATTAATTTATAATAAATATATTTTAAAAATATCAAAATTTAGTCGATAACTAATTCGGCCTTTACTAACAGTTACATTTGTTCATCTAGATGGTGTTATGTCACTTTCCATTTCACGTGTCACAGTGAAAAATGCACCTGTCACCATCCTCACATGGGTCCGTCTCAGTCTCCGTGTGGGCGGACAGTTCTGCCCATCCGCAGCATGGCGGGTCGCGATTAAACAACTACATGTGGCCACCCAACACCCCTGGAGCCCGCCATCTGGTCCTGCCACAGATAAAAATTGAATAGGGATTTGTACATATACCCACGTGGCGCACGCACAACACACAGCAGCCTGGAAAATTAAAAAGCTGGAATTCTCTATGTTAAACGACAGTCGCCGTTGTTTCAAGAGACGTGCATTCTATTTTCCTTTCATCCCGTTAGCCGAGAAATCGAATCTTTTTCGATCTAGAATTTTGAGAATCAAATTATATGTTAAAATCGAACCGTTTAAAATTTTGAAAATCGAAACGAATCAAACCTAATTGGACATGTATTTATGTGATATATAAATTAAAAAATAAATTTTTATTAAAAATTTTGATTCTTCAATTTTGATTGAAATGTATAATGAAGAACCGAACCAAACAAAAAGACCAAACTAAAAACCGAATCAACGGAAGAACCAAAGAAAATATACCGAAGATCCATCTCGATTTTTCGGTTCATGTTTTGCTTACCAAGTGCCACCTCAGCATCTCTCTCAAGTCCCAATCCATCACTACCTACTTTTTTCCTCTTTTTTCTTTTTTTTCTATCTATGTTGTTATCTGGACACTCCGGTCAAAAACGGCCCCCACATCCCCATGGAATGTCAACTGTTGTGTGCCGGAGAAAAATGTTCAATCGCGGAGAAGAAGAAAGACAACTTTTTTTTATATGAACGGCTGCGGGTGGAGTTGTCCGCTCATATTATTCTTAATTCTTATCCCAGAAGAAGACTCTATTCCTATTCTGCTATGCCTATGCTATCGTATGCTCCTCCTCATCGTCTAAGAGACATCCCAGTGTGATTCTGTATATTTTGATAGAGCTCTGGCTAGTTTGTTTGGTTTGGGGATTTTAAGCATGGGGGGATCTGCGCCATGCTTTCGGATCCTCGCCCTGGTGTTGTCCGTCTTCGCTTTTAGCTGCTTGTGGAGGACTTCCATGGCAGATCCGCGAGCCACTGTCGCGGGGCTGTTCTGCAACAACATCTCATCCGCTTCTGGAGCTATTCAGGCCAACAATTTTGTCCCTGCCATGGACAATCTGAGCTCGGTGGTGGATAGTCAGGGATTCGGGACGTCTTTGATTGGGGGAGATGGCCCGAATGCCGTTTACGGGCTGGGTCAATGTATGGAGGACCTTAGTTCGGTGGATTGCAAGCTGTGCTTCTCCGAGATCAGATCGCAGCTGCCGAAATGTTACCCTAACACCGGCGGGAGGCTTTTCCTTGATGGGTGCTTTGGGAGATATGACAATTACTCATTTTACAATGAGACCTTGGATAAGACGGATGCTACCGTCTGTTCTTTCGCTCAGAATAGCTCGAATGCGAAACTCTTCACTGAAACCCTCAAATATGCGTTAGGAAATGTGACTGCTGAAGCTCCAAACAATAAGGGGTATGCTGCTGGTTTTTCATCCAACTCTTATACCACGGTTTATGCTCTGGCTCAGTGCTGGCAGAACTTGGACAAGGGACTGTGCAGCACATGCCTGAATGCTGCGGCTTCTTCGATTGCTAAGTGCACACCAGCGACGGAAGGTCGCGCGCTTAATGCCGGCTGCTACGTCAGGTATTCGTCGACGCTGTTTTGGAACACGAATTCGAGCAGCAGTTCAGGTATAGAACACACTTGATTTGAGTCGCTTACAGCGTTAAATCAGCATTGGTTGCCTTCATGCTTCTTAGTATGCATCTACATTTCTTTGCATTTAGATGGCTGCATAGTCCTTAGGAGGAGGTGGGACTCTTGGTATATAGGATGGATTTAGACTTTACACTAACCAATGCTGATCCAAGCAAGAATGTGCTATTGCTTGGATTGAATGCCAGTTTACTGTCTATGATTAGGAAGAGTAAAGCATTTGGTTCTTAATTTGAGTACATACATGCTTTTTGACCCTCTACAGACTTCTTTGTCACTTTACCTCAGATGGGTTTTGGAGCCTGTGAGTTATAAATTAGATTAAAGCTGAGTTAGACCCGTTAGATCAGGTTCTACAATCGGGCAGGTTTTCTTCTTTTGCAACATTGTTGTTATGGGTGTTAAACAGTTTGTTTTCTTCTCTTTTTTGTTGAAATATCCATTCATATCTAGGCAGCAGTGATATTGTTGGGATACTGTTGGGTTCGATTCTTGGTGGTCTTGTGCTTATAGCTGGAATTGTGTTATGGCTGACGAGAGCTCGCTGGCGAAAACCCAAACAAAAGTCTCTGAGCGGTAAGCAGCTCAAATGCTACCTAGCTGCAATGCCCTCTGTAAGATACGAGTGAATTTCCCCTGAAGCTTTTCTTTATGTTCATCTCTTTCAGAGTACTATGGAGTAGAACTCGCTGCAGCAATAGCTCAGTCAAACTTGAATTTCAGATACGAAGAATTGAAAAAAGCCTGTGATAACTTTAATTCATCAAACAAGCTTGGTCAAGGCAGTTTTGGAACCGTGTATAAGGTATAAGTGATGCAGATACATGGAACTTTTGTGATATTTATAATACTAAAAATCTTACATGTTATACAGGGTGTTCTTCCTGATGGAAAAGAAGTTGCTATAAAGAGGCTATTTCTCAATACAAGGCAGTGGATTGATCAGTTCTTCAACGAAGTGAATCTGGTAAACCAAGTCCGCCACAAGAATCTAGTGAAATTGCTGGGATGCAGTGTAGATGGTCCTGAGAGCATGCTCGTATATGAATACTACCAAAACAAAAGTGTTGATCAATTTCTATTTGGTATGCCTCATTTGCTACTTTATGGTGTAGTTTTCTATACTGCAGATCTCTTGCATGCCATAATTTATTGTTTAACAATCTTGACCAGAATTTTAGTTTGTTCATCTTATGTGGTCTGTTCTAATCTCTTGGTTCAATTGGAATATCTTTTCATGCTTTGTTGCAAGAAGCTTTTTCATTGCAAGAGCAATTAGAATAGTAACAGAGTTGGAAATGCCGGAGTTAGAGAGTCCTATTAGGGTTCTAAGGACAATTTCAGCATGGAGAAGAAAACTAGAAGAGATGTACAGTTTCCTCTCTCGGACTAGTCTTATCCTAATTCATGGGGGATTGATATTTTGTTTTCCTCTTATGATGGAGTTCTACATGAACTAGGATTGGAATTCATGTTTAACTAGAACAACCTTTACTTCTTTTCACCTTGATAATGATGTGTATACCTCAAGGGTGGGCCATCCAAGGGCATCATCTGATCGGAGATGATCTAGTAGAGAAGTGCATAGTCTAAGGGCCTCTTTGGTTGGCTACATCAAGTGCTGCTGCATCGCTTGATGCAGCATGGGGGGGTTGTGCGCTTGTTTGGCGCGCTACTTTCAAGACCAGCCAATGCACCATTTTGTGCTAACAAGCAGGGATAGTCATGCAAGTAGGCACGTGCCTACATTGACCCATACATGCCGTGCTAGTAATTTAACGGCACGATGCCGGTAACGGCTCAAACCCTGTGCCAACAAATATATTAGCTCATAAGAGCTTTGCATCATTGGCATGAAGTCCATGCCCAGTGTTAGTAGATGTTGTGCTCGTCAGAGCATATTGTCCCACCCAGATATCGGCATGACACGTGCCACTTGCACGGTAATCCTTGCTAAAAAGGATGCTGCTGAAACATCAACTGATATGGACAAATCTGCCGTTTCATGTAATAAAAGATTGAATGGTGTGATGCAGCACCCCAATGTAGAGCACCAAACAACCCCTGAGAGATTTGAAAGAAGACGTGAAGAGGGCGGAGGCTTTGGCTAGAGGTGGTGTCTTGATTTTGGATTTTTTAGGTGTCAATGAGAGGTTCTTTCTCCATAGGATTAATATTGCAAAGGGTCTCTTCTACTCTTGATTGATTGGTGAGATGAACTTAGTATCTTGGTTTTTCAATGTAGCGTAGTTGGTGGCGAACCACATATATTTTATGTTTGTTGTGCTACCTCTCTTGCTTAAGTTGGTTGCCATTTGTCTTATCCTTATTTCTGACAGTCCTAGTAGAGTCGAGTTTGAAAGCTGTGTATTCTTTAAGCAGAAGTTCAATGAAATTACTCGTCATCCCAGAAAAAAAAGTACTACTCATAGTATTGCTCGTCGCTCAGTACTGACAGCATCCAATGCAAACTTGCTTCATTATGACGCTGGGCCATTAAAACTTCAGTATTAGGGTTAGCAACAAATATTCATGTCGTGATTGAATCAATGGAAGCGATGTCTAAGAAATAACTTCAGCATCTGAACCCTGTCCCTTTCTCAAGTCACCTGTTTTCTTCTACTTTGAGGTTTCAGCTGATTCGTGTTTGGTGCAGAAATCGCTATGCCGGGTGCTTGTTTAATTTATGTATCCACACGTCTCCATATCAGTTATTCTGCAGCCATTCGACTGGGAAATTAGCACTTTTATTATATGGTTTGCCAAATAAGATTATTGCTGTTAATTTGGTGCCTACATTTTGGCAGATGCAGACCATGGTCGGCATTTAGACTGGCAGCAAAGGTTTGATATTATTCAAGGAGTTGCAGAAGGGTTGTCCTATCTCCATGAAGAATCTGAAACTCGAATCATACACCGTGATATTAAGGCCAGTAATGTTCTGTTGGACGATAAATTAAAGCCCAAGATCACCGATTTTGGCCTTGCAAGATCCTTCTCTGAGGATCAAACACATATAACCACTGGAATAGCTGGAACAGTGTAAGAAATCTATTTCTATTTCCTCGAACCCAAGTATCCTCAGTCCATGTGAAACATGTGATATATTATGTCTTGTACTCAAATTTCAGTTTTTTATTTTCTCACGAAATCAGTTTTTAGAAAGGTCAGTTTTCATCGATCTTTTGTGATGCATAGAATTTTCTCATCATTTATTGGAACTAATGTTATGCATCATTTGATTGCTAAGCATTATATTGATATGCATGGGTATCAATAAATTCTAAACATAGTCAATGTGACTGCAGGGGCTATCTGGCTCCTGAGTATCTTGTCCACGGTCATCTGACTGAGAAAGCAGATGTATACAGCTTTGGCGTACTTACTCTTGAAATTGTGTCTGGGAAAAGGAGCGGCAATGCAGTAGGTTCATATGAAGGGCATTCTCTCTTGGCAGTGGTAATAACTTGATGATGTCTTCGTATCAAAGTTTATGCTATATTCTTTATTTTGCTATTGTTGCTGGACATGGAACCATGGAATAGAACTGTGTATCCACTGAAAATGATCGAACATATGAGAATATGTAAACTTTGTAGACTAGTTAAATGTAGTTCATAATCCAGTTTGTTCCACTGGGACATTTCTTCTTGGAGTTCTCTACTTTGGTTCTTGGCTGCCAAACAATAAGTTCAGGATCACAAACTAGATGATAAATATTGTCAATAATTATTCATGTTGCTCGGATATTGAACTAGTTTTTGATAGTAACTAATGAATTGATTTTCCAGTGATTCTAATAATTTAAATTGCTTTCGAGATGCTTAATTCTTGACTTATTTTGTTATGAGTTGTGCCTACAGCTAGCCCAAATAACCACTCCAAGCTAGCAATTTGTATGAGATGATCCTAGTAACAAACTGAGCTTTACTTGTTGGGGCCAGTTAAATTAGTAAAAGCATAATTAAAACTGAAACTCATTCCCAAGTGGTATAAGCAAGGGTGTGGTGCCGAAATTTAAGTCGCACACACCCTACTATCGCAAATAAGGCGAGAGTTTGACACAACTTATCTTAGAGTCTAGGAACTTTATGGCTATGTTTTGGTACGGCAAGGGTTGGAAAGCATTTAGTAATATGGAGCTTATAATGCTATAACAGAGCTGGTAGGATTATGAGAATGGACTAGAGAGGAAACCTTAGGATTTAGGTTGTTTTCTAGGGCTCTGAGTAGTAAGCCGATATTTCTTACTTCTCAACTCGAGGAAAAAGGGTGACTAATATAAACAAGCTTTGGAAATGGATTTTGATAAAGCTTAAAAAAGGAAACCTAAAAGTATGCATGTTGGAGCTATAATTTCACCAAGTAGGCCATGAAGACTTCTGGAGATTATCATCCTAAACACGGAATTATAGATGTCATTTCACTAGATAATCAATTTCAGCTTCTTTGTTAATCTGGTCTTCCACTTGATGCTAAAGTTGTTTCCCTGTAGGTGTGGAACCTTCACAAGGCTAACATGGTGGAAAAAATCATAGATGAATGCATTAACGAGGAGGGAGTGAAGGATGAGATCTTGCATGTCGTGAGAGTCGCGCTGTTGTGCACACAGGCCGATCCGCAGGACCGCCCAATGATGTCAAAGGTTGTAGAGCTGTTGAGAAGTAGCTCGAGCCAGGAGGAGTTTGTCTTGACAGATCCCCCATTTTTAGATGTAGCTGCAATTGAAATTTCAGAGGGTGAATCTTCATATCTGTTATCGGGCAACGCTGGCTTAAGTCAACCGAACTCTCTTGATGTGCCGATGACCGCGAGATAGGACCTAATGGTTTTTTCCTCTCATAATTTTGCTATCTGGTTCTTGTTGAAAAATTCTTGTCAAATGTTTACGCAGAAAGCTTCAGGTGTATAATGGTTGAGTGTGTTTATAGATTCTATATAATCAATGATCTATAGTTTCTCTTTGATATGTTGTCTTGTGCTAACGATTTTGGAATGCTGCTTCATGATGGACATTGCTATCAATTGTTCTAACAGCAGTATTTAGGTATAAGAAGCATAAGTAAATTGCTCAAATTAAATCATGGCGTGTATTCAGTTTTTGTTTGTGTTGTTGATTAGTTGAGCCTTTTACATGTTTCAGGGAGTAGCAGCTGAAGACGATTTCGCAGGAGGTCATTTATCTCGAACAAATAAAACTATTAGATCATTGAGCAATTAAACCATGGTGTGTATTCATTATTTGTTCGTGTATATGTAAATTACCCATTTAAGAATGTTCTAAATTTTGAGGAACTTATTTGGCCCAAATTTCTCTATCAAAAAGTCAGGGTTAAAAAAAATAGAGAAAAAAAAGTTACTCCGGGTAGTTTTATATACACCAGTAACACCACAATGTTTACTCTATACACCACACTTTTTAAAAATTGTAATAATATTTTTATGTAGAATATCCTAAATACCCTCGTCATTCTTCCCACCCATCTCCTCCTTCCCCTCCTCCAGCAAACCCCCACCCAATTCCCCCCTCCCCGGCAGCAACCACCTGCATCTCCGCCGGCGGCTCCCCCTCGGCCACCAGTGGCCGGCCCCTGTACCCCCGCAACCTCGACCCCCGACCCCGCTTACCCAACCACCAACACCATCTCTTCATCCTCCACCACCACCACTATTCCCTTCAGGTTGGCAGCCGCCACCAGCCCTCCCCCGGCCCCCCTCATCCCACATCGCAACCTTGATCTTCTCTTCCTCCACCACCACCAACGCCCTTCCCACCGGCGGCGAATCCACCCGTGCCACCCGTTCGGCCGCCGGCGCCTCCACTCCGACGATCCTCCGTGCCCGCCGCCGTCAAGGGCAGATTTGGTAATAAAAAAATGTGGTGTATACAGTAAGAACTGTGGTGCATTCAAAATTACCCCTCAGAATATTGCGCTCGAGGCCCGAGGGAGGGAGGCCCGAGGGAGGGCATCGAGAGCCGCTCCACATCCAAAAATCCGCTTCAGCCGGTTCAGTTTCGAACAAGAAAAACTAAAGAATCGAAACCGAGTCCCTCCTACCGGCTCCGGCGGCCCTCTGCCCATTCCTCCGACCACCAGTAAATATTTTCCCATTCCTCCGACCACCTATAAATTACATCGCTCGATTACGCGCGAGGTAGGGAGGTGACGACCGGAGAGCGCGGAGACCAGAGAGAGGGCTCAGAGAAGACACGCTCATCCCCCGACGACCAGGTATGGGTATCTTGTTTCATCTGTTTCTGCTCTCGCTCTCTCTTTCTTTTGTGTTTGTGCGGCTTTCTTGGCTCTACCAATTGATGAACGTATACAAAATAAAACTAATTCTAGTGGGAGTAACCCTCCGGCTACTACAAAGAGCAACCTAAATTAGCAAGTAAACTAAATAGGAAACCCCAACAACAAGGTTTGAGTTGAATAAGGAAACCCAGTCGGAATAAAACTCGGAAAGATATGGCTGCATTTGGTGATTCCGCTCTTTTCTTGTCCTAAACCAGTTTCCCCTTTAGTTCAAAGAACTCGCCTTTGGGTTGTATTTCGTTTACCATTGGTATAGAAGTCCACGATAAAGTAGCGATAGCAATCACACACAACAAAATGAACACAAAATAGAAAAGGACGTAGAGACACAAGATTTACGTGGTTCGACTAGAATGTCAGAGTACATAGAGAGAGACTGTCTTCTTTCACTATGCAAAATAGGGGTTGTAATCTCTCGATCTCACAGCCGCTCCAATATGTCTTATTCTTAACCCTAACATTAGGTTACACAAATATTTATACTCTTCTAGACATAATCTGATTCGGGTCAGGTTTAAAGACAAAATAGGTCGGATCCGCTAAAACAAATTCTAAAATTCGTTTAACTGGTCAACCCCCGTACAGCTCTGCATAGTGTGTCATAGTCGAGCCGGTGACAAAATCCAAGGCATCCCAATGCACAACAAACTCCACCTTGACTTGTATTCTGGAAGCCACCTGGAGATGATCCTTGCACATGCCTTAATCTCCTGCATTTCTTCCTGAAATGCAGCAACCTTTTGCACCCCCGGCCGGGCACGAAAGCTCCACCTCAATGTCTTATGAGGTTGATCAAGTCCAAGCAGTGCTTGAACTTCTCTGTGGTGACGGGCTTGGTCAACATATTTGCTGTGTTCTTTGAGGCGTGAATCTTCTCAAGTAGTGGCTCTCTTGTAGCAACAAGCTCTCTCATCTTATAAAACCTCACATCGATGTGCTTTGTCATGACATCATAAATCCAAATCTGACTGTCTCAATGTAGCTGAACTTCACATTGCTGAACACCCAGCTCCTTGGCTAGCCCTCTAATCCACAATGCCTCCTTGGCGGCCTCAGCTATCGCCATGTACTCTGCCTCAATTGTGGACATAGCCACAAGTGACTGCAACATAAACCTCCAACAGATAGGTCCTCCTGCAAGAGTGAATACATACATGTGGTTGACCTCCTGTCATCCAAGTCTCCTGCATAATCAACATCTGCATACCCCACAACTTATGGATCACCCTGCTGTCTAGCAAACATAATGCCATAATCTGTAGCACCTCTCAAGTATCTAAAAATCCACTTGACTGCATCCCAATGTTGTCTCCCTAGGTTTGCCATAAACTTACTCACCACACTTACTACATGAGCCAGATCAGGTCTAGTACATACCTTGACATACATTAAACAACCCACTGCACTGGCATATGAAACCTTTGACATGTCTTCAGTTTCTTCATTTGTACTTGGGCACTGGTTGATAGACAATCTGAAGTGATTCACCAATGGTGTACTCACATGCTTAGCACTACCCATGTGAAAGCTCTCTAACACCTTCTGAATATAGCTCCTCTAGGACAACCATAACCTCCCAAACCTCTTATCTCTGCAATCTCTATACCTAGAATTATCTTGGCAACACCCAAATCTTTCATGTCAAACTCTTCATTCAACAAAGACTTCAACTTGTTGACATCATTCACATTCTTAGCAGCAATCAATATATCATCTACATATAACAGTAAGAAGATAACGAAGCATCATCAATACTATTAACATAAACACAACAGTCATACACACTATAGCCAATCCGAATCACGTAGGAATCGAACTATTTGTACCATTGCCTTGGGGACTGCTTTAGCCCATAAAGAGACCTCTTTAATCTGCAGACTAAGTGCTCTTGCCTAGGTTGGCTGAATCCCTGTGGCTGCTCCATGTATATTTTCTCCTCCAAATTGCCATGAAGAAACGTCGTTTTTACATCCATATGCTCCAGCTCCATATCGAAATATGCTACTAAGGCCAATACTGCCCTGATGGAGGTATGTCTGACCCCCGGTGATAAGATCTCATCATAGTCTATCCCCTTTCTCTGTGATTATTCCTTTGCTACCAACCGAGCCTTGAATTTTTCTCCTTCTTTATCTGACATTGCTTCTTTCCTCTTGAACACCCACTTGCACCCTATAGCTCGCTTTCCATCTGGAATCTCCACCAACTCCCATGTTGTCTTCTTATGCAAAGACTATTTCTTCTGCTATAGCTTCCAACGACCTACTCTTTTCAGCACTGCTCACACACTCCTGAAAAGTCGTAGGGTCTCCACTACTAACATTAAGAGCATAAGAGGCTAGTTCTTCAAATCCATACCTAGTTGGTGGCTTGATGGTGTGCTTGGGCATGTCTCTAGCTATGCTATGGTCCTTATGAAATCTTGAGTTAGATCCCTCTGAATCTTGAACTATATTCTCCTTATCAGCTTCTTCTAACTCCACATGAACCACTTGTTTCGTATTGCTATTCTCCTCTGGTGCCCAATTTTCTGTCTTCTGTGTAGCCTTAACCATAGAAGCTTCATCAAACACAACGTCTCTACTTATCACCAATTTCCTTGTCTCTGGTTCCAAAGCTTAAATCCCTTCACACCTTTCTCATACCCGAGAAATATGCACTTAGATTTTGGATCAAGCTTGAACCGCTCATCATGCGATACATGAACATAGGCTGGACAACCTAAAGTTTCAAAGATGCGAGATTTACCTCAATGCATGTCTAGACCTCCTCTGCTACTCCCCCATCTAGCGAAGCACGTGGCGACCTGTTGATGACGTAGCATGCCATGCTTACAGCTTCAGCCCAAAAAATCTTGTGAAGTCTAGCATTCAACCTCATACATCGAGTTCTCTCAGCAATTGACTTATTCATCCTTTCTGCTTCACCGTTTTGCTCAGGTGTCGTATGGACTATAAAGTGTCGCTAAATGCCATGCTCCTCGTAGAAACCCAGAAATTTTGAGTACTTGTATTCATCCCCGTTGTCAGTCGTAGTTACTTGATTTTTCTTCCAGTCTGATTCTCCACCTCTATCTTCTATGATCTGAACTTGGTGAAAGTTTCAGACTCATGCTTCATAAAACAAACCCATACTTTTCTTGAGAAGTCATCAATAAAGGTGACAAAATACTGGAATCCACCTTTCGAAGATTCTCTAATTGGCCCCCAAACATTTGAGTGCACATAGTCAAGAACTCCTTCAGTTTTGTGCTGCCCTGTCTTGAACTGCTCTCTTGTTTACTTTCCAAGAATGCTGAATTTGCAGAAGTTCAGCTTGCATGTCTTGACACCCTTTAGTAGGTGCCTCTTGTGTAGCTCCATCATCCCACGCTCTCCAATATGCCCCAACCACATATGCTACAAGAGCGTACTATCTTCCTCAGCTTCAATTGCTACAGCTCCACCTATGACCCTACTCCCTAGTAACTTGTAGATGTTTCATGTAAGCTTCTAACCTTTTATCACCACCATGGCTCCTTTTGGCACGTTCAGAACTGCACCTTCACCCTTGTAGGCGAACCCAGGTGCATCCAAAGCGCCCAAGGAAACCAGGTTCTTCCTCAAATCTGGCACATGTCGCACATCACCCAACGTCCTCACAACTCCATCAAACATCTTGATCTGGATTGTGCCTAACCTGACAACATTGCATGATGCATCATTGTCCATGAGGACATAACCACAATCAACTGATCTATAGTTGTCGAACCAATCCTTGTGTGAGCACTTATGAAACGAACATGTAGAATCCAATACCCAAGAGTCTAACAATCGGTCAGAGTTATCTGATGCAACTACTAGCATGTCACCATCTCCTTAGTCTTATTCTCCCTCTACAACATCAGCGGTGTTTGAAGATTTGTCCCCTCTTTTTTCATCTCCCTACTTCTTCCACTTTGGACGGTCTCTCTTGTAATGCCCAAGTTGCTGACACTTGAAGCACTTGACCTTGTTCGGATTCCTGGATTTGGATTTCGATCTTCCCTTATTGAAACCCTTATCCTGCCTCCTTCCTTGGTCTCACTTCCCCTTCACAATTAGCCCCTCGCCTTGGGAACCTTTATCATGGATATGCCTTCGGTGATGATACTCCAATAGGGCTCCAGTGATCTCCTCTAACTCCATCGACTCTTTCCCATAGAGCAAAGTCGTCACCATATGGTCCCAAGAAGGTGGAAAAGACATTAGTAAAATCAGCGCCTTGTCGACCTCCTTAAGCGTCTCCTCTACCTTCAATAAATCACTGATGATTTGATTGAAGGTATTGATATGCTGAACCAGATCGGATCCCTCCATCATCTTCAGACCATAAAGCTTATGCTTCAGATGCAACGTCCTTGAGAGAGTCTTGGACATATAACGACTCTCCAACGTCAACCAGATCTTCGCCGGCAATTCTTCATCCACGACGTAGTACATGACTTCGTCCGCTAGACAATTCTAAATCGTCCCGACAGCCATGTCCCGCATCTCTGCCTAGTTTGAATCTTTCACATCCTTTGGTTTCTTGTTTAGCACCCTCGACAACCCCTACTGTGCTAGCTGATCTTTCACCCTTCACTATCATAACCCGAAGTTCCCCGTTCCATTGAACATCTTCAATTCAACATTGGCAATCGAAGTGTTCATGGCCATCGCTGCAACTAACCTCGCTCTGATACCAGTTGTTGGTGATAAGCACGTTTGTAGCGATGTCAATCACATACAACAAAAGGAACACGAAATAGAAAAGGACGCATGGACACAAGATTTACGTGGTTTGACAAGAATGCCTACGTCCATGAGGAGAGAGATAGTCTTCTTTCACAATGCAGAATAGGGGTTACAATCTTTTAATCTCACAGCCGCTCCAATATGTGTTATCATTAACCCTAACCTTAGGTTACTTGAGTATTTATACTCCTCCAGACATAACCTAATCTGGATCGAGTCTAAAGACAATATAGCCCGTGGCCATGATCTAGTAGTGTCGACGGTGCACCAAATTTAAAAGCAAATATTGATCCAAATACCGTTTCAATCAATGTTACTTGGGTCT
This sequence comes from Narthecium ossifragum, assembly GCA_963920575.1. NCBI lineage: Eukaryota > Viridiplantae > Streptophyta > Magnoliopsida > Dioscoreales > Nartheciaceae > Narthecium > Narthecium ossifragum. The sequence goes on along the minus strand of OY986970.1, from coordinate 27,034,075 downwards.
TGGGTAAATCTGGTACATAATACGAGTACGGTACGTGGTATGATACTTTCTTTTGTATGGTGTACGGCAGGGGTAGACTTAGTTGGTATGCAAATTTGGGTTGTAGGTCGCTTAGAATTTTTTTGGATCGCTTTCACTATTATTTATAGCTTTGTCTAGTGTTATTGATTGAGCCTTGGCTAAATTCACATCAACCTTTTGTAGCCTGTGATAGCACTAAGTAAACCAATACTTTTTTTTGATAAGATGAGGAAGAGGCTCGCAAAACTAAAATACAACAACGACAACGACAACCACAAAACACCCCTTACAAAACATCGAAGCCACAAGCAAAGGTCCTTGGATGCAATACAAACCAACCAAAAATTAAGTAAGGTTCATCACAAGGATTCCTGTATAAGTCGGCCGGTAATAGGGAGTCGGCTCAATTTTATGGATCGATTTTGGCACAAGAAATCTAGGGCGCCCCTTGAGACTTTCTTCATTGAGCCACAAGAACCTTCTGCACAACAAGAGGCTGAAGGGGTTATTTGTCCAGCTTTAATAAAGTAAGATCGAGTCCTCTAGAATCCGCTCAATGGGCCCATGAAATTCTATCAATACAAAACTACTTGTTGGCTTACAAAATTTTCTTTCAAATCTACCAGGTAAAGGGACTTGTAGCTAAGATACTCCCTATATCTAGTTCTTCTGTTCTCTAGCTTCTTTTGAACCTTGATGAAGTAGAAAATGACATCAAACTCCGTGTGACAAGAGTAGTTTCCCTTGATGGCCTTCTGTCTTGATTAGAGGCACCAATCGTCTGCAAGTGCAGTGCATGAGCGGTAGTTCTACAACTGCACACCCCAAACTACCGCGCTGGCTCCTGCACAAGTTTTTCCACAGGTGCCAGCACACGCACACAACAACAGTGTTGCAACCACACTCGCACATGCCGCGTGTTCGCACGCTCACTTACATTACCATCCTTTAGCTCATACATCCACACATCTCATCCTTTGTGCAAAGGTACAATGCGTGCCCCATGCCATTCACTCCATGTTCCTGTGCCAAGGCATGCCATGCCCCATGCCATAGCATGTTGAGGAACTTGTCGTGCAGCTTTCTTACTTGGTCCGTGCCAAGCCTCCCAAGTGTTAGGCTGCACTAACTGTAAGACCTTCTTTCTGAAGTGTTGACTCCGTAAGTGTGCAGGTCTCTGCCCATGTACGAAGATACGTGACTGGCATAGATGCTTGGTGTCATCCTATGCCGCCACCCATGCCAAAACCTGAAGGGTCTGACAGCGTTAGGAGTGCATAGTTTAATATGCACATATGACATGTCTGTCACATTGGCATTGCATCAATTTGTCTGTGCATATGCTTGAAGTCTGAATTCTTCTCTAAGGTATCAGATGGTAGTTTGGAGGTCCAAGATTAGGAAGGTTTGGTAAGCTTAGTGGATACTAGGGGCATGTTTGGTTGCAAGATAAGGTGGTTTACCCTTTTTGTCCTAGAATTCCAATCAAATGTTGTTTTCCAACTTCAATGTAAAAACTTGGATCGCTATCTTGGTCAGTGGACTAAAGCTTAGATAACATGCGGATTATTTTCGCACCTTCCTCCACCTATAAGGTTTATCTTATTTTCTAATCCGAGTTGGTAATTACTTCCCACGTCCAATCGTTTATGATTTAAGTTACTCATGACATTATAATAGGATGCTCATATTGTGTTACCTAACATTGCACAGATTGAAAACCAATCGTACAGATCATGACACATATTATATAGCTCAGAGTTTTTCCTCATAATCAAGTGCTTTGGTATGTCATTTTAATCAACATGCTAATCAACTCCTGTGTACATAACCCTAGCAAAAGAATCTCAGTGCATGTGTTGTGCGGCCCATATTCCATCATCTTCATTCATTTTCAAAGATTATAGCACGTATATATGTATAATGTGCAATATTGTATTGTAGTTTTGGTACTTTGCCATGAATGTTAGCTGTTGTGAACCTTATTCTACACCATAGAAGCCAACACCATTTCCTTTATTCAAGGTATCCATTACCAATATATCTTTGTTTTCCAACCAAACGCCACAAGTAGAATAATCAAACCCCCTTACTACTAGTTTTTCCTTGTTCTTGTATTGACCTATCGGACAACCAAACAAGGAAGTATTAGGCTAAGGCTTGGGAGAGTATGGACATGTTTAGTGGAGATAGGAGAGTTTGGCGAGGCCTTCTGATGCGGGAGCAAGTTTCATAATTAGAAGGAATTCAAATTTGATTTGATTTCTTAAGATTTGTTTCTTATATGGGTTGATTTGTTAGGATTTGAATTCAAAATTGATTTGATTTCTTAGGATTAGCTTCTTATTTGGGTTGATTTGTTAGGATTTGGGTTGATGTTTGTTTAGATTTCCTATTATGGTTAGCCTCTTGAAAAGGCTATAAATAAGGTATTTGTATGCCCATTAGGGCGAAGTTATGATGAATGAAAATTGAAGATGAGCTTCTTTCTCCTTTGGGTGGTGATGCCCGAGGCTCCCCTAGGTGGTGATTCCTAGGGTTGGAGGACGACTTTCCAGGTGGTGATTCTTGGAGGTCGTCCTGCATCACCTTCATTGCTTCATTAGACAGTTAATAGAAAAGGAAGGCCTAAATTGTGGATGTTTGTAGTGGGAAAGGATTTGAGCAGGTTGCCATGTGACCAAAGGCAGCCCTCAATAGTTTTGTGAAGTAGGATCTTTAAGTGGAGTATTATGGTTATAATTTGAGGTTATGGTTATGGTACCTGTTGTTCTAGATTTGCGATATCACCTGAAACATTAATTTATATATAAGAAAGTTGTTTTTGACTTTTATTGCAAGTTTATATTGAAAAATGATTCAGAAAAGGTTAAACTTACCTTCTCCTTTCTGGAATGATATTCACATATTATGCACATAGGTACAAAACCTGGAGATAATCTCTTTGTAGAGGTTCTACAATTAGTTTTTCAGAAAACTGATGAGACTATTTTGTGCTCTTTGCTGATTTGAAGCTTCGAGCCCTTCTGATGATCTTTTCAGACATTATCAACTTATCCAGCGATGAAGAAACTGAAGGAGATAACATAGAAGACATTAAGCCTAATCTCTTGTCCTGCAAAGTTCAAGATATTGCACTTCCTCACCCCAAGACTGAAGAATCTGCTGCGAGAGAGGATCTTAAAGCTATTGGAAGACCAAACAACATAACTGGTGTTCTGGATTTTGTAGCTGGAAATTTACTTCCTACTGAACTTCACCCTCAGCCTTCTTCTTTTTCTCCTGGTCCTTCCAGGCCACTTTGCCGTCAATTCTGGAAATCTGGGGATTATGTAGCTGGAAAATCCCTTGGACAATCACCTCATGGTATTTGGCTATATGCTCTATTTATACCCCCCCTCTCCTGTCTTTCGCTTTCTACATGTGCTTGCCTGCCTGTTTGTGTGCTGTGTTTTGTTTCTCTAACTTATGCTTACGGGTTGATATTTTTCACTTTAACTTGAGGACTTTTTCCCTGCTATGTACAGATGGCCAGAATTATTTGCGAATCCATCCCCAATTTCTCCATTCAAATGCAACTTCGCATAAATGGGCTTTTGGTGGTAAGTTTAATATGGTTGGTAAATGTTTCATTCATCTCTTATTGCCTCTTTCATTTCGGTTTGATTTGCTAGCAGTATGATAGTTTTCCATCTTATCTTTATGCTGCAGCTATTGCTGAACTTCTTGATAACGCAGTTGATGAGGTATTTTTTAATGTCTTTTAGAATTTCAGTGTCTAAGTCACATGATGCAATGAAGTTGAATGCTATGTCGTATTATGTAGAACTATGCTTGCGACTGGATTTTGTGCTTATTGATTGCATTTCTGGTAAACATCTTCTTATCAGTGTTCATATGAATTCATATCACAAGTTCACAATTGTGCAAAAGTTCCATTCTGCCTGTCCTAAAGGGCCTTTACATGGTATAGGTGCAAACTGGAGCCACCTTTGTCACTGTAGATAAATTTATAGATCCACGCAATGGGGATATTGCCCTTCTTATACAAGGTACATATGATCCTTTAGTCTTGCCTTATTTTTGTTGAAACTTGAACAGTTATTTTCATTGTAATTGTATCAGAAGTTGAATTTGGTTTCCAGTTGTTTCACTCACATGTTAAATCTTATGCAAGATGATGGCGGTGGAATGGATCCTAAATCCTTGCGGCGTTGCATGAGTTTTGGATTTTCGGATAAGCATTCGACCACTTCCATTGGACAATGTATGGAGCTATACTAGTCATTGTGCACCTTTCATGATTGCTTTGGCATAGCAATAATTGCTTGAGTTGTTCCCCAGATGGAAATGGCTTTAAGACCAGCACTATGCGACTTGGAGCTGATGTGATTGTTTTCAGCCGTTGCATGAATAAGAGGTCAAACATCTCTTATATTGCTCGTCTGGATTATTATCGCTGGCATCACTATTAAAATGACCATTCTTGTTGTTGTCGTCGTCGTCGTCGTCTTTTGTTGTGAATCTTTCATGATCTTCATCCTTCTTCAAATTCTAACTTACAATTCAGATAATTCTAGTGACCATACAAATAATAAACTCCTATCCAAGGATTGTCATGCCGGCGGCACGCGCCGTGCCGGCCTCCGGCCGGCTCAAGACTTGCTGCCGGCACCGGCAGTGCCGACCTATTTGCTGGTCGGCAAGGTGTGATGAGAGAGATAGGAGCCGGTGAAGTTTTTATCGGAGAAGGAGGTCATCAAGGAGTTTTTGGGGAGCCGGAGATGAGCTTTAGAGGCGGCGACGGCGAAAGCGATTGAGAGAGAGAACGAGTTGGAGGTGGGTGACGATAGTAGATTGCGAGAGAAGCAGGGCGGGCGCGGGGGGCGGCGGTAGCGCAAGTGAAGAGGGGCTTAGGGTTAGGGATTTTAAAACTTTGAATACGGGTTTTAAAAGCCGAAACCCGTTAACTAAACCCGCTTAACTATAAAACATCCTCTCCTTTCGTCGTCTCCTACCTTTCGAATGAACCCTAAAAAGCTCGTCTCCTACCTTTCGCCGCCGCTGCCGACGTCCTCTCCTTCTCCTTCCTCCGTCCTTTTCTCCTCCCCTTCTCTCTTTTTTCCCTCTCTCTCTCTCCCTTTCCTCTCCCTCTTCCTCTCTTCTTCTCTCCTCTTCCTCTCTTCTTTCCTCCTCTTCTTCTCTTTTTTCCCTCCTTTATAGATCCCATTGGATGAGCCGACCGGAACCACCTAGTTGCATGCCGGCAACATCCAATGCCGACCGGCGATCGGCTCAAGGCCGAATAGTCCGGATCCAGAGCCGGTCCCATATTTCGAGCCGGTGGGCTACTGGCTCAATATTTTCTGGCCGGCACCAAGGTTGCCGATCGGCAAGAAAATCCTTGCTCCTATCATTTAGTCACTCTGGTTACTTGGTTGATGGGAACAAAGGTTCTCAATTGAGGGTATGATGATCAAACCCAAGTGTTAGTCTAAATCCCATTATAGATTTACACATTTTCTCAGTTAAGCCCTCAGCATATGCGCCATTTTGCACAACAACTTATGAATCTCTATATAAGAAGTCATACCAAAAGCTTGGTTTATTTGATTTGGTCAGAAATGGTTTATACTTTGTAGTTTGGTGAGTTCCATTAGTGACATGATTATGCAACCCAGATGAGGTCCTTTCGAGGGGTGATAGTCTAGTATAAGTTTAACCTTTGAGGTGATTTTTTCCATTAGCTCTTTTTATTTGTCCCAAAGGTGCTCATCAAGTTTCAGCAGGTTTGGAGATTATCGATAGAGGTATACAAAAGGCTATCTTTCGTTACAGTGCATGTGTATGCTCTAGGATGGAGGAATGGAAGGGCGTAAATAGTTAGTCTATAAACTGGAGCTGAACTATCTTACCTTCACAGATTATCTTATTAATGTCTGCTCAACTCATTCTAATCTTTAATATGGTGGCAACATGAATTTCTCCAACTTGCAGGGATAACACGATTATACTTCTATCCGGTCAAATTGTCTTAGATAAATAAATATTCAATTCATGATAGTTTCTTGACTTCCTTCTTGTAGTGTTTTTTGCTAGTTTCGTACTTTTCTCCTGTACACCCTTTTCTGAGAGTTTTCTTGTTTGCAATTTGCTTTCTTTTCTCATGACATACCAGTTATTCTCTTCAGTAAATTCAATTTTATTGTTTCTTAGCAGATTTTCTTGTCTTCGCCCTCTAAATAATTTCTTCTTGGCTGACAACCTTATATCACTTCAGGGTTCCGTCCCAAAGCGTTGGGCTCCTTTCTTATACATTTCTTAGACAATCAGGGTGTGATGATATAGTAGTTCCAGTGGTAAGTTTGGCACTAAGCGTCTTTGCAGGCTTTTCTTCCTGCATATTGCTTTTCACTTGTTGGCTTCTCCTTTCAAAGTATATTATACTTGTATAGTTCTAGTTGTTTCATGAGCAGAATGATTTTTTGCTTGGTTCTATCTTAATTTGCTGCAGGTTGATTATGAGCTTAATTCTTCAACTGGTGCATTTGAGCGGCAACTCTGCCATGGTCAAACTCAGGACTCATCAGCTTTGTCTACGCTCTTGCAGTGGTCTCCCTTTGCCTCAGAAGATGAACTGCTAAAGCAAGTAAGCAGCAAAAGGAGCTTTATTTTCCTTGATTCTTGGTAGTCATGCTTCAATCACAGCTTATCTTTTTGTTACCAACCTGAAGGCATGCAAGACGCTTGTGCTGGACCCAGAGTGTGCCTGGCTTATTTACACTCCTATAATAAGCATATAGTAACATTCATATCTGTTTGAGGGGGGCTATGTGGAGGTAGTTATGATGGTTTTGGCACTGAGCCCAATGTTTGAATATGCAAAAACTGGCAAGGTTGCAATGCCAACTTTAAAGTGTTGGATAAGAATATACAACTTGCTAGGAGAGGTTTGTTGATGTTTTTTTGTCAATTTGCTTGTGGCCCCTAGTTTACTCATTTTCACCCAACATTGGATCTCGACAAGATTCTTTTGAAGTGTTAAAATGGTTTCCTTGTCCACGGGGATATATATATATATCATCCTTATATAGCAGGATGGTTAAGAAGTTAATATTTGGTTTGTCCTAGCTGGCGTCCTACGTGGCAGATATATCCTATGTGGCTGCTGATGTGGAGGGGTAATAGTGGGGGAGGGGGGAGTTAGGAGGGGTTAGTGGGGAGTTATGAGGGGAGATGGTGGTTACCCTGCCAAGTGGCAGGGGACCCCACTAGTGTATATATATATATATATATATATATATAGAGAGAGAGAGAGAGAGAGAGAGGTCTGTCAGCTGGCACTGCACTTCCGCGTCCTTGGCAATGCCAAGCCTTTGTGTTGGTCGGCAAGGTGAGACGATAGAGAGTGAGTCGGTTAAGTCCGCATCAGTGAAGGAATCTGGCAGAGATGAGGGTCGAGGAGTGCTGTGAGACACATGGAGATGAGCGGAGGGGTTGGGGATTCAGGTCGAAACCCATTAGCAAGAGCAGACCCGTTGGAGCTTGTGGAGATAACTCAAGGGATTTGGCAAGAGGTGCTCGCCTTGGATTCTGTCTTGTTTTTCTATCTCCCTAGATCGTTTAATGTGTATGCTGATTGTGTTGCCCGGTTCTGCCGTCGCTCGGGGTCTTCATTTGTTTGGGGCCGTGAGGATGGGCTGGGAATGCTTGATAGCTTGTTGTAACTCCTGGTTTTGTTAGCCTTCGGGCTCATCTCATCAAAAAAAAAAAAGAGCAGACTCGTTATTTAAAACATAATAGTGATCGATATTTGCTCGGAGCCGATCGGCACCAAGCCAAGCTGACATGCTCCAGCCGATGCTAAGCGGCACCTGAGTGACTTAGCCTGCGCCCGAGTCAGCCTTAAAAGTCAAGCCGGGATACCGGCTCGACAGCTGTAATCCATGGAGGCCCCAACTTTAAGTCATTTCCATGCATGACGATGAGTCATTACTTATATGCCACATGATAAGTGCAGGAAAGTTCCTATTGTGAGAAGAAATAGGACACACCAGATCATACAGCCCTCCAGAATGTATATGTTGAGCTCTCTAAAAAAATGATAATATTGTTCAAAGTATATTCGTGGGGTTTTGCTTCCCAGTTATCGAGAACTACAGCTAATGTTGGATGGATCTAAAGTACACGATAATATTGGGCATTGGTAGATTACAATAGGTCTAGCACCATTTTGAGTACCTTAAACCCTTCAGTAGTCTACAATGCTTCGAAACAGGCATCCAACATGAAATAGTAATACAAGTTTTTTTTTTTTGGCTATTCTTGTCGAAAAAAAGGTGGATGATCAGCGAGCTTGTAAGCTGTTAACTCTGATATTTGAAATTGGTATCGAATTATGTTAAAAATCGCTTTTATGTGCTAAACCCCTTTAATGTCTGAAATGCTTGTGTTTTTTTCTTAATGTTGCTTTGTATGTCAAAAATTCATGCTGATCTTTGAAACTTCCTTATTGTGAGGCAATAATTTTGTCTTTAAAAATTCAAGAGGAGCTTTTGTGGGATTTCTGCTCACAATTTTTCAATATAATCTTACTATCAAGTACGTGAATAATTTGATGATTAAGAATCACGAGTTTTCTTTCGATGTAATCTCCTCAATGCTTTACACATTGTGGTATATTAGCTGTATAAGTCTGACCCGAAGTTGATTTTTGGTCCATTGTGTTTGCCTCATAAGCCATTTTTCCTTTTTGTTTCCCCAAAGATTATCACTTGACTTCACTCATGCATCCACACTCAATTTCTATTTTTTCTTTGTCCTGTATCAGAGCCTCATATAGTAGGATAGTTCACTTAGACTTATTTTTTATTGATTTTTTTGCATGTTGATACCTTTTGGTTAACTTTATATTCACGCTTTTTTTGAATTTAATGAGCAGTTTAATGACATAGGACACCATGGAACAAGAATTGTTGTATTCAATCTGTGGCTTGATGATGATGGTAAATTGGAGCTTGATTTTGAATCTGATACTGAGGTAAGATTGTTAAACTCTTTATTCTGTCGCACATTTGCTATCACAGACAGCATATTAACAGTTCAGAGTAACTTATCATCATTTTTTCATTATCGTTATGTATATTATTTGTAGGCCATTCTTTTGCTGTCTAAATCAAAAGCAGTTAACTTGTTATCTCTGCACTGTCAAACATAGTACAAGGATGAATGTGCACTTGCAAGGGGATACTCATTTATATACTTCTTGCATACCCCACTAGGAAATTGGATGGTCCAGCTGTCAACCTTTCCATTAAAAGTGTGGTGTCATTAGACGAAGCACATTATACCAACAGGCTTTAATAGCTGTCAGTCTGTGGAATATGTGAGTAAATTACTTAGCACATTGAGAGTTTTTTCTTCTATTCAATCTAGCCCCCCCCACCCCCCCCCCCCCCCAACAAAAAAAATAAAAATAAACCACCACCACTACAACAACAAAAAAAGGGGAAAAAAGAACACCAACCCCACCGCCAAAACCAACAGGGTGTAATAACTGTCAATCTGTGGGATATGCGAGAAAATTACTTAGCTCATTAAGAGTTGTTTCTTCCTATTCAATCTAGCCAATTTTCTGCTCTCTCTCTTTCTCTCTTCCTCCCTCCTTCCCTCTAATCAACCTGTGGAATATGCTATTTTTTTCCTTTCTCCCTTGTCTTTTCGGACTCTATGTTCGAAGTGAAGATGGTGTCTTGTTTTCTTCCTCCCTCTTTCGTAACTTTAAGGCTAAAATACTAGCATATTTCCATGTACAAATTCATATCTATTCTTAACTTTCTTGAACTTTGTTATTAAGGAAAAACACCGAAAAATAAGGCCAACATTTCATGTACTGTATTGTTGGAAGTGGAAATGAAATTTAAATGAGATTCAGAAGTGCAACCAATTTTAAATCCTCAAGAAATTTAAGTAAAAAATAGCTACTCATTTATCCTACTCAAAGTTTAAGAAGAAAAATATTTTGAATGTGTGAGCTAGTATCGTCATCTTCGGAATTCATTTCGACTTGTTTCAAGTACCCTGATTGTGTTATCTTTCCATCTTAATGTAGATGTGTTATTTGTTTTTGGTTATTGCTTTAGGATATTATGATTGGTGGGTTGCCTAAAGTAGTTAATACAAAAGGCATTGCAAAGGTGCTGACTCAAAAGTACATTGCTAATCGACTTCGTTATTCACTCCGGGTAAGCTTTTGGCATTTAATTCTAATTTCTTGAGCTAATTTTTCGTGACTTAATGCATCTGTTTGAAACTGTTACAGGCATATGCCTCTGTTTTGTATCTGCGCATACCTGATAATTTCAGTATAATCTTACGTGGGCGGCCGGTTGAACCTTACTACATAGTTAATGATCTTGACTATCTTGAATGCATCAAGTATAGACCACAAGTTGGAGGAGCCGGAGAGGTTCGTCCCCAACTTCCTCATTGCTGTTATAATGTTTAGTCTTGTCTTTTCAACTTACTATATTAGTTCATACCATGCTCCTCCCTAGCTGCTGTGTGCTAATCATGAGCGGTATATTCTACTATAGAGTAGCAAAATTCTTGAACTTTTCCGTTATAATTTTGTGTTGGATCATGAAGATTTGTTACATGCCTAGCTAATTTGGTCCCAGCAGCATGTGCATTTTGGTGACGTTTGTTACATCCTGCAATGTCCTCTTTATAAGTTATTGAACAATTTCTGAACCTTTACTTGATAGCTTGAATGTAGAATGCTTTATTGTTCCTTGCAAGGATTACTGTACTGGTGGTATGTATCATGCTAGTCTCTGGTCGGCATGACATATGTCAATACTGGGCAAGGAGTTAGTGCCGATGGCACAGAGCTCTTCTGAGCTAATTCATGTAGTGGCACTAGCCACTAGGTTTGTGCTGATATGAGCATCATACCGGTGATTTACTGGCACAATACGTATTGGTCTGTACCGACCGGCATGGTACTCTACGGTTACTTATTTGTTTTCTTTCGCTTGACTGAGAGCTACTCGTTTATGGCTTGGGGGGGGGGGGGGGGGGTGAGACTCTGAAACTATAATTTTGGAATTATTTGTATTCCCTGGTATTCCATTCTGGATGCTTCAAGAAGGTTTTAGACATATGCCAATTCACATTCGATTGTCTTTTTGAGGTCGTCACTTTATTTATTTGATAAAATTCTTTGAGCTAAATAAGAAAATAGCTTGCAATCCTTTCAATATTTTATGGGAAGCTTAAATATTTATTTTTGTTTAAATAATTTCTATGCAATGAGAGGCAGTTCTTATCTTTTTCGTATAAAAGTGTGATGAGAGATATTTCCTGAAGATACAAGACTAAGTTTGCAGGAGTGTTTAGTACGTTAGTGAAGAATCAAGATCTAGATAAGTGTAGGTCTTTGTAAAGTGGAACATACATTGATCAGCCAAACTCATTAGTTCTAACTCTGCTGCTTAATGCATGATCTTGTAAGCAATCATGCTATTTTTGTGAGTCAATATAAGCGTAGTCAGATGGTAAAGATATTGCTGTATTTTCCTTTAGAAAATGAGTAATATGCCTTATCTTCAAAATTTTACGCATGATATTGTTGGGATTGAAGCGCTCCATTACCAAAAGAATCACAGAGGTGGTTCCGAAAATTTCCCCGTCCATGAACAATGAAACAAAGATCACTAAAACCAAAGTGAAGAAAACTGTTACAGACTTTCTGAATAACTCTCGCTAAACACTCAAGTTCTCTCTCACGGCCACACTTCGTCAAGAGGACGAAATACAATACCCACCTACGGGACAAAAAGGGAGAGACAATACACAACCAGATGTACTGAATACAAACCCACAACTATCTTACTTATTCCTATTAATATTAGTGTGCACTGGGCACCCTACTTCATAAACCCAGCTTCCTATATAGGACAAATGCGATGTTAGACTATATACCTATTAACTCTCCATCTCCTAACGGCTTAAGCTTTTGGGTTGAGTGGTTAGAGTGTCTCACATGGTATCAGAGCAGAGGTCTTGGGTTCAAACCTTGCTCCCTCCAATAGTCGTCTCAGCCGCTCCTTAAATTCAATATTCAAGAGTCATGCCACACGTGAGGGGGCGTGTTAGACTATATACCTATTAACTCTCCCTCTCCTAACGGCTTAAGCTTTTGGGTTGAGTGGTTAGAGTGTCTCACACGACACATAAAACAAACTTCTAATCCTAGCCTAATTAAGCATCCACGCCACTGCCAATCCAAATCCTAATTATGCTAGGACTCTTTCGCTAATTGAGCCAATCCTAGCAGATAATATTAGCTGGCTTGTACTTATTTTCTAGTTCTTAAGGGCTGAATTGGTTGTTACTAATTTTTGGTGAATTGGTCTAGAAACAGATTTATGGAATTGGTGATGTATGCTTGTAAGTCATGGGCGTCAGTAAATGGTTCTTTCATGCTGTGCTATCAGAAATTTCATTTTGAGAAATATTTCTGGCTATCTGCATTTTTTCCAATTCTTATAAGGTGGTTTTGGTTATGTTTTGGACCTATGGGTCAATTGGTCCGAAAATAGATTGTTGAAATTGGCTCTTCCATCGCAGGAAATATAAATGAATGACAGAAGAATTATGTTTCATGGCATTGTTGGAGAATGATTCTCTTTTTGTCATAAATTTGTTCATGCTTTTAACTACTTGTTATTCTTTTTCTCTAATTTCCAGGGTGAAGTTGTTACCTTTCTTGGATACCTTAAGGGTGCTCCCAACATTAATGTTCATGGGTTCAATGTTTATCACAAGAATCGTCTTATTTTGGTAAGAGTAATGCTTCTTCTCAGCTGTCCAGAAACTCAAGTTGAAACCTTGATTTCATATTTTCATGTCACTTGCCAAGTGCTCAATTACGGCGATTGCACCTAAGTTCCAAAGTTAAACTTATAATTGCTCAATTACCAAGTTCTTGGTAGTTGGAGCATTATGGATTACCACCTTTTTTTGTGGTTCTTTGCTTAGGTCGTGATCTAAGGTCATAGTTGAGGTAAGAAGTTTGGAGGTTCATGCAAATTGCATGTGACCCGAAGGTCTGAGTGGGTGAATTCAAGTATTACCGTGCATCTAGCGCATGTTGTGCAAATCCCTGACCCAGCTCTAAATTTTAATGGTCCGACACGGGCTTTCTAGTATCCAGGACAAATTTATTGGAGATTTGGCCCTTTTGATTTGTTGGGCAATCCAAGTTAAAAGAAAAAAACGGTTTTAACCATCAAACATGCTAAAATATTACCAAGGAAGGTAATATTTAAAACTCTTTGTTGGACCATTAAAGCTCTGTGCCGGTGTCGGCCGGCACCAAAGCACAAATCCATGTGTCAGTGCTGACCATAATGTCGGTGCTGGTTGCCCCCGTATGACATTTGCCGGCCAGGTCTGTGCCGACTAACATATTGTTTGAGTTCCAAACTAGTGATACAATTTCACCAACTAAAAAGCCTTGGTTTTGTCATATGAAATTCATTAATCTACATTAAGAATGCCCATCCTCTTTCTTTTAGAAATTTCTAGTACTAGGGCACTGTGTAATGAATATCTCTTTTAGATGGATCCTTAAGTTATTGATTCGGGAGCGCACTAAACACTAGTCCATGTCTTCTCTTCTGTCCTCACACCTAGCGTGATTATTAGTTGCTATGGCTGGATAGTTACTAAAATTCTGGGAAAGATGATGTTTATTTTCGTTTTACTTTTATGATTAGATGCAAGCTTGTTATCCATCAAATTATCTTAAGTTTCCACTTATGTCGCAAACTTCAGAACCTCAGTTTAAATATCCACTTACTTTTATTTTCGTTGTATTTGTGAGAACATTCTAATGATTTATCTTTTAACTTATTATTCACTGCAGCCCTTTTGGCAAGTTGCTAATAATTCGTATGGCAAAGGAAGGGGTGTTGCTGGTAAGAAGCCCTAGAATCACAAACTTTACCTTCTATATTACTGGATTGAGTATCGTATCTTGTATTTGGTAGAAACCATCATAGTTAAGTTTATCCGTATTCCAGCTTATATAGTTATATATGACTATATGTGATGGATGAATATTTGTCAGGTGTATTGGAGGCTAATTTTGTCAAACCTACACATGATAAGCAAGATTTTGAAAAGTCAACGCTTTTTCAAAAACTTGAAAGCCGCTTGAAGGAAATGACTTATGAGTACTGGTTAGCTATTTATCCTTGAGAGTTGTGTTCTAGTTTTAGATTCTATTGTATCCTTTGGCTTTCCATGTCAAGGACTGCATATCTCTCTGGAAACACTGTGTTTAGTTGCTTTCTCACTTGAACTGTAGTGCCAAGTGTATTGGATTTTGTTTGTCACTATCTTCAAGAGATAAGTAGCTGAATTTCCAATACTTGAAAGAGAATTGATTGCATGTGCAAAATGATATCAAGTGTAATTTAGAATATCTCAGCAAAACTTGAAGTTTAGTTTTATGTGTTATTCAAAATTAATCTGGCACCATCCTCTTGTTAAGATAATGGGAAGTTTGCTTTCGAACTGAACATTAGCAGTGAGTTTGTAAGATAGGTTCTAGTAGTTCATCTGGAAGTTTTATTTAAAATCCTCTAGATAAAACAAAATGTGGTAATTTTGACAATTAGTCACTGCTGTAGGCACGGTGCATGACAAGCGTTACTTCGCATACCAACATCGTATCGGCATGGTACATGTATTGTCAGGGCATAGACTCTGCTGACACTGATCGTGCCTGTGATCAGCACGGAGCATGCCAGCACCACAGTATTTCTTGCATTTAGCTACTCCTTTAATAACTTGTTTAATATCTTTCACCTCAATTATTAGATCATCCATGCAACATCTTGCCATCACTATTATTGATTTGCCGACCGTTGCCTCGTAAACTTCTCAGCATCATAGCCTGTGGCGGAGCAGCAAAAGAGGCTGAAAGGTTTTAAATAAGTTTTTGAAGAGTTTTCTTTTCTTAATTAGTTATGCCTTTTACCCTGGTTTAGGGGGGGCAAATGCGCTACATTTCCAATGAATTTTGTGGCTTGGGGATTGGACCCCAAGACCAACCCATTGCCAGCATTGGGTACCAACTACCGACCACTTGATCTACTCAAGGCTGTTTTTGAAGGAGTTGCCTAATCTCAAAATCACCAATTTTGTTTTATATAGAGTTATAACTAAAACTTTAGATCTATGCTAAAACATGTTTTACAAACTCACGTGATGAAGTTTGGTTGGAATGTGAACATCCAACTACCTCATCAAGATGATGGTGCCAAATTATCTCTGATTTGGACTGAATCTAAATTGGTCTTTGTGATATGCACTTCAGCAAAGCTGTAAGTAGAGTTGCGGTTGGAATTTTTTGATTGAAAATTGGTTTAGAACATTCTTTGTACAGTTCTGAAGCTTCTGATCCTAGGCTTATTGCAGGAAATGAAAAACTCATCAGGATTTTGTGATTCTAACTAAGTGAGATAGCTATTGTTCTTGTTGCAAGTGTTCCCTCTCATGTCCTCAAAAATGTTGGAGAGATGACTATCTTGCTTGACCATAGAGTTGTGAAATTGTTGTTTTCCTGGATACTAGCACTTCTTTATTTGGCATTACCTTCCCAATTTTGGATGAAGCACATGCATAACACTTGTTTTTCATTCAGGGATTTTCATTGTCATTTGCTTGGTTACACTAAAGGCAAAGCACCACAATCTATACCAGGATTGAAAGATCTACCTGGGCACATGATACCCCATAAGAGGAAAGATAATGGCATGCAACAGATCAAGCTCAAATGCAGTGAACCAGATCCCTCTTTCAGGTTGCCTCTCTCTGGAAATTCCATGGTTTTAGGACCAACCGACGTGAATCATGGTTTTTCTACTACTAGTTTGACAAGTGCCAGAACATGTTCAACAACAGACCATTGTACTGATGACAACTCCTCTTCTCAAGCAAGTGGGTCTTAGACGCATGGTACTTTTATGCAATGTTAAAGCCATCCTTTTGTGGTTATACTTCTGACGTTGTAGCTCTGATTTAGGGGTGCCAGAGAAAAGGAAAAACAATAGCCATAGTGCTATGGAAAAAAGATTGAAAAGACAAGCTGGCCATGTTGAAATTGCACCTGGATTCGAGAGCAAAACACCGGTATTAAATTACTTGTCTAGCCCAGTGAGAGTATCTTTATTCTTTAAAACTACTAGCTTGGTCTGTGAGAAGATTTTGTGTATCTTAGAGCATTTGTGGTGATACACTTTCACTTTCTGCACATTTTGTGGAAGGGATCTTAATGTCTTCTCGCTCCCTGATACATGGGCAACATCCTTTTCACCCACTCTGTCCCTTATTTGTGCACCATTTCCTATTATTTACCTCTATCTCAAGGATCTGTTAGCTGCTCATGATGCAATATTGAACTACATGGTGAGCTGGTGATGTAAATGATACAAGCAGTTGTGAGTATCAAGTGTTTTAGAAGTACCTCACATTGGTGTGAGGATATGGGGAGCTAGTACTACAAAATGTGTTATAACCATATGTGTCAATCAACCTTGAGCCTGCATCAACATAATCTGGAAGCGTTATTTGATGCCACTGATGATTGCTCAATGCACATGCATGTATTTTTTGAGACGAGGAGGGAGGATGAGGAAGATAGACAGTGTTGCTCAGCCTGCCTTTCATGCTAATCCTTTTTGTTTGTGCAGCTTGTACACGATGTAGGACAGGAGCAGATGCAAGTGACAATAGCCATGATGCAAGAGAATAAGAAGTTGCATGAAGAGTGAGTCTGCATATTCCCTTCCATTTGTCCCCTTTTGCATGCGCACACACGTATGTGTGGGTTTCAGAGAGGGTTCTCAAGGGATCATCACCTCTGGGTTTTGAACAGTACCTCCTGGTAACTCATACCGACAAGGTTTCTCAACGAATCACATCCGTCGGGTTAAGAACTACGTACCTCTTGGTTTTTTTTTTGCATGAGCTAACCAGGAGGGTAGTCTACGCATCATGCTTGGAGACCATCTGTTGTCTCCCAAGCTTCTTTATCATTGTGTAGAAGCTCTTACCTTGTTAATACATGATTTGTTCTTAATAAGTGCAAACTCTGAGTTGTGAAACAGCCGTAGACCAACTAGATCAGTCTTCACTCCATCCTAAATTTATGCTAGTAGTTTTTTTGAATCAAAACTCTTGGTACATATCAGGTAATTCACAGCATTCATTTACTAGCTTTACTTGCTTTCCAGGTGCTTGGAGTATGAGAGGACAGAGAAGCAGCTTCTTTTCAAGGTAATTTCTTTTCATCAGAAGGATACTTACAAACATGCACATTTTCAGGATATAAGCATGTGAAAAGATCTTTTAAAAGAAGTAGATGCATTTGCGAATCATCTCGGATAACTTCACTTCTAGGTCACAAATATCAATCCCCAAGAGTTCTTCTTGTTGCTAATGCGGTGATGCTTACTGAAGGCTAATGCCACCACCTTTTTTTAATTTGGGCACTTTTTCCCCTTAGGGAATTAGTGTCACTTAGGATGTTATCATGGACTATTGAAAATCCCGTTTGTTGTAATGCTTTAATGTTTTATCTGGTGGACAGGCGCAGAACCTCAGAAATGAGCTTGAACAGGTAGAACTACTTTACAAGAACCTACGGATTCAGCTGAATTCTCTGGATGAGGTCAAAGAAGAGAAATTGTAGATTAGAATTAGTTTACATCATGTAATCTAGCCTAAAAGGCATTCTGTTGTGCATTATCCCCTGTTCTATACTGATTGCCATTTTTTGGATGCCAAACTGGTGTAAAAGAACACGCCATATATAGTCCATACGATGAGAGAGGCTTTAGATTAAATGATCATAGCAATTTGTTGTCAACCAACTGTCTAACTGGTTTTTGACATTGCCATTTCATGAACTTTCTGTTACTTTGTACTTGCAAGTTGCAAGACAAAATGGATACTGAACCTTTTTTTGATATTTTATTTGTATTTTGAATTTTTCCCCGATGAGTTTTTAGCTTGACTAAAGATGGGCATATATACATTGTCTGTATGAGTTCGATGTAATTTTTTTTTTCTTTTTTGTCGCTCTCTTTTGCTTAGATGAGCCATAAAGGCTGGTGAATGAGCTAAGATGTCTTTAGGTGGCTCTTTTTCGTTTGTTGTCTATGAGTGTGCATGAATTATCTAGCTCAGATGTTGCAATGTTGGTTTTTTTTAATACTGTTCTCTTGTCAACTTGTGGGCTTCTGTATTTATACCTGGTGTTGAGCGCAGGGAAGTCCTGAAAGAAAGACTGTAATGTTGATCCATTATATACTTGTACGATAATGTATCTCTGAAGATCTGACACTTGAGATTAACCATGTACTCTCTCGCTTATCTTATTAGGTGGAGTAGGAAAGAAGAAAGTCAGATCTCAACCATCAGATCTTCATATCATGATTGAGATTCATTGTTGTAATTAGGGGTGAGCATTTGGTTCTCGGTTCGGTTCTCGGTCTAGAACCGAAGAATTGAATTTTTTCGGTCATGTTTTTAGAGAACCGAACTTACGAAGAAACCGAATCGAAATTATTAACCGAATCGAACTTTTATTCATAATCGAATCAAACTTTTTAGACCATAGGTTCATAGGCTAAGGCATGTATGAAAACTTCGATTCTGACTCGAACTGAACCGAATATTTTTTTAAGAACCGAATCCGAACCGAAACCCGAATTTTTTATACATGTCAAAATCGAACCGAACCGAAAAAACCGAACCAAATGGACCGAACTGGTTTGGTTTTTCGGTTCGGTTCGGTTCTGCTCACCCCTAGTTGCAATGGTCTTTGATTGATAAACAGATGTCAAACTTGTAGGCACATGGTTATATCCAGTGTAGTTTGTTTGTCATGTGTGAGGAATTGGGTGTCCACTTCCAGCACACGTGGGTTAAGCTCATGTTTGGCGAGGGTTACCTCCATTTTATGCTCATTTTTTCATCAAACAACAAAACAATAATTACGGATCACTACTATTCTACTTATCACATTCCTCTCTATTTTTTTTAACCCCATATTTCCCTTAACTCCGACCCTAAACCAAACGGGAGTTTAGAGCCCATTAGTCGATAGGCCTCGCTCGTTAAATGCAAGAAGATAAGAGGAGGTATGATACGGAATCATTTATCAGGCCGCCTAAAGTTGGTTGTTGTGAGATAGATAGAAAGGTGTTTGTTCACCACCACGCTAAGCCACGGGCCATAACCCAGCTGGGTAAGCTTCACATTAGCCCAACAAACCGGGCCCATTTCGTAACCCGCTCAAGTCTTTTTAGGGTTTCGCTCACCGCCGCCGCCGCCACCCTCTCTTTCTCTCCCCTCTGTCGTGGCGACGCCGGCGAACTTGCAGCCATGGTTCATGTCAACTTCTACCGCAACTGTAAGTTTAGATTTCATCTCTCGAGATCCAAAACACCATTCTTTGCTTGTTGTAGTGGGTTAAGATCTTCGATCCTTTGAGAAGGTTGGGATCTTTTATATCGAGAGTCGCTTCTTTCGAGTTTCAGAACAGTCGACCAGAGTGGGATTTCCTTGATTAGAGCCCTAGTCATGGTTTCCACACCAGCATAGGATCTCCGGCCAATGCGGCTGTTCTAGTTTTGAATCAGGGGCTTACATGGTTCTACGGTTAGGATTTCGGCGAATTTAAACCCAATTTTGTGTCCAGATTCGTTTATTTGATTAAAGTTAGGGTTAGGATTTGAGATGCATGAATTTGTGATGGTCGTGGAATTTTTCAGATGGGAAGACGTTCAAGAAGCCTAGGCGTCCATACGAGAAGGAGCGACTAGACGCGGAGCTGAAGCTGGTGGGAGAGTACGGGTTGCGGTGCAAGCGTGAGCTTTGGCGGGTGCAGTACGTGCTGAGCCGCATCCGGAACGCTGCGAGGGAGCTGCTTACCCTGGACGAGAAGAACCCACGCCGGATCTTTGAGGGTGAGGCCCTGCTCCGCCGCATGAATCGGTATGGTCTCCTTGATGAGAGCCAGAACAAACTCGACTATGTGCTGGCTCTCACTGTGGAGAACTTCTTGGAGCGCCGCCTCCAGACGCTTGTATTCAAGGCTGGCATGGCCAAGTCCATCCACCACGCGAGAGTTCTCATCCGCCAGCGTCACATCAGGTATGATGATAAAACTCTGAGATTGGCAGAACGCAGATCTAGTCATTTGGGTCCTCTTGATATCTGGCTTATGTTTGATCCAAATATTATCCATGTCAATAGTTCCTAAGCAGTCATGAATTCGTCGGTCTATCTGTGAAATTCTATTCGGACATGCTGATGTGCAGGTAGTTCTATATTTTGGGTTTTTGAAGATGATTCATATGCCTGTAATGTTCAACTGTAGTTCCTCTCAGGCAAATAAAACTATTAGCATGTGGTAGTCGTAAGTAATAAAGGCTAGAGTACAGTGGAGTCAAAATATCTCATATTTGCCTTAGTATTCTCTTCGCAATCTTGGCTTTGCAATTGTGTGCTGCATAAAGCTGATGGTTTATCTCCTCCGTATCTCCCAAAGAAAATGAGGTAAAGGTTTGGAGAGAGTTTTTTGAAGTAACAACTCATTGTACCTTTTGCAAGCTGTTGCTTTATTTCCCTCTTCCTATTATCCTCTTCTGAACTGTTCACCTATTTTATTCATCTGGCATAGTATTTGTTTATATATACAAGGAAGGAGGTCAAGTGTTAAATCTCACAAGGGTCATCCGGCACACCTATTGGTTGTCTTTTTGATGCCGGAAATTGCATTTGTTAACCTGTTTTCTTATTGTTTTATACTCATGCGTGTTTGCTAAAGATGCTTGCAGCGATAATTGTCGAAGTAGGTATCCCTTTGTATTTTAATATTCCTTTCTGTTGTTTTTTTTTTTATCATTATGATCAAATTTTTTAGTCTGAACACTTGGTGAACAAAATAAAAATGTTCCTCCTGCTTATTGTTAATGCTCTTATCATACCTTGATGTTTGGTTTATTTTTCGATACCTCCTTCCTATGCTCCTTATTTCGATCCACTTTGAAGACATCGGTTTGATATTGGTTACTTTGAGGTCAAATGACTTCTGATCAAATCTTTAGTCATTTCATTCTGAGTCCTCATTTACTATTCTTGGCTGCCTTCTGTCAATATTAGTTGTTTTTTGAATCTCTTGGTCATCAAACATGTTTTACTTTACAAATCAGTAGGGCAGTCATATGCATTTGCTTTAAGGACTCTTTGTTGCTCTATGTCTATATTCACATTTTGTTGTGTCTAAACCAAACACAAATTAAAAGGGGTTTTTGCATCATAAGCAACCATGCTTTATGACCAATCATTGTCAGAGTTTAGTATCTTTTCGTTCATTTATTTTCATAAGTTTCTCCATTGCTCATGAAAGTTGAAATTGTGTAATTAGTCCTGTGTTGAAATTCTATTGGTTTTTTCAATTGCATTAAATTTTTAAAGAAGTTTTCAAACAGGAACTGATACTTGGTAGAAGCTTCTCATGGATGTTTTGGTTTCTAGATAGGGTTTATGTTACTACATTGGGATAATTGGGCATGTATGAATTCCGTTGGGAACAGTTTTCTTGCACTGCAAAAGGGGGACACCGACATTTTTCACTGACATAGGATTCTGTACGAGTTGTAAAACTCAAGCTTTGTGAAACTTTTGCCACTTGTTATATCGAATTTGTGCAATAGTTGGTGCCTTGTAACGATCTTTTGTCGACATAATTTTTTATTCACCTATCTTGGAGTTGGCATGCTGGTTGGTGATGTTTTGTCAACGGCTTTTAGATAATTTTCTCTTAGGAGAGAAAAAATTTAGCCTAGATTTGGTTATGAAGAGAAGTGTAGTACTTATTCTTGCATAATGTTTCAGGAGTTTTTCAAGTACATTGGAGAAATCAATTTGGTTTATTGTGTTTTCGCATTATATTGGCATTATGAATATTTATACAGTGAATGTGATTCTATCGCCATGATTCTATGGACTTTGCAGTTTTTATCTTTATGCTTCTACGTACCCTACATATATAGGTGATCAAGTCTTTACATCTTTTCTCTTTGAACTCTTCCAGAGTTGGAAGACAAGTAGTGAACATAGCATCATTCATGGTGAGGGTAGAATCAGCAAAGCATATTGACTTCTCTATCACAAGTCCACTTGGTGGTGGGCGACCAGGAAGGGTGAAGAGAAGGAACCTGAAGGCAGCAACGAAGAAGGCATCTGGAGGTGATGGCGATGAAGAGGATGAAGAATGAGCAGATGCAGTAACTGCGGTAGAAGACTGGTGCTGGTTTTTGTTTATTTTTCTGTTGGACTCGAGATGCTTTAGTATTTGTCTTGAAACTATTGGTTTTTGTTATTGAATGATGCGTAAATCTCATCTTCTTCAATTTGTCAAGGAAAATGAGCCAGAGATATGGAAAAGTTTTTGGAAGTAACTAACCATTGCTCCGTTTCATAAGAAGCTTCTGTTTTATTTCCCTGTTTCCAAGCTATATTTAGTTGCCCAATTTTGTTCTCCTGGGACGGTCTTCGTCTTCAAGTCATTCTTTAGATTTATTTGCGTTTAGGTGCGGAAAGATGATTACAGCTATATTTTTGGGGAAAATTATCACCAGTTTTTTTTTTAGTCATTCCCATTATCCATTTGATCGTTGTGATGAAGTTCAATAATCTGAAAACTAGGACACTGTTTTCATATTTTGTAAGTTGGTAGGTCCTATTCGCACTGAAATCTTGTTTCTGTGTAGAGTGTTAGAGTGTTGATTGGTGTACATGAACAAGTGGTATGCGTAATGCACATGTCATCAATCAGTAAACAAGTATTGACTTTTTCATCTATCCTATCGGTAGTGGACCGATGGAATAGATGAAGATATCGGTATCTCACTACCGGATGAGATCAAACAATTGGTAGCTAACTACCGATTCGAACCGAAATCATAGAACCTTGGTTTTTCGGTATATTTGGTTCGGTTCGGTTTTTTATATGTTAAAAATTTGGTATTCGGTTTTTATTTTTCAAATTCAGTAAATACTGAAATACCGAAATATTTAATGTAATATACGGTATTCTTTATATATATATATATATATATATATATATATATATATATATATATATATATATTATATATCACAGATTCACAGCCTTGCCACTGGGTAGCATTGGCTCGTATTATTCATTGGATTGAGTCGGGTGACTCGGGTCGAGTCATCTCACATCCTAACAAGTAACATCTATGAATATATGATCTATTGATCTATGGCCCATTGGCCCTATTGCCCACTCGAGCAGTCCAGCCAATGCCATGCCCTAGCCCTCTAAGTTTCAACCACGGGCTGTGGCGACTGCCGACTGGTAGTCCCTCCTCCCGGACCTCCCGTCCGACAACGGACAAACAACACCCCCTCGCACGCAGCGGCACGCCAGCAATCCACCACCAGGTCCACCACTGACGGTTAGTTCTCCTTTTCCTCACCTTTTTCTTGTCTTTATTTCCTCTCTCTTTCGTTCCTTTCTTTTGATTTTTTTTTGTCTGCTGCATCCTCAGATCTTTTGATTTCCCCTGTTTCCCATGCATCTCTCACGGTTCTTTTGATTTTGTTTTGATCCGTTGTTTTGATTTTGCTTTGGTCTACTGATCCCTCACAGTTATGATCATTTTCATTATTTATAATTTCGGTTCTATTCGGTTTTGTAAAAAAGAATTCGGTTCGGTTCGGTTTTTAGGGTAATTCGGTTCAGTTTTAGAAATACTGTATAAAAAAAAATTCGGATCTGTTCTTGACAGAAATTCGGTTCGGTTTTGTACCGAATACCAAATACTCACCCCTACGTATACATTCAATCGGTAGCCAATTACTGATACATTCATTTATCACATCGGTAGTGACTACCGATGGGATAGATAAAAGAGTCAATACTTGACTACTGATAGATGGCATGTGTATTATACATGTCACATGTTCATGTACACGAATTATTATTCATCCGTATACCAGATGAAAAATATGGGTTTTTAAAATTAATTTATTTACCAGTTGGGTCTATTACTTGGGCTTTGCGGTGGTGCAAATGACGTGTTTATCTAACAATGCCTCTGCCTCGGATACATTTCTTTTAGTCGTGTTCTACTGTTTATTTTTCTTTTTAGTTCTGGTTTAACTTGTTTGGTTTTTAAAAATTACGGGAGTTAAAAATGGCACGTTACCAAATGGTTCCTCAAAGGAACATCAAGATGAACCGGGCCTTCTAGTCTTGAGAAGGAAGAAACAGTTAGCATCATCGTGGTTGGAGCATCTGGATATCTTGTTTAGAAAAAAATATTTCCTGCTCTTTTTTGTTTTTTATTACGAAGACCGCCTCCCAGAGGTACTCTAGTCATAAGTTTCTTTGATTATGTTTTCCTTTTTAGGAACCATGCTGGTTAATCCTAAAATTGTTTGTTCTCTTGCTAATGTTGTATCTCTGCAGCATTTTTCACTATATTTGTTATGCTCAGAGACTGATGCTTAATTAAGAAATATCATCAGCAAAATGCTTACTTGCCACATCGATAAAAGGTAATTTCTGTTCTTTTCATGCTATTAGACTATATACCTATTAACTCTCACTTTCTCAACGACTTAAGTTTTTGGATTGAGTGGTTAAAGTGTCTCATATGGTATTAGAGCATAGTTCTTGAGTTCAAACTTTATTTCCTTTTGGGTTGAGTGGTTAGAGTGTCTCAGAAATACTATTAATGAAAGAAGGAAAATGAGGATGTCATGAAAGCCGAAATTTTGTATATGAAGGAAAAAAAGACCGACTTGCAACTATTATGGGCAGGGGCGGACCCAGCCTTTGAAGCAAGGGGAGGCCAAGGGAGGAAAGCAGTGTCTCGGGGGGACAGGGACACTAGGGTAGGGGGTGGGAGGCGCGGGGCCCACGGGAGGTTAACTAAAAAAAATTTCTGGGGGGCCTAACATGTGAATAGGTCCGCCCCTGATTATGGGAAGAAGGAAAATGGATTATGGGAAGAAGGAAAATGAGGCTGTCATGAAAGCCGAAATTTTGTATATGAAGGAAAAGAAGTCCGACTTGGAACTATTATGGGAAGAAGGAAAATGAGGCTTGAGTGGTTAGAGTGTCTCATATGGTATCAGAGCATAGGTCTTGAGTTCAAACATTTTTTCCTTTTGGGTTGAGTGGTTAGAGTGTCTCAAAAATACTATTAATGGAAGAAGGAAAATGAGGCTGCCATGAAAGCCGAAATTTTGTATATGAAGGAAAAGAAGACCGACTTGGAACTATTATGGGAAGAAGGAAAAGGAGGCTGCGATGAAAGCTGAACTCTTAAAACTGAAGGAAAAGAAGACCGTCTTGGAAGTTGAGAATGTGATTCTCAAGGAAAAGGAGGCCACCCTAGAAATTGTTTATGAAGGAAAAGATGGCCGCCTTGGAAGCTGAGAGACTGAATCTGACGGAAAAAAAGTGGCTGCCTTGGAAGCTAAAAATATGGATCTAAAAGTGGAAAATAGCAACCTTAAGATGTATTTGAATATTGAAACGTGTAAAAAATGAACGTTGATAGATGATTGACGGAACCGTTGTGGCAGCGAAAATATATATATATATATATATATATACCGTTGGGAAAGTGAGAGTTAATAGTTTTATGGTCTAACACGCCCCCTCACGTGTAGCATGCTCTGATATCATATGAGACATTCTAATCACTCAACCCAAAAGTTTAAGCCTTTGGGAAAGTGAGAGTTAATAAATATATAGTCTAACACATGCATGAGCTTAGAAAATGTGATTGTATTTGTATTTCTTATCATGAAACGTGTCAAAAGTGTGGCGTGTTTCCCAGTGAAGAAGTTGATTTTCTTTTTCATCTTGATGTCAAAGTTTTATGCTTGCTCTATAAGGAGAATTGTAGTAAAAAGATGGATAAGTTGTTACTGCAATGCTTCTACTATTCATGTCACTATGATTGTGAAGAAACTTTTGCAAACATAGGCAAGAAGCTGAAAGAGCATGAGGTAATCTGAGCAAGCTCAACCTCATGCAAACCTTGAAAGAAAGATGGTCTACATATGTTAGAATGTCCATACTTCACTATATCCATTGAGCAATGATATTTAGCCAACCCCATGTGTGGTTGCGGCCGGATAAAATCCAACCCGATCTGGCAGTCTAGATTTGCGCCACATGTCTAGAATTTCAATATGCCTTTCTTGAGATTGGTGACATGCATACATACATAGAGATACATAAATAGATATACATAGATATATATATTTTACATATATACACACACATACACATACATACACTATGAATATAAATACACATATGTACATATTTACTTATGTATGTACACATACATACACATATACATATATACATCCACATGCATACATACATGTACATCTATCATACGTGTGTGTACATACATATACAAATACACATACACATACATAAATATACATACATATATTGACATGTATACATATACACATGAATATAAACATATATACATAAACACATGTACATTAGGTTGATATAAGGGTCACGTGGTGCGATCTGCACACGTCACAATGGGTTGGGTGGCAGCCAACCTCACATGGGATTGGCTAAAAATCATTTTTCATATCCATCTATTTTGATGCTTTGCTCCTTTATGTGCATGGCTATGATATTAATTGAAGATTATGTTTGTCACACATCTTGAACCTATGTAACATGTCAATATATGTATGTATATTTATGTTTGTGCCTCGGAAGGCAAATGCGGTGATGGACGATCTCGCGCGACGGGCAAGACTTGGGGGGCTGCCGGTGTGGGGATCGTAGGCCAGTGAAGTATGTAGTTGGAGCTGTAACACCTAGCCTTTTGGCTCAATTTGGCAAAAAAAAAAAATCTTGAACCTATGTAACCATCACATCGACTTTTCAAATTTTGTAGATACATTTAGGTCTTTTTATACATGATATGCACTCTAATATAGCTCCTTGACCTTAAAGTCAAGCTTATTTTAACACTCTATTCATAGTTACGAGCATGTTACGTATAATCAAATTTTGGTGGTTGTGAGACAATTAAGTTCCGGGTATCGGAACATTAACCTCGAAGTGTCTGTACGCTTGTACGAGAGCATCTTGCACTTTTCAAATTTTGTATGCTTCTTCGATTGTACGAATTCATTCGTAATTTGTATCGTGTGAAGTAACCTTATGTCAAGTTTCCAGGTTTAGAAACTTAAAATTTTAGACAATCCACATGCTTACCCTCCGTCTCCTAAGATTGTATTTAAAAAAGAAATTTTTGGTCCCATTCTAGGTTAAAAAACCTCTTGTAAAGAACACTCTCTGGAACTTGAAGAAGGTCACCTTGTATGATGCAACCAATCTGTTAATTAAATCTTTCGAAATGCTCACTACTACGAAGAAAGAACAGTGGGAAAATGTATTATAAAGGATAGCATTTAGCAGGGATTTGTTTTGGAAAAGCTAGATATGGTCAACAAGATAAAAGTGCATCGAAGCACATTAAAACTCTAAGTGTACACTTGAGTTTTTTATTCCACAACCATCCTCTTAACACCTCCTTCCCTGATGATAGTACCTGGTGCGCCCGCTCCCTGATAACAGGATGAGGGCCACATGCAGTCCACAGACCTCTAAGCTACAGAAGTAGCAGCAAGAGCTCCAGCTTCAGTCAGCAGGGGAACCAGCTTGCCTGCCTTGTTGAGGGCCGTGGTATCTGCACATGTCCCACAGAGATATTAGACAGCATCAGTGAACTCTGCCCACAGAGAGCTTATAATGCCTCTAAAAAACATGCTTTTGCTGCAGAAACCACAAAAATAACTTAGATGTGAATAAAGGATGTAAAAGGACCGTACCATCGCAACCTCCGATATGATTACCACCAACAAAAACATTGGGAACAGTTCTTTGTTTGGTCCACTCTGCTAGAGCAGCCTGAATTTCGGGCCCGTCACCTTCAGAGAACAGATTTAGACCAGTCAGAGAATGTTCAGCCATCTACATGAAGCAGATTTAGAGCTCTCATGCTGCAAAATCTGTAGCTAGTGCTTCTACTAAATAAAACAACTGTAAGAACACAAGGGAAGAGAACTATAGCTGTAACTCTTATACCCTTGCTAGTTTCACACTAGCAGGTTTTCACAAAATTGGGGCATAATATCCCATCGGGTCAACATAAGAAAAGAAATTAAGTACTCGTGCAATGTAGGGTAACCATCTTTCTTGTACAACTCCGCCTAATATGAAGACCAAAGATAATACATCTAATAGGCAGTAAATCACCTCAAAGCATACCTAAAAGTCTAAGTGCACACAATGCTACAACGAGTACATATTCAGAAAGACGAAGTTTCGTTAATATTACACTGGCAGAGGAGGGGGAGAAAAGATAACGTTGTCATTTCTTAACTGAGTTTTATATTTGTAAGTACTATAAGTTAGTCATCAGCCAACCTTTGGTCCTTTATAACCAAGTACTTTTGTGGCATGAGCAACGAAAACAGACATCAAAATGCTTTCTTTCCTTATGGTAAGCGATTGAAGCAACAATTTATCTTGAATCTTTCTAAATGCACTTTTTTTTCCCAAAGTAAGTTAACTTGCAAATGTTCTATTCGCGCCTTTTCTCGCCCCAGCTCTGTCAAGAATATTCCTTTTATATTGGACAAATTAGACATTATTCACAGTTTTTGTAGGAGTTTTTTCCCAACTATTTCACAGAATCAAAATGCTACAGTAAATGATATTTCAATAACTATATCAATAAAATACCAACAAATAGCGAATAAAGCTAGAAACAACAGACCAACCATTACATTCTTATTATTCACAGTTTTTGTAGGAGTTTTTTTTTTTATATTTTAAATATCTTGTTCTCTTGCAGATATGTTTCCATATGTTTATACAGTACTCTGGTTAGTATATCCAGATCATAGGTGCTGGACTAGAACTTATGCATATATCATATGGCATGTATGTAGCACAATATGACAGTTGACTGCTTTCTTGTACATGGAGTCATCTATATGTCAGACAGCCATGTAAAGACCAACACATACATCGCATAGACTAAAATGAAAACTTCATCTGATTCCTTCTTGAAATCGATATTTTTCAGGATGACATGCAAAATATTTTGACAATTAGCTACTGCATTGTTTCATTCACTAAATACTGCAGGTTTGCAATTGTTACCTAAATCTAAAGTTATAATTTTAGTATGTTATAACACCTTTAACCAACTTTCATTTTGTCCTAGCCTCTAGAGACAACGGAAGAATATGAGCCAAGTGTTTTCAAGTTTCTGCCACTCTAAGAAATGTACTCTTCATTCCAAATTTCGCCAACAATTTCTATACAGTTCTACAAATTGGTAATCATGTAAACAACAGCATATAGTCAACATGATTATGTAGGTACCATTCAATACCACCGGAAGGCAGCTTCTAAACCATAGGCAGTTTCTTGCTCAAGAAAGACCTTCAGCTGATTTTACAAGATCAACTAGAGGTATGAAGATCCACTTTTTAATTTGTTCATCTTGAAGCCAGGAATAACCATCTAAAATATCATGCAACATTTTGTTTACAAAAAGTCCCCCTAAACCATGACTAGCATAGATACGAGGACAAATGCGTCATCAGAATACAGCTTTTTTTGAACCAAAGGGAAAGACCTCAGTATCTTCACATCAATAGTACAAAGTCTACTAATTAAGCATCATAGGTCAAACCCTGTTTATGTTACCCGACACAATTGCATTTAAAACAATAAAGAATCCAAAATATCTGAAAGTTCAGTTTTCCCTTTTGCAATATAGACTTGTGGTACCAGACAAATACTTACTTTCCTGATCCAATTCAAGCGCTTTAAAAGTTACCCCCAACTGTGTCAGCAATTCCTTAACCCGAATGCAAAAGGGACAGTAAGACTTGCTGCAATTGAAGAGAAGAAAACTGATAAAGCTCCAAAGGACTCTAAGAGAAGAAAATGACGGCAGTTATGACCACAATGAGGAATAATGCAAACACCACTTTCAATTTTTTCTCCCCCAAAAATGAGATGTCGTGTATCCAATTACCTCAAAGTTGTTCTTTTATATTCGACATACTCTTAATGGATAAACATAGTTCAAAGAAGAAAAAAATAATTAAAATATTTTGGATCAGGCTATGATGTTGATACATCGAAAAAACATTACAAGAATCAAACAAGGGCTGGAATGTTCAGTTTTGGCCGGTCTTTACAGTGCTCAGTCATGTAGTCGGCAAATTGCTCTCTGTTACAGCTATAAAAGAAATATGAACGTTATTCTAGCCTTTCATAAAATGGTGCTTCAGTGATGTAGGATGCATTGCCCTATGGTTTGCTCAAAGGATCATAAGCCGATCTCCGGGTTTTATGTTCTCTTTTATTTTATTTAAACTCTTTAATTGGGTTGTTTTAGCTTCAATTTGATTAGGACTCTAATTAAATTATTTTGGGTGGTTTGGTTTTCTATTTAGACTAGACTCTTTTGTATTTAGTTGGACCAAGTTTTAGGCCTATAAATAGGTGCTTTGTAACCCTAGAAGGGGTTTTTGATATTTTCTATGAATTAACTTCAAATTTTGGAATATTTTCTCTCTCCTCTTGGAGTCTCAAGAGTTATTGCTGGTGGATTCCAGTGTCTTCTCCGGTGGATTCCGGATCTATCCAAGTTATCGTGTATAACTCGTTCCCCATCATCCTTCTGCCTACGTCAAGTGGTATCAGAGGAAGGTTTTCTCCTGTTCGGACGATCATCTTAAAGGGAAGAAGCAGATCTAGCGACGGTGTTCATATATCTGAACCCTAAAGGCTACAGTTGAGGAGACAAACAGCAGATCGCTGGCTTACGAGATGTTTGCTTGATGGGTACTCAACGCCTATAAGGAGTGAGACGCTGACTTTCATGCTGGAGGATTCGCCTACGGCAGATTTGGTGTCCAAGAGGACCGAGTTCGAGGGATTCCACACACCGAAGTACTTGCCTACAGTTATCACCGTATCTTGCAAGATCAAGGTCAAAGAATTCTATATCGAAAGGAAAGTAATCACAAATCCCATCAAAATCGGTCAATCTATATCAAAGATATGAAGAAGAAACGTACGGCTATAAATCCAAAGTCTGGAATGATTATGATAAATTTTATGAGTGGAGAAAGTATATTTTGGCGTTTGATGGTTTTCTACATGTCGAAGATTTCTTGGATTGGATTTCCAGCATTGATAAATTTTTTGAGAGCACAAATATTTTTGATGAGCATATGACAAAGCTAGTATCGATTAGATTGAGAGGAAGAGCTGCTATATTGTGGGATCAATTGCAGCAAGATAGGCAACGACAAGGGAAATCAAGAATCAAAACATGGAGGCGGATGAGCGGAGGTTGCTCATAAATAAATTCTTAACTGCTGATTATGAGTATTATCAATTACAGCAGCATCCATGCTATGGTCTTGAAGTAGTTGAAAAGGTTAAAGCAAAGGCAGAAAAACGTGCCAGGAAGAAGCGAGAAGGGCATCGCTTGAAGCCGTAATAAGATCCATGGAAGAAGCGGCATCACTAAAAATCCAAACGTCGTTCTGCATGTATATAGTTAAAAAAAATTTACAAGCATACCTCATCTTCTATCATCAAAATCCAGGCTGGTTTGCAAGGGATGGTGGCTTGCAGAGAGTATCACATCCAAAGAAAAGTTAGAGAGTATCACATTCAAAGAAAAGTTTAAGGCAACGATTTTTATTCAAACTTGTTATCGACGTTATTTGGTGCAAAGATCCTACGGCCAAGTGAAGAAGTATATGGATATATACTTTAAGGTTGCAGAGGAAAATAAGACTTGCGAGTCCCTTTTTGTTAGCAATACAACACAGTTAGCCGTAGTTGAGGCCAAAGTGTTCATAGATATCATGCATTTGACATTGGCTGTCCAAGATAAAGACCGTGGATCTATAAAGTCATTCCTAAAGTTTGAAGTGGTAGAAAGATGGTATTATCCAAAAGAAGACAAAGTGGAGTGTCCAAGACCTTGGAAGATTAACACCTACCAATATGTGGTATTTGTTGCCAATGATCATGGAAAAGGAATCTTATTGAAGAAAATGTGGTTAAAGAAATGCAATCACTACAAGCGAAAAGTGAAGTATGTCAAGTCCAACCACCACAAGCGAAGATCCAAAGAAGAAACTTGAGGACGAGTTTTTTTTCAAGTGGAGGGGACTGATGTAGGACATATTGCCATATGGTTTGCTCAAAGGATCATAAGCCGATCTCTGGGTTTTATGTTCTCTTTGATTTTATTTGGACTCTTTAATTGGGTTGTTCTAGTTTCAATTTGATTAGAACTCTAATTAGGTTATTTTGGATGGTTTGGTTGTCTATTTAGACTAGACCCTTTTGTATTTAGTTGGGCCAAGTTTTAGGCCTATAAATAGGTGCTTTGTAACTCTAGAAGGGGCTTTTAATATTTTCTATGAATTAACTTCGAATTTTGGAATATTTTCTCTCTCCTCTCGGAGTCTCAAGAGTTCTTACTGGTGGATTCCAGTGTCTTCTCCGGTAGATTCCGGATCTATCCGAGTTATCGTGTATAACTCGTTCCACATCATCCTTCCACCTGCCTCATTAAACAGAGGCAAGGGAATAATCACTACAACAACACACAAGAAAAGGAACAAAAACTTCAACTAGATAGGCTATGTAACATCCATCCGTTCTTCACAAAGGCAGGTCTGATGGTCCTAATGGCCATCAAAGTAAGCAAATATTCTAGCCAGGTGTGCCGTGCCTGCAACCACGGTGGTCAAAGTAGCTACAAAATACCCAGGAAGTGTTACTTGAGCTCTTTAAAAAAAAAAAAGGAAAATTCCACCGATGTTTTCTTTTCCAGAATTCACATGCCATGAAGAAGAACCTTCTGAAATGGTCAACCTTCCATCAGAAATTAAAGGTGTGGCCTAGTCTTTGTGTCAAGAGAAAGTATTCAGCCCTAGTCTTTTGTGTCAATTAAAAGGCTAGAACTATGGATCTAAATCCCAAGCCCAGCGTTCAAAATCTAAGAACCGAGTAGAACCCTATGAACAATCGAAAGAAGGATGACGCCGTCGACAAGCTAAAAATCCATTCGAAGCGAAGCATAACAACCATGGCTACCAAAAGAAGAGATGAGGAGAGGAGAGGATACCTGAAGACGACGACCGGGTTCGATGAAACGAGTTCCTTGGCCTTCGACATCGCCATATCCGATTAGAAACGTCTCTTTCCTCTATTCGATCTGTTCCTCTTCCCACTATTATGTATATATCTAAGTAATAAAGCGATTTCTTTATAGAGCGGTGTGATATGCGCACTCCGAAGGTGTTCCTCGTCACCCAATTGGGCGACTTCAGTGATCCACTTAAATAGCCCCCTCTCTTGTAGCCAATTGACAGTCGCCACGAGTCCGGGAGTACAATAGCTAGGTTTGTATCCGTTAGTAGAGGTGTCAGCCCAGCCGAGCAGCGCCGTGCCGGCCCAGTCTCAGTTTGCCACGCCACCGGTCAGTCATGCATGTGTCATGCCCCCTCGCCGTCCTGCAATAATAATTCATCCTGGTCCTTTATTTGTGAACCAACAGCCAGGATTTGGCGAGTGGTGCCCATTTACTTTTCCTTTTTTCTTTTTCCAAAAATCGAGTTATCATCGCTTGCCTTTCGGATCCAACGGCCCATGCCATGCCACCCTGCTGCAATATTTGTTTATCCCATATATTCATTTTTTTAACCAAATGGCAGGATTTGTTTGGTTGGAGTTATTTTAAAGTGGAATAACTCGCTGAAGGCCGCAGATGTTTCATCTCTAAAAAAACTGTCAACATGCTCTGCTCAGACCTCTTCTTTATGTTGACGACCAACTAGAGATTTATCGCCTTCAAAACATGATTGAAACCTCCAGCGGATTATACTCTAGTTTGAAAAAAAAATCAACAAAATATTCAATTTTTATATCAAGCCTATCGTGGATTATACTCTAGTTTGGAAACAAAACCAATTAAATATTCAATTTCATTTCAAGAAAATTTTTATTATCAATAATGAAGCTTCACAAAAATCTCTCATTCGCCATGCATTCAAAGCACTTATGACATTAAATGCTGTTGTTAGTACCTCTAAATATCTAAACATGAGTCTTGATTTGTATACATGAGTCAAAACATATACACCGTACGAATTGGTAGTAAACTATTAATTGATTGATTAGTATATCAGTAATATAATAATTATAAATTAAATTAACTAATCAGTATTTCACTGTCAATTGAATGAACTCGATAGTGAGATATACTAAATCACTACCGATTGCGTTACACGTATCATTTGATCATCAGCACAAAACTTTTACGCATGGATACAACGGGATCCAAACAAAATCTTAACAAAGAGGAAAAAGAAAGAAAGAAGAGGATGGTGAAAAGGCCAGACGGAGAACTGACAGTCGCATGTGTCATATCTGCTACAAACGCGCGCCCGTCCCCCCAGCCACCCACTTCCTCCGTGCCTCATCATCTACTCCACATGAAAAGATTCCATCGTCATCTACTACTATCCCACACTCCACACTCCACACTCCACACTCATCAGCAAGGAGGAGAGCAGCAGTAGCTTCACTCCAAGGCCAAGCAAGCATCCATCTCTATATGCTTATTACTCCTCTCTCTTCTTAGCTGCTGCCCATTGGTTGGTTTCATTAGGCAATAGGCATGCAGTACGAAGCATCATGTGGGGGTGTTGGCCCTGTTGGGGAACCAAACAAGCACAGCGCTTACCCGTGATACATTCCTCTCATGATCATTCTACCACCCAGTTTCATCACTATGTGGGCATCTCTCTCAATTCTCATGCTAGTGTTCCGCCTCTTCTTCGAGATGGATTGGGGATGCAGCGGGAGGAGAGTCTCAATGCCGTCACCTTCTCGCCTTCCTCATCGGGTCACCCTCTTCCTCCCCTTCCTCCTGCCACTCCTCCTGCTGCCGCAGGCCATGGCGGCGACGGGCTCGTCACACATTGCGGTGAGATTTCTCGAGGCACCCCGCGCTTTGTCGCCATCGTCTTCGGCAACGTTTCGGTTTGAGGTTGCCGGCCCCTGCACCAACCCCGGTTGCAGCGTCAGATGCAAGGTTTGACTCGCATTGTTTTGCTCCTTGCGTTCGCACTCGTCGTGCGTGCGATTTTATTTTTTCAAGTGATTCTGCAAGCCAGTGACGATGCTCTGCTTATATTTTTTGGTGATCCTTAATGAGATGCTGTATTCATTGGTTTTGCTTCTTTCTAACTACAAGTATATGCTAATTCTTCAGCTGGACAGCAATAGCTCTGCAAACTGTGAATCTCGAGATGCTTCTTTTACCAGCTTGAGTGACGGGGACCACACATTTGAGGTCTGCATCAATGGATCTGGAGTTCATTGTACAAGCTATAACTGGACTGTTGGTTAAGAACTCGATCTCTATCCTTTCTATATTTGATTACAAGTGCAAACAATTTTTTCATATGCTTGTCATCTCTTGTAATTTCTTTGAGTGCTGATTTGTGTACATGGATAATAGTCAAGTACCGATTCTTGACTACCGATACATTCAATCGGTAGACAACTATGGCTACTTTGGCTACCTACCGATGTCTTCATCTATCCCATCAGTAGCCCACTACCGATAGGATTGATGAAAGAATCGGTACTCCACATGTCCATGCACACGAATCTTTATTCAATTTCTTTTGTAAGATTTTAAGTAAAATCATAAGCTTTTTTTTTCACTACATAAATGAACTTGTGAATTTACTTCGATCTTGTTACGTGAATAAACAAAGCTATTGTAGCTATCTCGATATCAGGATATGGTCGCTTATCATTTCTATGTGCACTGATGAATTATTTAAGGGTGTTGTCATCTTATTGATTTGAAGCTAATCACTAAAAGACTTGCTGGTGCATATCTTTCCTTGCAATTGGCTTCCATGTCATCCTCTCATAAGACTGCCAAACCAAGTGCTCCAAAGTTTGTATCATGTTTGTATCACTAAAATCGTGCTTTGGATTTGCAGATACAGTGCCCCCTACTGCATATGTTTCAGCTGCAACTACTTTTACAAATGCATCAAATATATCTGTACATATTTCATTCAGTGAGCGTTGTGCTGGTGGAGGTGGATTTAGGTGCTTTGTGAATGATTGTAATGTAAGTCGGCAACTACCATGTAGCTAGATAATTCTACGTTCAATTGTTTTCTGGTTCGGTTTGACATAGTTGATTGTAAAGACTAAACAACATTGTTGTCTAGCCCGTCTTTCTTTCTCGAAGGGATACTTATTTGACACTGAAATTCATGAACATATTTGCACCTGGTTTTCCAAACTACATATTTGCCATTGAACACTCGTTGCATGTAGTCCATTTTGTCTAGAGAAGTAACAACACCATAGTTAAACTTTAAGTGTGCCTGCCAAAAGACTAATCTTATTACTCACTATCATTTCATTAACCCTCCATCCTTCGATGTAAATAAAAGATGACATTTTGTTGGAAAGGAAGAATTTGGAAGGTAGGTGGAGGAAGATGAAAAGGTAAGATATATCTATATGGAAATGGTTTGCAAAGGAAAAAAAAGAACTTGGAAGAGAAGAGAAAAGTAATAAAGAGGGAGGAAATTTATCAATGAAAAGTGACACAAATTGAGGCTATTCTTCCTTTTATTTCCCATGAAAATGGGGTTATGGGGACTCTAGTCCACATCACCAAACTCATTTTCTGAATCCAATATGACAAAGAGATGCCTTTATTCTCAATATATACAAAATTCACATTGTTATTACAAAATAATGACAATAGAATATGGTTGAAATTTCTCTCGTAATCAATTAGTACCAGGAGCTCCTTCTTATATAGAACTAGTAGTCACATGTGCCCCTGTCACAGTTTTTAGTTATTGCTAATATAAAATTTTAACAAACTCCTTGTAGTTTGTCTGGTTAGATGGCTGGGTTGACCCGTAGGCGGTCCAGGGTTCGAAGGTTGGTCATAGCTTTTTGTTCACTGCCACCATAAAATATAACCAATAAAACTTAGGGTATATAAAATAATAATAAATAATATAAGTCTTAGCATTAGCATTAACATTAGCATAAGATAATATTAATAGAATTTAGGTTGATATGAATTAATGCAGCTTTATATAAAGCAAACTTAGGGAATATATATAAAGAAATTTAGGAGATATGAATTAATGCAGGTTAACCGAAACTACTCCTTATAAGGTTGATATATGAGTTGAGGTTTGATTACAAAGTATTTATGGAAAGATGGAATGTTTATAGCAGTTACAAATTACCATCCCATTAATGATGGGATTGGAGATCCAATTTCTGCTCCCATAATCAAGTCCCTTAGAATTGAAACCCAGCTGGCAAGGTCTTGCTTGATATGGTGACAATGCTGTCAAGGATCTTTATTGATATCCTCATTACAAAAGCTATTTGTTTAACAGAAAGAGAAAGGGAGTGAGAAACCAAAGATAAATGTGTTCTCTCTATATTTCTTCCTTTGGTTATCTTTAATTGCTTCAAATTAGTAATTGGGTGTTTCTTTGTTGTTCATGAGCCAATTGGACGAGGTTCATTTGGGAATGCCCCTTGTTCAGCTTTGCCAGCATCATGAGCTAATTGATTCTTTCCAGACTCGCTTCTTGCATGTAACATTTCAATAGCTATTGGGATGTTGGAGAACTGTGTGATTGGATATCTTACTAAGAAAGCACTGACACAGAGACAAAACTTTAGATATCCATGCTTTAGTTTGAGAATTCTTACTGTAGTATTTTTATTCTACAACATTTTTATATTAGAAGCCGAAGGCGTTATCAATATTTGTCATTTTGTAATTTTGCATGCTTTCTGGTAATTGATGCTTATTTCACTAAGATAGCTCCTGATACTTGTCACTTTATTACAGCTTCTGGTATATGGAGCTGGGTTTGTTTTACCTTCTACTCTTAGGGTTCTTCAGCCAGATTTGGAATTTTCTCTTGTTGTGGGCTTCACTGCTGATATTCTGTATGGAAGACTAGTCATAGTAATGGATAGAAGTTTCTGCATGGACATTGCTGGAAACAGTTTTACACGGTCACCAAATTCAAGTTTCATAGTTCGTTTTGGTACGACACCTACTTTATTCTTTTGAAATGGGAACAAAAATCCCTAATTTTCTGCTGAAGCATGTGGATCAATCCCTATCAACTAAACGTTTGTGATATTTAGCCATGAACTTTAGCCATAGCTACCTGCTTTATAAATTTTGAGCATGTCTCTAGTTATCATGGACCTTGAAGTTTTTATATCTTCTTAAAGTGGTCAATAAAACTATAACTTCCCCGCTGGTATTAGCCTTAGAAATGTTAAATATATGTTCCCTTTCTGTGATCTAAATAGCTATGACGGAGATCCTGTGCTTAATTGTTAGACTAGAACTTCCTTGATTATCATACTCATAACCAGAGATTATCATGCCAGTTGGCGTGTATGGGCACATATCGATCCATATCGTGTCGGTAAATGCTTGAATAGGCACATATATCAGCTCAGAAAGACTTCATGCCACGACATGAAGTCCATGTCTGATCTCGGTTTTTGTGTAATCCTGACCGCCTCGTATTGTGCCAGTCAGAAATCAGCACAACACGTGCCACCGGCAAAGCAATCCTTGTTCATCACCTCTTTCAACTTTCAATATTAATTGATTGCTTTCTTATCTGTCAACCTAATGTCCTGACCATGCTTTTGCCCTGGCTTTCACCCAGTCTACCACTTTGTCATTTTGGATTTTCAGATAGAAGAGATGTCTTTCTCAAAGTGAGGACTTATGTTCCAGAAAAGCTGCTTCAACTAAATGGCGAGCCAAGAACAGTTGAAGCAACTAACAGCAAAAAGGACTTGAGGGTTTATTTGTATTTCTCAGAGCCTGTGCTTAATTCATCTTCAGATATTTTAGGCATTCTAAATGCAAGTAGTGGCATAATTTCTCCCACTACTGGTAATAACCTTGGCAATCGTCGGTTTGGCTATAAAGTGAGTTACTTTATCTTGTTTGTCATCAATTTTGACATTCCTTTCAAATTAAGGACAAGTTTCTACTTTTTAAACAAGTGCCTGATGTACTTTTCCTTTTATTTTAGGTGAATAATATATCAACAATGGCTATTGTTACTATAACTTGTGAAACAAGCTCAATATTCAGCAGACAGGGGACCCCAGTTTCCCCACCAGACCCGCTCACCTTTCTTTATGGTACCTGGCTGCCTTCTCTATTCTTTAAACTGTTGACCAAGTTTCATAGTTTAGGAGAGTTGTTTTTCTTTTAGTAACAAGACTATGAGGGTAAGATTCTCCTACTTGTTTATACTTAATGAGGTTGAAGTATCAATTTTGCATGGTTGACTTCAGAGGGAAATGATCCCCTTGAAGTTTCAGTTATGTGCTGTTCCTATTGTGAGATGACATGAATCACTAACCCAATACCCTCTGTGAACTGGTACGGTATTCTTGGCTAGGGGATCCGTGTATGTAGAAGGGCAATGCCACAATCACGTAGAAGGGCAATGCCACAATGTACTAAGAGCACCCCTACTTATGAGCATCCTTTAGATGAAGAAAGAGGAAACTGAAAAGCAAAGCTGTATGTCCCTACAGTGATATATTTAAATTCAACTCTAAAGAAACAAATTGAAGCACTGAATCACCAGCACCATTAAGCTATGAAATAAGGATACAGTGGCTCATAAACTGGACACTAGCGGTTCTTCTTTATGTGCTGCACTAGAAATAGATTTGAGGTTTTTGGATTTAAGTGTCCAGAGAGCTGCTTTGTATGCTTGTGGATTGTATGCTTTTTGTTTCCGTGTCCCATAAAATTCTGAGGAATGATTGTTACATTTTGAAGTTTTTTTTTTTTTTTTTGAACTTGATCTTGGAGTTCTGATTCAGAAAAAGGTATAGAAATTAGACAATGGTGCCATTTACAACTGATGAAGACTTATAGTTTGATTCTTTTACTGATGATTTTTAGTGGTGTTTGACTATTCATAATGATATTGTGCTCAGATTAAAAATGTGCTTATGTTTGTGTTTTTTTTTCCCAGCCTTCTAGATATTGATTGAATCTTGTTCTTCTGATATATGCAAACTGGTATGGAATCATAGATGCTGAGAGGCCTTCAGTCAAGCTTAGTACATCTAATATGAGGACTAGAGAGCGTGGTATACCAGTACAAATAAAGTTTGTGAAGCCAGTGTTTGACTTCAGCTCTTCGGCTATAACAGTATCCGGGGGGCATTTGGTGAGGCAAGTGATTGTTGCTATGACATATTCATGGTCAAATAAGCATTGTTGCTTTCTTCATGCAATACACATTCCCTTGTATACATGGTCATTTCCAAGTGGTTTCTTCATTTGACTCCATTTTTTGTATTTTTTCTTTTAGCTTCCACGAAGTAACTAAGAGCATGTACAACATTCATGTTCATGCTGATGATAGGGTCATATCTGTTGAAATTCCAGAAAATGCAACAGCAGATGTTGCTGGGAACAAGAACTTAGCATCCAACCGTTTGCAAGTGAGACATTGTAAGCTTATTTATTTGGTTTCTAAAATTCTTTTCCTGCTAATTCTGGGTGTATGTAGGACATTGCAATCTTAAGAAAATAATTTGTTTTCCTCAAATTTCTTGTTGACCAGCGTATGCTTTGCCACCTACTATCTTCTACAATTTGCTCTCAAAGTCATCAAATTCTTTCTGCTGAAGAACTATAAATAACTCTCGAAGGCATGAATCTTAAAACATAATATTCTTTTGCTATTGTTTTATTCTTTCCAACATGTTTTGTCAGATAAGTTATCACTGTCGAAGATAAAATTATACAGATCATCTGCAGCAGAAGCCACTCTTTTTAATTACTTTGTCATCCCATTTACATATAAGTTTTGCAGTTTTTTTTCCGGTTTCAATCTCGTACCTTTCCCTCTTCTAAACTTTTAGCCATGATAACTGGATATGCAGATTCTGTACCTTTAATCTCTTCAATGGTGTCTGCTATGACAACTGTGACATTTGGTGTAACATCAATGGCTGCTGCCCTTCTCACCATTTCTACTGCTAGCCTTATTTCATCAGGAGCATTTTCAAGGCCGGCCAGTTCCCTTGCATCTGAACCATCTAGAAATTTAGCGGTAAGCGCGGAATCTTCTTACAGCTGTGAGCTTATTGGATAAGAATTCATTTGGGGTAAATTCATGGGTAAGTTAGTGGGGTAAGCGGATAAGGGTAAAAATTATAAAGTATATAAAATATATAATATTATAATAATGGGTAACATAGTGGGTTAAGATTATAATATTTGAATTAATTATTAAGTTAATTAAAATGTTTGTACGTAAAGTGTATAAAATATATAATATTACATCAATGCATCTCCATGCGGACCCACTTATATTAATATAATAATAATAATTTAATATTTATTATTAAAATAATATAAATAATGTTTGTACACATCAATGCATCCCATGCAGACCCACTTATATTAATATAATAATAATAATTTAATATTTATTATTAAAATAATATAAAATAAAATATTTTTTGCATGATGTAGACCAATCATGATATGACATGTGGACCCACTTATATTAATATTTTATTATAATAACATATTTTATTTAATACAGTACACATATAAAAAAATTTATTGACATCATCAAAAAAGTTTTTATACGCTCATAAAAACATATACAATAATGTTTATGGGTTCACAAAAATATTTACACGTAAATTAACAAACACGCACAAAAAAATGTTACTACGCACGTAAACATTTTTATACCATCATAAAAATATTTGCATGTATTTTTAAAAGCGCATAAAAAAGTCTAAGGGTGTAAATTTTTTTTGCTATGCGTAGTGTATTAAATAATATCAATGACATATTATTATAATAAAATATTAATATAGGTGGGTCCCACATGCCACGTGTTATACCATGATTGGTCCACATCATGTAAAAAATATATTATTTTATCATTCTTTATGTATTGATATAATCAAAATAATATTAGAATATATTTAATAGGTGTAAATGAGAGAGAGAAGCTTAACCCTATTTTCAGGTTTAACTTCTCTTTAACCCCAAAAGCTTAACCCCATAGCGTTTGGGGTTAAGAATGGGGTTACTCCGTTTCCCCATTCTTAACCCCGTTGTCAAACGGGGGCTTAAGATGCTGCAAAAAATATCACTTTATAGTTTCATCTTCTGATTTTGCTTTTGGAGTTCTATCATGACTGTGGGCAAGTCATCGACAGCATCTTGAGTCTAGTTAGAGAAGTTCGACCAATTTGGGTCATGGCAGGAATTGGTGAACAGAAATTGTAGAGCAAAATAGTAAAGTTAGTCATCTGAGTTTTTTTTTTAATGCCTAAGACACGAATTTTTTGCTAACCTACCAACTTATTTGCCAGTTGCCACATCTATAATTTGCCGCACCTATACTCTATATAGTAGCAAATATAACATGAAGGAATGGTAGGCTATTGAAAGTGAAGAACTTGATTCTTTGATATATGTTTTCCATGATAGTGCAAGTGATTTTCTGTCGCATGTTTTGTATAGTTTGTCTCTTTGTGCAAGTTGCTTCTTTGAAGCATCTGTATGCAATTGTCCCCTGTCATGAGTTTTGAATCTAGAATGTTAATGTGTATTCAGGACTCTTATTCTGTCCTGGAATGCTTTTTAAATTATTGTGGTCCATTTCTTTCACACAAATTTGGATTTGGAATTTAAGCCATTACTCCTCTTGAGCATATTGTTTCAACTGACAAAGGTTATGTGGCATCTCCCAAACTTGCTTTCAGCTTCGGAATCTATGTTCTAGTATGAAACTTGGAACTTTAATTCAGTCTCATGCATGATTTATTCTCCTTCGGTTGTTTACCCCAATAAAAGGTTGTAAACGTTTTTGGTGCATGAAATCACTTGGTTAATAGTTTGAAGAGATGATCATATTCGTAAGGAAATTGACAAGTTGATCATTTCCCTTTACATGATTGCAGAGAATTGCCTGTCACATCCAGATTTTTGCTCTATCTAAGTGGTTAACCAATGGAATTCCTCTTGAATACTATGAATTTGCCAATGGCATAGAGTGGAGTATACCATACCTCACACTTCCTTGGGAAGTGGGAAGTATAGATGCATCTTTGGATGATTTAACTCCCAATGTTGGAATGTACTCTGAAGTACTAGAAAGACACAGGTTGACTCCTAGATACTTGCCAATGAGAAATAAGATGCAAAAAGATGCTCATGTACCTGGAGCTCCTCTTACACCCATCGAATACAGGTTTTTTTTTGAGGTCAGGGACTCCACAACGCTGTTTGCATTCATATCATAAAACTGATAACTCTTGCAAATCACTTATGGTTTCATATCTTTTTGCAGGCTCAGGATTTGAAACCTGAAGCTGAATTTGTAACCTCAGGCCTACAAAATAGGTAGGTTAACTGGAAGTCAAATATAGTTTGGTTACGTTGTTTTTCTCCATGTAAGTTTTATGGAATTAAAGGTCCCTCGAAATGTTAGAATGAACAAGGATTGTCATGCCCGTGGCAAGTGTCATACTGGTCTCTGCCGACATTCGGCATGAGCGGAACAAACTCTTTTGAGCCAATTGTGGTATTTGCCGACCGGCATGAGTATGACGTCATTGTCATCTCCCATT
The DNA here is from genome assembly GCA_963920575.1 of Narthecium ossifragum. Lineage (NCBI taxonomy): Eukaryota > Viridiplantae > Streptophyta > Magnoliopsida > Dioscoreales > Nartheciaceae > Narthecium > Narthecium ossifragum. The sequence continues at coordinate 26,990,082 of OY986970.1, read as the reverse complement.
AAAGTCTAAGAGGTCAATCTTAGTAAACTTGCAAACAGAAAGTAGGGCACAGAACACTTTATGTTGCTTTACCATGAAAGCTTTTTGGTTAGCCTAGGAACCTCTCAGGTAGTTTTCCACTTAATTACATGCTGCTATCTGCATAGACAATGAACCGACAAGTTCTGAGGATGAAAGGTGCTTGTTTTACTTGTACCAACATAAAATATTGCGTGCTCTCTAGCAGGCATAGCATTTACATTTCAGATTAACAATATAGATAGCTACTTCGAGCTGATCTTCTGGTCACAGGTGGACGTACTTTGGTCGAAACATGTTCTGGTTGGCTGTCATAGGTGGTGGACTTTTGGTGCTCCATGTTGCAATTCTTCTCATCTTGAAATTCAGGAGGAGAACACAAGAACAGAGAGAGTTTGGTGCTCTTGTCTTCCCAAGATTCGAAATATTCTTACTAATTCTCGCCCTGCCATGCATATGCCAGGCATCAACAACTATAATTGGAGGTAATTAGCGCGTTCTTGAAGATGATGACTGTTTTTCTCACCTTGAATGTGTACTCTGGACTAAAGCACAGATCAGACATGCTTAGATAACATACAGCGTACTTTTCTGGATCTTCTAATATGACTTCGTTGTTCAGTGTTCACTACTTCCATTTTCTACTTCGGTCAAATCTGCACGGATTAAGTACATGCTGATAATATTTTCTTCTTGATCCAAGGGAGATCTACAGCAGACATCGCAGTTGGCATTCTTTTACTAGGAATTCCATGCACATTGCTTTTGTCCTTGCTTGTGTTCCTCTCTGTTGGGATTTCTTTGGGCAAGCTTCTGCAGTACAAGGAAGTTCATCAAGAAGGGCAAGAGTTCCACTGGTACCAAGAGCTCATCAGAGTAACTCTTGGTCCTGGCAAAAAAGGACAATGGACATGGAGAGACCAATCGAACCCTATCCGGCTGACGCAGCTGGGTCCTTTGTTCGAGGACCTCCGAGGCCCACCCAAGTATATGCTTTCACAGATAACATCCGGTGGTGGTGATCGGAGCCATGAGAAACGCGGCGGAAGTGATCAGATCATTGATTCTGAAGATGAGACAGAGGATGCCGAAGCGCCTTTCATCCAAAAGCTTTTTGGCATTCTCAGGATCTACTACACGTTCTTGGAGTCAGCAAAGCGTATTTCTCTTGGTATTGTTGCTGGGGCTTCTTGCTGTTCTTCTGCAAGCAGTCCTTCTAAGGTTGGGACGCTGGTGATGTTGTCTATCACCTCATTCCAGCTGTTCTTCATTGTATTGAAGAAGCCGTTCATAAAGAAGGAAGTGCAGTTTGTGGAGATCATCACGGTGGCTAGCGAGGTGGGCATCTTCGGGGTAGTGCTCGTACTGTTGGAGACGGACTTGTTCTCGGATGAGGCCGCCGAGAGAAGGGTAGGCTACTTCATGCTCGGGCTGTTCGTCCTATCCTATGCCACGCAAATGGTCAACCAGTGGCATGCATTGTACATGCAGGTTGTTCGACTGGCCCCCAAAACCAAGACCGGTTCCTTGTCAGGATTAAAAGCTGCTGTCATTGGACTCCTGCTGATTATACTGCCCAAGAATCTGTTAACTGGCTTGAATGTTGAGGAGAATCCATCTTCCCCCAATCAACTTGGGGATGGAGCTGCTGGTGTTTCTACCTCCCAGGCTAACAGTAGAAGCTCCGGCGGTTCAAGTAGCGAGAAGTCATGGCTGCGGCAGCTAAGGGAACTTGCGAAGGCCAGCTTCAGCAGAGAAGATCATGAGGGGGTGAACCCGAACGATCCTTCGAGCTCCAGAGACACACGGAGCAGGTTTTGGAGTGGGAAGAGGAGCGGGAGTTCCTCTATGGCATCGTCATCATCTGATTATAAGGCGAAATCCGACTCAAGGGCGAAGTTGAAAGGACTTTACAAGGATCTTGAGGCCATTTTCACTTCCAAGTAGTAATAGGTCCAAGTAACATGCAGACAACTCCATAGGCATGGTTTGAGTGTTGCTTTGGTGGGAATAAGTAACAGAATACTTCTGCAGGGGAATTGTTGAAGATCATGAGCAACTTTAGAGTGAATCTGCAGCTGAACTGGTGAAACTTTAGGCAGTGCTGCAGTAATCCATGGTCAGGGCTGCCGGAGCTTTGCTGATCTAGAATGTTGTTAAGTAGTAGTTACTGCTGTAATAGGATCTTTTCAATCGAACCAATCTAGATGTATGTATATCGATGGATTTTTGTCCTCTTTCCATATATGATACTAGTGTTGTCCCCTGTCATTTGATAGAGTAACTAGCAACTCCACTTCAATAATCACCCAATAACTTATTTCTATTAAATTCTTTAAATTAATATTATCATGGCACATAGACTCCATCTAGGATATTCTCTCATCATGTAGGACAATAAAAATTTCATTTATAATATAATATAAGAATGATTTGACAGCTTTAATTTTTATTTTTTAGCGACTAAATTGTGACACGTGACAAGTTTTGGGATCGGTGGATATATTGAAATTGGTATGGACCAGTATTTTATATTAAATGGTCATCATTTTCAGCAAAATCGTTTTCAATAATCTCTTTTTCACCAATATAACAAGGTGATGGAAATGATTTCGGCAATCATAAAAGCAAAACAATTAAGGGTAGATTCAAGAGGACTCCACAATGACAAAGAAAAATCTCAAAACAGTGCCGAGAAAAAATGGGTTTGTTTATATATTGTCCTTCAACTATTTCAATTTAATGTTCACTCATTGCATGCACCACAGATATTAAAGAAAAATCTCCCAGATGTTGCTTTAGATCTATATAAATTTATGAAGACAACGATATTCCTCTTCCATTAAAGAAATACAACCAATTTTCCATGAACTTTTGGAGAGCTTAAGCAAGACATCAGAGCTGGCTTTTACAAGAGAAAACATGTCATTTCCTTCCGATTCCATCCTGTAGCTTTCTTAACTAGGCTTGTGAAGGCGGCAAATATGCGTGGAAGAGAAAGCAAGAGGGCATAGATACTTCCGCTGGCTTTTGACCCATCTTTGGGCTGCATGGTCAGCAAGAGATTTAGAAGTTTCAGTCGCTAGCCGAGCCACCAAAAGCTGAGAAGGTAGAGCAACAGAACCACCATCCATCCAATGTTATTAAGATCCTCCTCCAACTGAGTTTAAAAGAAGGGTAGGCGGTAAGGAAACTGAAAAAGGATTCCTGTTACGAATTCACAAATTCTATACTCCGAGCATTAGATGACAGCTCAGAAAGAACAAAAACCGAAAAAGACAATTATAGGATACGAATGTCCACAGCAGCAACACCTGAAAGAATATCTGTTTGACTTCAAGACTTTGAAACCTTGGTAATCTGTGCTTTGCTCTTCTCAGTAGGTAGCTTCCATACTATATCATCCAGCTTGCTACAAAAATTCTTGATGAACTACAAAAGAGAACAACTTATTAAGTTCCAAAACTAGGAGTTCAAATTCCACAAAATAGAGTTTATTTGATGATATACAGAGGGTCAAGACTAGAAGTTTCCTAAGGCCATGATTTTTTTCAGGCATTTTTGAAAATTGAAGTGCCTAAATATATTGGTTTAGAAAGTAATAGATGAAGGATAGGTGTGATTTCATTAGATTCTCAGTATGAGATCAGCAAATGGCCACAGAATGGAATAAGTGAATGCCATTTGATCCGGAATTGCTAATAAACTATTAGCTGTCATTCCGCTGAATGTTACTGTAGTGTGAACACGATTATATTAATGGAACTGTAGGAAACAAGTGCATTCGATACAAAAAGACTGCAAATGCAGCAAATAAAGGGCAATAAAGTTTGAGCTAAAATTGCCATAACTACTGAGGGCAGCACATACTTAAACGCTGACAACATGAAATGCCAACTTAATCAACTAATGCTTCATCTATTATCAGAGAAACTGAAGCAGCAACACCAATCAACTCTTACCTTAAGGTACTCTGGTAAATCTCCGGCTGTTCGTCGAATTTCGACCATATAGAAAGATGGAGCAACTTCAAAGATCTGCTTCATGTTCCCAACAATTGGGCAATTCAAAATGAGGAATTGAGCAACAGAATCTATTAGCAGTAGTACAGTTAACACACTCATAGATGAAGAAAACTCACATCCACCATGAACGAAAAATGAGCAGTTTTGTTTGCAGACAGACCTTCCACCCTCATCTGCAAACTTCCACATTTGTAAACATCAAAGAACCACACTTCCATGCCAAAGCATGTTTTGATATAAAATCTTAAACAAAACACATGGATGTTCTAACTTTCTTGGGCATGAGAGATAGTATCTTGGTTCCTGGACCATTTCTTCTAGCAATGTTGATAAGCCATTCATCACTCAGTCTCTCAAAACTACCTTGCCCAATTTAGATCTGACATTTGCTAAACATATCAATCATTTCATTTATAGCATGCTGGACAAGATTCATGATCTTAAGTTCATCGACGACACAAGATACAAGGTTGTAATTGATAATCAGACTACTCTCAGTTTGACCAGTGGAAGCTAATTTCACTCTTTAACGTATCAAAAAGCAAAAAAATTCATACCTTTTAAATTCTTTAATGACATAATGCCAAAGCTCACAACTAAAAAATCTTGAAGAGTAGTCGTGAAATTTGTTTAGGTCTTTGTGCTTTCACCTGAGATATACTATCCACCCAATACCTTCCAAAATTTTCATGATAGTGTCCTAGTTGTGGCTTAAAACTTCTCAGAAACTATCAAAATAATGTTATGAAGATGCATATTGATCCAATAATTCACAAAGTGCAGCGTTTGGGGCATGGAACAAACATGCTGAATGAACAATCTTAATACAGAGAGACAAGAAGAGTTCTTATGTTGAGTGCAAGTAAAGTTGCAATTAATTTTCAGCAAGATCTGAATCTTTATTACCTTATAATTACGAATGTGTGTCTTCAAGCCCATTGACTGTGCCACAACTTCCATTGTGGATAAAGAAACTTTTGCGGGTCTACGAGAAAGAAAGCGAGTTTGGTGTTTCGAGTAGTCCTGTTACAAACAGTAAAACAGAAACCTGGAAGGTAAAGTTGATCACTCAACATACTGCATATGATCAAATTTGATGACTTACAGGGTCTTTAAAAAGGTGGATTACAGAATAATCCACAGAATAAAGAACTAGAAAGAGCATAAGAGCAAGTGAATCCAAGTCGTACACCGCACATGCATGACAAGTTATCCATGATCATGCAGGAAACTAAAACTTGCTTAAAATTGAATAAGGAAATCAGCATCAAAGAAACAAAAAGACACTGTGGAAACCAAGGTGTGATAGAAAGGCATTTCCCCACCTAATTTCGACTTATGCCTCGCATGTATGATTTAATCATCATCGCAACTGGAAAATTGTAATTAAGCTTACTTCTATGTTGGATGGTAGGCTGATGCGAAAGATATATAGGTTAGACCTGAATGGTAAAACCACCCAAAGCATTGAAGTGAGATTCGGTTATGTGCCTAGGTTAAGAGCAATCGATTGTATTGTAAGTCAAATACTCAAATATTCAAAAAGTCAGGTCAAGACATCAGAAAATCATCACTATTCTAATGTCCATCATAAGCCAAAGAAAACATGAAGATCGGATTGTCACAAAATTATATATTCTGAAAGCATCTATTCGTTTATATAAACGGATTCACGGTGTCGCGATTTAGGACTTCAAGAATTTTCAAGCAAAATTAGTGATAGTGATAGTCTGTTATGTTAGTCCCTAACCATGGATTACCGTGCCGGCACAATACATGCCAAAACTCAGCACAAACTCCATGTGACGGCACGGATCCTCTTCAAGAGGAAAATGTACTGAGTATTTGTAGCTAGCAAAATACCGACACGAAAGGTATCAGTGCGAACGGGCTGTGCTGACCGACGCAACAATCTATGGCTCCTAACATACATAATTGTTCATTCAAGTTGACCAAGAGCATCTTCCATCTTTCATCTGCATGAATGCATATACTTGTTATAGACATCTACGTACATAAGAAGCGTCTAAAAAGAAAATAAGACGAATGAACTACTAAACTATAACTGAGTGCATTTATTCAGATAAGTGGACTCATTAGATGGGGGGAAAAAATTCTACCTGGAAGATTTAAGATGTGCAAAATATGGATTGTAATAAACCTACAACTCATGTCTCCTGCAATCAGAATATCCTACAACTAACATAGGGAATCCATAGGTTACATGTTATGCAACATACCTAAATGGATGAGTTTCTGTAACAATAATCTCATGAATACCAATCAGTTAGCAGTGAGAGCGATCGTGTGCACATTCCTAAAGCAAAAAACCAATGACAACAATATGAAGGTTAAGTTTGTATATGAAACAAACCTGTCTTCGATCGAATAATACTGAAAGATTCAATCCTTGGGAGAGAACAATAAGATCAAATGCATTTAGAATCAAGGGCCCTGAATCATCACTCCCAGATTGTTGAGTAGCTCGTTCATCCTGCAAAAGCCCATCAGCTAATGAGAAAGCCACTTAAATAACTCCAGTATCACACATCATGAATGCAAAACATCCATGCTAATATAATGAGGAGCATAACATGATTAGCAAACTTTTAGGCCCTAAGCAGTCGACTTCATATTTATGTCACAAAGACATCGACCATGACATAAATGCAGCCAAAGTTCCCTGCATAGAAATGCTCCAAAAGTTATATTGACCGGCATCTGATATGAATGCTACTGGGCAGTAGTTGAAACGACTTACTAGCTATGGGTCCATCAAGGTACCTCTTTTAACAATCCAAGTCTCCTATATGGTGAAAGTTTAAAGTTTGGATTTTGTTAGAAAATGGATCTTTGACTAAGAACAGGTCAGACATCTACCCACAGCGCAGCTTCATGCATTCACATCTTCTGAAGCATATAAGAACTCATTCAGAAGTGAGAAACATAACTGAAGACTAGAAGGGTAAGCTGGGTATGATGGTGCAAGTCAGTAGGAGAAGATAAGTGGACATAAGAAAGTGATGCAAGAAAGATGTGATATTATTAACAGACAAAATTGGTAGATACAAAGATAAAGAACTAGCATAAAAAAATCAATAACCACCTCAAGGGACTGGACAAGAAGCAATATTCCTCAGCTCACAAAACAAATGAAACCTACATGATCCTTCGATTCCACACCAAAAAAGAAGAAAGTGTATTTTTAAAATTGTCAGCTCTACTCTCAGAATGGTTAATGCAATCAAAATAATCCTCCCTTGCGAAAAAGGCTAATGTCATTAAAGGTGGAGAGGATGCTTGCTGAGTTAGAAGAAGACAAAACCAGTCAACTTAAGATAGTCTAGACAAACCCAGGCCCACAAGACAAAGCCAAATTTCAAATGATAATCTATAAAGCTTTCTCCAAATTTGATAAAGACCAGTATTTGCAGCCAATGCTTTAAGTAGCATG